>JACJUM010000202.1:643643-744971 GCA_020976665.1 Heortia vitessoides
ACCTTAATAAACGCTGTTCTCTGATCACCGCAATTAATTACCCCGCGAGCAGTCACGTCACGTGACAACACGTCACATGACGTGCTAGACCGCAAGAGAACGCGTGACAGAGCTATGCATGGCCGTTGTACGTGGTGGTAGAATAGAATACCGCATAAATACTTGGGTAGGTCACATCTAATCTCTTTGAACTCATGAATGTAGCTTTGAATTGTGACGTGGCTTTGTGCTCATACCACAACAGGCGCGTTCAAACGACCACTCAGAATATAGCGTTTATATTTGCAAATCCTAAATGCTAGTATTTGTCTACGAACCTTTGGGCTTAATATTAGAAATGTCTAGGTCTTTGATGTATTTGTAAGGTATTTGACTTAATATTTACTATATCAACGTAAATAATGTTCAAGGTGAAACATACATACATAGAAAAATTGTAGTTCATCGCAATATACACTTGAATGTTATAAACTGGCGCTTTCGGTATCGTTCTTCTTTTGAGCGCTAAGAGGCGCGAGTTCGATCCTCACCCGGAAAACATCGATTAGAAATTTCTATTTATATGTCCCAATGTAGGGTAACTATTCTTTTGTTGACAAGTATCTATTACAAATACTTGTGTTCATTTCTTCGCAAACATAAACGTTTATATAATATAAAATTTCATCTTTAAATGTAATGGCAACAATTCTTTTTTCTGCTGTGAAATCAGCGCTATTTTTTTAAATGTTGTACATTACACATACCTATATAACCTATAAAAGATCAAATGTCAATCTCTTACAAGTTTAAACCTATCGATAAAGAAGAAACTATTTTATTACCTAAGGAGGTTTATACATTGAAAAATTCTAGATTATATTCCCGACTAGCAGTGACTTCATCCAAGTGGAATAGTGTTATAGAAAAGCTTTTTGGCAAGCATTTTTGGATAAATAGTCTCTCGCACACCGAAAGAATTTTTCAAATTAGACCTATCGTTTCTGTAAATAGCGTGTTTAAACATTTTTCAATACATTATCATCATCATATCAGCCTTACGACGTCTACTGCTAGACTTTGCCCCTCTCCACCTCCCCCAAAGTAATCTCCAATAGGACCGGTTATAAGCGGCCATAACGCCATATTTAATACATAAAACCTTTAAAGAAAATATTTTGCTGAATTTACCAACTGTATAGTTCAGTTTGTAATTCGTATATTTCTTTTCCAGTAATGGACGTGAATTGGGAGGTCCATGTGCAGTCCAGTCACAGCATGGCGGGCGGCGCCGCCCTGCTGACGTGCAGCGTGCCTCCATCTGTCAGGGGCCACGTCACAGTCACCAGGTGGTTCAAGGATGGTGTTGTGCTTGCTCCCATCGCTGTTGAGGCTGGTAAGTGTTCCACCACGTATTTCTTACATTGCGCATAGACGTAGGTTTTTTACTTCGTAAAATAATATATGTGTATGTAATGTTTTTTTTAACGCTTTGTATATTTCATAAGTTACTTTCTGTCTGTATTTTATTAAGTGTGAGAAATGGGGGCAATGACAATAATTTTGTAAGCAACAAAAATATATCACACCCATGATAACCATAAAACTTTCCAGAATTAATAAACTGTATGCTATTCCAGAAAAATCACCACAAATATCACTATATTAATGTTTGTACGTGAGTAGGGATCTAACGCACAACGTTAAATAAAAAAGTAGATTTAGTATAATATTCTAGTAATTGGTTAGATTTATTTTTTGCACCAAAAATGGATTAAATATAACTTTATGTCACTAAAAAGCCATCGGTTAAGTTTAATTTATTTTTCATACAATGGACCAAACTATCCGTCGCAAAAGAAGCAATTAGTTACGATTGATTATATTAAACAAAAAAAATCTATTAAAAGTATTAAGTGAATTTGATTTTGTAAAATTTTAAACATAACTCATAATTGGTTCCCTTCTGTAACCTTTGCAGACAATCGAATACATAGCAGTTCACATATGCCCATTGGAGAAACTTATTTCTTTAACACATAGTTATATCAGTTAATCAGTTGTTAACAAATCTCAAGAAGATGCTTGATTTGTACTTATCATCATCATCATATCAGCCATTGACAGCCCACTGCTGAACATATGCCTCCCCAAGAAAGGGGGACTTTTGACCTTAATTGCCTCGCTGGGCAAGCGTGTTGAGCTGCACCATTTCGGATAAATATACCGCCATCTGTCGTTTCTACTACCTTAGTCGCTTCTTACGACACCTGGTACACGGCGAGGTACTATTCTACTCGGCCGGTATCACGCGGCTTTTTGTATTTATAAGTTATTTTTCTTTTTATTTATATTTGTACTTATAAGCAACGATTTGTAAACTCTTTAGCTATAATAAATTCAAGACACGCCATTTTCCAATACTGACTTTATTCATCGTTTAAAATCTGCTCCCCCAGGGCAGAGTTAAGTGGGCGATAGAGCTGAACGGCGGTCGCTTACCGCGCTATTGGCTTGATCCTTTCCTTCTAACGGAGAAATATTTTCTTTCCTCTATTTAGTTTCTTTGTAGCATTCAATTTGTAACTAGTTGATCGGTATTTGAGATTCCTAATAATCTGTTGCGATAAATAAATATAAATTATCATTTAGTACTGTGTTTGAGTTATTTGTTGAACGTGTTTTTCCATATCATACATTGACCAACAGTGGATTGGATTAGACTAATATTTATATGAATATAAGTCTAATATAATCCACTGTTTATATAGGAATATTTGTTTTGGTGATTCCTCTTACTTTAACACCAGTGTTTTAAGCGACTTATCCCGGAATCAGGTTTATGTATGAGATGTAGTGTGAACTTATACATACATCATGCCTGTGTCTAATTGGGGTAGTCTGAGACTATGGATCTCCACTTATTATGATTTTGGCATACCTCTTTCGCTTACTCGCATTAGTTCATTTGTACACGCTGCTTTATTCTTTGTACTTCTAACCTGGCCCTTCTGGCTAGGTCGTCGTATACTAACTCTTCCATTCATTTCCGTTCTATATATCCGTGTAGTCATTTTTCTTTCATCCAACTCAATATTGATTTTGAATTTTCTATACTATGTACATTGATCTCTTACCACACTATTATTTAATCTCTTATACTCACACCATATATACTTTAAAGTGCTATCATTTCAACAGCGTTTATTCTATTAGCGTGCTTCTATAAATATTTTTCAAGAATGTTTTAAACAAATATGAATGTATAAAACAATCGTACAGTCTGTTGTATGCTGTCTCAGCTTAAGATTTTGATGAAATTTAACTCCTCCTAATCCGGGAGAGCTCTACATTTGCACAACTGAAAAATAATGATATAAATATTACTTGATTTAAAGTCTTAGTATTCAAAATGACCTGACAATAATAAATAATGATATATATTTTTATAATTATCATATCAAACGTCTACTGCTGGACATAGGCTTCCCCAAGTAATTTCCAATAGGGCCGGTTGTATGCGGCCTCTGTCCAGCGCGATCCCGAGGTTTTAGTCAGATCGTGTACCGGTATGTGGTCACTAAATAATATGTATTAAGTTTTTCCTTTAACTAAGATTATACTATGTATAATGATGCCATGAGTTACCGGCAGAGTTCAATAGTACCTCACCCTGTTCCAGGTGTTGTAAGAGTGAGTGACTAAGGTACTAGAACAGACAAATGGCGGTATATCTATCCGAAACACTGTAGATCAAATGCACAGGTTAGAGATGGGCAGCAGCATCCCTGTCGCGAAAGCTGCACTCTGCGATTGCCAACACGCTTGCTCAGTGCGGCAATTATGGGCAAAATTGGGGAGGCCTAAGTCCAGCAGTGGACTTCATATGGCTATAATGAATATGATGATACTACCATGAACTGTGAACCATTTATATTAGTTTTTGGAGTTAGTAATCAAGCGACGTATCTATTTAAAACAGTGGCGCGGAGTGTTGATATAATACTTTCCTTATTTAACTGTAATTGTTAATCCAACCGTTTAATGATCATAATATATGTATTTGATCACCACCCCAGGCAAATATTTTGATAACCCTGTTTAGGGTATATATATATTTTATATGCAATTTATTATTTGTTCTTGGGTGGCAATTAATATGATTATAGCGTCTTTTGGTGTTAAAATATGCATTTGAGTTTTATATTTGTAATTTTCCTATTGTCTAATATCCCTAAAACAAGGAAAACTTATTACAGAATCAGGTCAGTTTTTGAGGATATAGACTTATAAAATTGTAATTTTATATCTTGTCTGTTGTATTTCTGTGGGTTCTGCCCTAAATTTCGTGTAATGTTGGTTACCGTCTCCAGAAACCCGAGTTCGGACGTCCCTCGGGCTCTTAATTAAGACATGTGCGAGACGGATTATGTAATGATTATATTACTTGACAGTGTATCAGGAATATATTCTCAGAACTTACAAAAAATTATAATCGAATGTTTCCTACTAATTTGTAGTACAATATAGTTCTTTGACAAACAGTGCTCCGCAATTTCACCCGCATTATATTGTAAAACTTTTATACTAACTTTGCACCCCCTAAGAAATTAGGGGATAAGAAAAGATTTTCGAAAAAATATTTTTATAAAATATATGCTTCATGCCATTAGAAAAAAATTAATCATAAAGCTGTATATCTTTAGATTTATTCAAAAATGAGCGTTTTACAATAGGTTTACAGGCCATGTTATAGGGTGTGAATTTTAAAAGATCCTTTCTTAATGCTTAATACATAATAACAGTAATGAAATAATATACATATAAAAATCTATCTAATAATATAAATATAATATAAAATAAACATATATGTATATTGGTTATTCTAACTCGACCTAAATATTCTTGCCTCCATATATATATATATATATATGGAGGCAGGAAGGTGGACCGACTAAACAATTAAAACTACAATATTAAGAGGAATCCAAACCATATACATCCATTCTTTGAGGAAAACTCTTGGCGAGGCGATTAGTGCACATAAAGAAACAATCGAAAATGAGACAAGATAGCCAAAACATAAGGTATTAACGATCCTTCAAACAATTTTCTTTATAAATTATATTCGACTAGAAGCTTAATATTTAACAAAAACAATTACAATTTACACATAAATGTGTAAAATGCTAAGGATGTTATTGATTAGATTGTTTTATTTAAATAATAAATTCCCGTAACATCTCATATAATGACCTGATTCCGTGGTATGTCGCTTAAAGCACTTGTGTTACGGACATGAGACATCAAAGAAACCACGTATATATGTGGTTCCTCTGATATCTGATCTTATATTTTACACCCAGGCACAGAACAAACACAAATATTCATCATCACAGAAAGATTTGTCCAGTTTGGTCATTCCAGCCATTGGTCCTCTGCTGGATATAGGCCCTCATAATTGCCACGCTAGGCAAGAATGCTGGCAATTACAGAGCGACTGTTCATTTGAGCTACACTGTCTTGGGTGGATATACCGCCATCTATCGGTTCTGATACCTTAGGCGACTCTTACGATACCTGATACAGAGAGAAGTACTATTCTAATCTGCTGGTACAAAACGGCAACTGCCTCATGTGATATTTGCGCAACTTCAATTTAATACATGATATTCGTTTTCACTCAAAACTAATTTCTTAACATGGCATTCATTGAGTAAGTTTTCTGACGGTTTAATTGACATCTTCTCTCATAAAGAGTGGAAAACAGGCGTTCGATATTTCTTAACAAGAATTTTTTTCTATATAAACAAATAAGGTAAACCTTATCACATATATTTAAATATTTCTCAAACTACTTAAAATTAATTCAAATAAAAAAGCTCCAGTTCATAGGTATAAGTTACCACTGTCTCCAACGGACCGGGCCGGTTCCTTCGGGATGCTCCTATTAATTAATACGGGTGCGGGATAGGATTATCCGATGATTGTGTTACGTGTTTGAATATTTGACACTCCACTATAATCTCGGGGGCCCGGGTTTACAATTGAGTAAACATGGTCGAGATCTGGAAACTTGGTTTTGAATTTGTCGATTCGAGAATATTTAGGTCGAGTTTGAATATCCAATATACATATACCTCACTCTCACCTACTTCTACAGCCAAATAGCATTGTTCACGTTGCTGTGTTCTAGTTCGAATGGTGAGAGAGGCACTGAAATTACTGTGTAATGTAACATTGTCTTTAAATTACAAGTTAGCTAATGATATTGTTGTGATATTAAGAGAGTCTTTCAGTCAAGATGCTTACTTTCTTACGGACTGTAAGATTGACTGTTGACATGGTCAAAAAAAATCTACATTGTTCGTATCCTACGATTAAGTTGTGACGATGACATTCTTTCAAATTACCACTTTGTACCAAGAAAAGACACAAGCCTAAAAAATGAGGCTTAATAAATATAAAGCAAACCAAAGTTAGTTGTATAAAAAAATGTTGGCATCTGACAGGCTCCAAGCGAACATTCCTAATTACTCATTAAGTCGGGAAGCGATCGGAAGTGGAAACTTCTCTGGTACCGGCTTAATTGAATTTTGGTCGGCTAATCGACGGTATTAGAGATCATAAAGAATCCTGTTGCTGTCGCGGACAGCTCTGTTGAGTTTGGGAGAAAATTGTGGTCAGCGATTTAAAACGTGGTAAGTGGTCTACTGGCACTGAAATTGTTTTCTAATACTGTAGATGGCAGTTACAGACATTATCGAAAATTATTGGAAATATTGTACGAAATAACAGTTCATAAGAGGTATGCAAAATATACTGTATTACATTTGACAAGCCCGATGGCGCTGATGGTAGTGATACTAACTTGTGCGCCACAGGTCATGGGCTCGATGATATTTGTATTTATTCTGTGTCTAGGTGTTCAATTTATGTATTTTTTGGTATTATATTTGTAATTCGTCAGTAGTCTAATATCCGTAACGCTTTAAGCTACTTATTTCGGAGTCGGGTCAAGTTATAATAGATGAAGGGAATTATTATTTGTTTTAATTCAAAACTCTATTAGTAGTTTCTAACATTTACCCGATCACTACTTATAATAAAACTACTCTTTTAACTGATTGAAAACGCGATTTATTTAACATTTTATATATTTTGGTCGACGTTTTGGTTACTTTGCAGGAACCGTTAAAAGTGTTTCAAAGCCGTTAAAGCGTAATTTAAAATCTGCTAGCTATTTCTTGAAATTTGATTTAACTGATTTAAATAGAAGACGTCTAGTGCTATATGAATCTAAAGCTTAATTAAACTCAAATTTATTGTTTAATATGCATAATTCAAATTATGAGATATGATAGTTTATATCTCAAAATATTTTCTACATAACAAACATACTTGTATAGTTAATACAGGACAACATCTATCGTGTCAGTTTGTTTTAAAAATAATTGTAATACCATAATTGTCAAATTTGATTTATTTAACAAATACATTCAGTTTTTTAAAGGTTAATGGCATCTTTTATTTTTAACAGTAGTTTATCATCGTTATCATCACCATATTAACCAATGAAAGTCAACTGTTGAATAAAGGCAAATACCCACAAGACAGGGAGAATTTTCCCATATTTGGCGCGCTAAACAAGCGTAGTGACGTTGCGACGGGAATGCTGCTGTCCATCCCCGGCTTGTTGCATTTGAGCAACACAGCTTCTGGTGGGTATACCGCCATCTATTGGTCCCGGAACGTTAGTCGCCTCTCACGAAATCTGGTATAGATGGAAATACTATTATACACTGCCGGTGCCATTAGCCTGTTTCCTCAGAATATTTCAAAAATGACTGTTAATAAATTTAATAATAAAACTATGTAGTTGTAAAATTGCAGTACAAATCTAATTTCGTCTACACACGCGGAGGGCAATTACCGGGTTCCCGTCCACAACGGACTAATTCTTAATTTTCAGACGGGAAGGCAATAATCGGTCGTTCGCTGGCTGAAATTAATTTCGATTTATAAGTTGGTGCTGGCGGCGCGCCAGCCCTGCACTGTTTGAGTTCGGGGATGTAACAAGCCTTTATTGGCACTCGATAGACAGAGGAGACCGCAGGCCGTAATTATTATTATGAAAAGTCGAGTAGCCGCAGGCAACATTTATAATATCCTTAAACTTCCTTGATAAAGATGTTTTAAAATCGTTCATCATACCAGCCATTGAAAGTCCACTGCTAGACATAAGCCTCTTAAGGACTATAGGTTTTTTGCCCATAATTGCCGCGCTGGGCAAGTATGTTGGCAATTGCAGAGCGCAGCTATGGCGATGGGGGTGCTACTGCCCATCACCGCCCTTTTCATTTGAGCTGCACTGTTTAGGATGGATATACCGCCCGACTGTTCCGGTACCTCAGTCGCCTCTTACAACACCTGGTGCAGTAGGAGGTACTATTCTTCTCTGCCGGTAACTCACGGCTTATAATATAACATCTTTATTTATAACATTATAAACTTGAGTTTATCTAAACAACAGTAGCTGAGATACAATTAGGACAAAACCCGAATTTATGATAAAGGTTAACCAATGACAGGTCAGATAGTGATATCAGAAATTGTTCAACTGTAACAGTTTACGGTCGAGTAGTTCACTACTCAACGGCTTGTTATGAACAAGTTATCTATTGATTTCGAGGTAGTTTATTGATCGACAAATTGACAATATTACTGGACTTCTGACTAGAGCAGTCTAAATAATGATTGGGGTTAAAGAGAATCTAAAGTTTTTATGTGTCTTTAATAATATAGATTTATTTCATTAATGTAGAAGAAGTTGTACAATAATTTTATATAACAAATAGGTTAGGGTTACCTTTAGCTGTATAACAAATGTTAAGGTGAATATAATGTTACTTTTAGGTTACGCTATTTTGGGTGGATATACAGCTATCTGCCTCGAGGGGAGGTACTTTTTTTATTTTGCTGGTACCCCATAGCCATAATTCACACAATTTAAAATAAAGAAATTGCCATGGGTATACACTTTTTTGATGACTAACAAATTTACTTTAATTTACTTACTATGGACAAGACAGTTTGTATGATGTCTGTTTCTCCTGCAAAACATGATGGATGAATTAATCTAGATGAAAATTGGCATGAAGACATATTTTAGTCTAAAATAGCACATGAACTTTTTACCACTGAAAAAATACTGTTGAATATAACTATATTATATAACTTTGGTTTTGTTTTCACTGAGGGATCTTTGTGATTTTTTAGACAATCATAGCATAAAAGATCGACAGCTATACTTCTTTCTAGGAATTTTTATAGCTTTCTACAAAAAAATTGCAGGCTAAATGCTAGTGAACGAAATCGTTACGTATCATACACAACGATAATATTGAACAATAATCCAATTGCATGTCTGAAACAGTCAATCATTAAAAATAATTATGATACCTATATGCAGAATGTTTAAAGAAATAAAACCCTAGATGTTGAAATTATAAATAAACCAAGTTTTGGACTAATCCTCCCAGATTTAACAATGAGAGTTGACAAAAAAGATACAATAAACTGAAGACACAACTTCGCCTGTCGCCGCTACTAGAAGACTGAAATAAGATTCAAATTTAAAACTTTCAATAAAAGTTAAGCTCCGCTAATGCAAGTTTAATGTCTGCCTTTGATGTAGTTGCGAAGAATTACCGCTCTTCGGGGGTAGACTACTATGAAATTCTGGATGAGACAGCATTCATACCACACATTAGAGTATTATACACAAGCGAGTGTTAAAGAACCTGCAGCCGCAGATGGTAGTGATCCTATCTTGTGCGCCATAGGTCGTGGGATCGATCCCCACCCAGGACAAAAATTTATATGATAATATTTGTGTTTGTTCTGTCTGGGTGTTAAATATATGTATTATATTTGTGATTTGTATGTTTTTTGATATCCGTAATACAAACTCTTTAATCGACTTATCACGGAATCAGGTCAATGTATAAGATGTTGTGGGAATTGGTTTCTTATTAATTTACTAAAGTTATCAGAGTCTATTAAAATGCCATACACAGGCCTTCAGAATACATGATTATCATTATATATAAACAATACGTACCAGGGCGTTTGTCCAGAATTATTATCCAAATTACTGAACCGATTTTTATGTTTTTGTTTATTTTGTACAGTTTAATCAAACTTCAGAGATAGGATAATTTATATCTCAAATAGAGACAGGATTAAGTTTTTCGGTTCAGCCAGTAATTATTACATACACTTCTAACTAAGTGCTTATAGCGATCCAAGATTCCTTACATTTTATGTTTTAAAGATATTAAGCTGGGACTCTGATCCTCATGCCTTATGTCAATGCTAATATTATAAAGCCCGAGGTACCAGTAGAGTAGAATAGTACGGGAGGTACTACCAAGACACCTGTCATAAGAGGTGATCGAGGTACCGGAACCGACAGATGGCGGTATATCCATTCAAAATGGTGTGGCTCGAATGCATGGGGCGGTGATAGGCAGCAGCAAGCCGGCCATAAAAGCTGCGCTCTGCGATTGCCAACATGCTTGCCAAGCGTGGCAATTATACGCAAAATTACTCCTTACTTTGGGAGGACTGTGTATGCATTTGATTTACACTATTGCGGACGGATACCGCAGTCTGTTTTTGGTACCTTAGTCACCTCATACGACACCTTGTATAGGGGAGTTACTCATCTCTTCTCCGCCGGTACCTCACGGGTTAGCCTACTAATCATGCTTCAAAGGTATTTTAACGCTAAGATACACATTAAACTTTTTCAATTGAAGTCAAACTTTTAGTAAGTAAGTTAAAGCAATACTAAAATAATTCCGCAATTTTCACCCTCATCTCCGTTATGTTAATTAAATTTCAGACATTAAAACTTATAAAACTTTTTAGTTCACGTTGTTAGGACGGAAGCCCCATCTAGCGGATGCAGCGCTGCGCTCGTCCTAGCTAGCAGTTTCCTCGGCGTTTATGCAGATTACCAGCCGCTTGATTTAATACCGCTCGTCGCTTGAGCCGCTTACCGTACCTAACTTTTGCTTTAAAGCAAGTGCTTAAAGAATAATTACAGAAGAGTTCTTAATAGTGGTAAAACACATACTATAAAACATGCCCGACTTCGCTCTTTCTGCGGTTTTTATAGAGCTTTTTCTGCTACCTATTATATATAAACCAGTATTATAAAGAGATAATATTTGATTTGTTTATGTTGCGATTAAAATCAAAAACTATAGGTATTATTAATTTTAAAAATTATTTCATATTTAGAAAACTTCAATAAGAAACATAAATTATATTATATTTGAAAATTAAATCGTGTTTACTACCGAAAATAGAAAATAGATTTATATTTGTATATGTTAAAAACAAAGAAACTACAAAACTGATTTCTAAATCTTATTCACTAATTAAAAGGTATTTTAAATAATATAATAACACACACGACATCTCACACGTTGATCTTACATTGAGGTTAGTGGTTTTAGCCTCTTGTGTTACGGATATTAGACAACAGAGAAATTACAAATATAAATCTCAAATATACATGAATAAAACAGAACAAATACCAATATTCATAATATTTGTCCTAGGTGTGGATCGAACCCACGACCTTTGGCACACAATATAGGATCGTTCCAACTACGCCAACCTTATTCGCTTTTTAAAAAATACAAAAAACTTATATTTTATTCCTCTATTCTAACGGAAACGGGAACTGTGCTGAGGAAACTGCTTTTCGCTGCTAGTTTTTATAATTAGTGACCTTAATATGAAAGCCACGTCTTTGTTAGCCTGCTAAAGGGAAGCGTCAGAATTAGGTCGTAGAAAACAAAAACGGATTCGATGGTATGATATTTATGTTTGTTCAGTGTCTGGTTGTAAAATGTATGTATTTAAGTAATATACTTGTGACATCTCTGTTGTCTGTTATTCGACATACAAGTGATTTATGCGACTTATCACGGAATCAGATCAATGTATGAGTATTTTGGAAATTAAAAAAATTAGATCGTAGGAAACAAAAACCAAAAAATATTCTAGTTTATATGGTGCAAAAGACTTTTTAATGCGTCCTTGTCTTTTGTCCATCTACCCAAATGACATCTCTTTATTTAGCTGCCATTTAAATAAAATCATGTTTAAATTAAAATACGTATATATTTTTTTAACATTTATGCCTTCAATACTCATTATTAAATAACACAATTAAGTGTTAAAAACAAATATGATATTATTATTACTTTTCATAGCTCTATAATAGATTTTTAAGATTTTTAAGTTATTTGTATATCCCAAGGTATTTTTGTCAATTTTGAGAACGGTTGTCGCAAGCTAAACCGAAATTTCCAACAAAAAAAATCATATACCAGCCATTGTAGGTATACTGCTGGATATAGGCCTGTCCTAAAAGGGGGATTTTCCCCTATTGCCGCGCTGGGCAAGCGTGCTGGCAACTGCAGAGCATAGCTTTTACGACGGGGATACTACTCCCTATCTTTCCGGATGGATATACCGCTATCTGTTGGTTCCGGTACCCTAGTCACCTCTAACGACACCTGTTTCAAGGGATGACATTTAATTTGAGTTATATAAATAATAGTTTATAACAGCGTAAAGAAAAAAAACAGATCAACTATTTAATGTCCCTCTTATCTGTATTCGTCTCGATCGATCACGAAAGGCACTTACAGCGGTACCTAAACACTTTAATATCTATTTGTGAGCATAACACTTGTTTTACTGCGGCTTATAAACGGCGCATCATCAAATACCCGTAAAAGAGAATGTCGAATGTCGATGTCGTAAATGTATATCGTCGCTCGTTAAGGCCAGGGATGTTAACATTGTTACGTGCAAGATGTTCCACTTGTGATGGTTGGGGCGCATTTGTATGTCTTGGATAATTGGTTATTCTGAACTGATGGACAGATGTAAAATTGCTGGTAGACCGCAGCTTATAGACACAAAGATATCACTATTTTGTTAGCAACCGTTAAAACTGAAGATCACATTATCATATCCAGTAAATTCACTGCTTCTCTCACCCTTCAAACTAGAACATAGCAATACGCACACCTTATCAGATTACCCATATTTTTAACTAACAACTAACTTAGACTCTAAATAAAAAAATTTAGTTTATTTATTACCGTTGAGCCTAATCAACCAATCTTCGTATAATTTTACAAGAAAGGA
Source organism: Heortia vitessoides (assembly GCA_020976665.1). Lineage (NCBI taxonomy): Eukaryota > Metazoa > Arthropoda > Insecta > Lepidoptera > Crambidae > Heortia > Heortia vitessoides. Next base: position 656,862 of record JACJUM010000202.1, read on the forward strand.
TATTTAGTACCTTTCTTAGTACCTTTCATCTTTAAGTACCTTTCATCCTTAAGTGCCTTTCATCTTTAAGTACCTTTTAACCTTAAGTACTATTTCCATGGGAAATTCACGCGGGTGACGCCGCAGGTAAGAACTAGTCTTTCCTATAAGCAAGTTAAACACGCTCGGCAGCCCTACAAATTGCCGCGATAGCCAAGAGGTAGCGTCTGACGTCTGCTTTTTCACGATAAGGTGAACGTTACTTTGAAGCACCTAATGAAGGCTGTTATTGTACTAATCTCCGTCGCGCGAGGCTGCTAGCAGTATCAAACCATCAACTTTAAGATTGTTTTGATATAAACAAAAAAATTCTGGCAGAACACTCTGCTCTCATCTCTAAGAAGAACATTAAGAAAATTTGCTTTGATGTATTTATGTACAAATTCTGAAACTCATATGGCGTCTGCCATGAAAATCCAATTTATCTGAAATGTCTTTGGTGTGGGTATTTGGATGAAATTATTTATAAATTACAGTGGTAGATGGTGTCAGTATATTTTGTTACTTCACTACATAAAAAAAACAAAGTTACTTCCCGCTATCTGTCTGTTCCTATGTATGCTACCTTTAAACCTACGAAAAGGATTTTAGTCTGTATATTTTAAAAATTGATGGAATAGTTTAAGAGGAAGGTTTATTTGAATGAAATATAGTAGAAAAATACTAATCTAATAAGAGTTTTCTAATTTTATTTCGTAAATAAACATAGATTTTTGCAATTAGATCGCAAACAATGACTGAACCCGACAAGATATATCAATATACTCTACTACAGTATTGTATACGAGTATATACATCTTACAAGATCTACAAAAAGTCGGTATATGTTATCTCTTAGGGATAACCCACAATAAATATTTTTTATCCTCTTTGCGCCAGTGCAAAGACTAAGCGGGTCGCTAGTATCTCTATAAATTCCTAATATAGTTTTTTTGCCACTCTTGTCAGCTATGGCATGGCATGACATGGCAGCTAATATTTGAGTCCTTTGAGGTTGATAATATTGAGTAGTTGACTCTAATATAAGCTGCCATGTCAAGAACTTTGTAAGGCATAATAAAAATACAAACTTCTGAATTTTAGCACTAAATTGTTACCGCTTGATCTCAACGCCATGACAGAATATGCAGCACAGAAAGTTTTACTTTATCGCGCTCAATGTCAAAATCAATCGTAATTATCCCCAAATATTTTAAACTACGTTATTTAAATACTTACAGAGTATCAAATCATCATAAATAACATCAAGTTTTGTTTATATAATATTGAGTACCTGAGGTAGACCTAATACACAGGTCATCACTCTCACTTGTTTCTACCGCAGTGTTGGTATTGCTGTATTCCAGTTTGAAGGGTGGAGAGAGGTAGTGAAATTACTTGGTTATGTGACATAACAAGTACAAGTCACAAGGTTGGCACTTTATTATAAACGTCTATTATTAGCTGTAGTGACGTATACTATAACGCGGACTGTATGCCTGGTCTAATAAAAAAACTTATTTTGAACTGTCATTCAATCACTGTGCATAACTGTTGGCATTAAGTAAATAATTATATAATTGTGAGCACAAACTAATACACAAACATATTTGGAAATATCAACAAAAAAAAGTTAAAATAATGCAGTGACGCTTACTATTACATGGACTGTATGCTCGTTAGACAACCTAGTCTACTAGATAAAAAGTCAGGTATACAAAAAGGATTCTCATAACATTTTGGATATTTGTTTAAAATATTATTTATACAATTCTTAACCGAAAAAAACTACTACACAAAATAATATATTTTTGTTATCTGAATGTTCACTACTGTGTCAACCATCGGTGTCATATTAAAATGAGATGTGCTGTAATACATCTTCTATTAGTCACCTGTGACTGACAGCACCAATATACTGAGGTTATTACGGGCGCGGAAGAGTGAAAGATTTGGATCAACCTTTGTTCGATGAAGAAATGCAGACAGCTTAATTTGATATGTGTCCCATTTCCTTTGTTGTCATCATCATAGCAGTCATTGGAATTCCACTGCGGGACATAAGTCTCTCTAAGAAAGGAGGTTTTTTGCCCATGATTGCCGCGCTGGGCAAGCGTGTTGGCAATCGCAGAGCGCAGCTTCCGCTACGAAAATGCTGCTGCATATCATCAGCCTACGCATTTGAGCTATACTATTTCGGATGGATATACCCCCGTCTGCCGGTTTTGGTACTTAAGTCGCCACTTACGACACCTGGTGGAGTAGCAGGTACTTTTTTTGTCTATGCGTACCTCATGGCAAATAATATCATGATAGGTCTTAATTGTCATGGGTACAGTTATGAAGTACCATTGAGTTAAGTAATCGTATGTCGTAAGGGGTGAATAGGGTATCGGAACCGGTGAATACATATATGGAAAAGCAGGGCAGGAACGCTCCCCGTCACAAAATCTGCGCTCTACGATTTCCCAGTGCATTAATTATGGATGAAAACCTCCTTTCTTCGGGACACATATGTCCAGCAATGGACTTTCAATGACTGGAATGATCATGATGATAATACCATCTACTAATTTTATAACTGTGCAGTTGAGATCAATCTTCGAACGAATCCAAGCGATAATCATTACTGCCACCTATAGGCTGCTCATAATTTGATATTATACCACATTACCCATTCAATAAATACACTGCTATTTGGCGGTATAAATACCAATGCAGTTGACTTTTTGTATGAGGTCTACCTCATATAGTTTTCTATTACGCTGCTTTTAGAGTTCAAATTCGGCTGGCGAATAAAGCCTGCAGGTTGTTGCGCAGATAAGAGGCTAGTTGTAATAAACATTGATTTCAGCGTGCATACAATTTTCTACATACATATATGATACGACAATTGCACAGGTATGTCGTTTGTGTTACGGTTGCGATCACAGCGCGACACTCGTTAGTGTTGCCTGTTAATTAAACAGTTCTTGTGCCTCGTATAAACTAATTATTTTGTTACTCTGTGAGATAACAATGGATATTCATTGAGTCAATTTATTTGATTGTCACAATTTAACAGATAGTTCAATTTTATAGACACAAATGTTATTGTATTTTGAATCTTAAATATAAATTTCTTTAGTTTAAGCTTTATTATGCTTCAACAACTATGGATATATATATTTATGTGGGTAGATATTCATGTTCTATCTTTTTTTTATTAGACCAAGTCTAAATCTATAAACTACCAATGCTGACGACCTTTTGTGTGAGAGCTACCGCATAGAGAGTAGAATTACAGAGTTGCGACGGATTCATCCGCTGTCCCCAAATAGAACCGGCGCCTACCCCCTATAACAGCCCTTTAGCAACCGCACTGTATACTGATACCTGCCGTGTAGTATCGACAGAGTAAAATAGTACCTCTCACTGTACGAAAGAGGCTACTGAGGTATTAGAACAGTCAGGTGACGGCATACCCATTCAAAGTGGTGTAGCTCAAATGCAACAGGGCGGGTATGAGCAGCAGCATTCCCGTCGCCAAGCTACGTCTTGCGATTTCCACTACGCTTGGCCAACGTGGCAATTATGGGCTAATTCTCCCTTTCTTGGGCAGGCCTATATCCAGCAGCATACGGCTGCTATGATGATGAGGATGAGAATGAGAGACACAGTACAATTACTAATATCAGCATATAAATGTGAGTCCTGGATTAGGATCAAACTTACGATCCATTGTGCGAAAAAATGGTTATAGATTTATTCATAAAGATTAAAGTTAAGTTGTACCGTGAGTTACTGGCAGAGAAGAATAGTACCTCCCCCTGTACCGGGTGTCGTGAGGGGTGACTAAGGTATCAGAACCGACAAATGGCGGTATATCCATCCGAAACAGTGTAGCTCAAATGCAGAGGGTGGGGATGGGCAGAAGAATTTTTGGCGCTATGCTACGCTCTGCTATTGCCACCACGCTTGCTCGGTGCGGCAATTATGGGTGAAATTCCGCTTTTCTTGGGAACTAATATCCAGCAGACTTTCATTGTCTGTAATGATGATGATGTAGTTAGTGGTGGGCGAATAGTAGTGATTGCTGGCGATACTTAAGTTCGCTGATTTCGTATTATTTTGTTTTTATCAAAACCTGCAATGAGCATGATAATTTTTATGAGGTAGACCTCATACATAAGGTCGTCTGCATTGGTACCTCAGTTTGCAGCAGTTCAGCATTGCTGTGGTCCAACCCGAAGGGTGAGAAATGCAGTGAATTTACTGGATAATGTGGCATGTATTCAATATTGTGGTGTGATGTATTCAACTCACTAGGATGGCAACGTGTTAGTGATCTTCATGTGATATTACAAGCGTTTATATGCTGTAGTGACGTATACTATCACGCAAACTGTATGCCTGTATGCCTGGTCTAATAAAATAACGTATTTTCAACTGTCTTTCCTACACTGTGCATTACTGTTGGCACCAAGTAAATAAATATATAATTTTGAGCACAAACTAATACACATTTGGACATATCTACAAAAATAAGTAACAATAGATTAATCTCTTAAATTTTCATGTAAATTAATTAACACAATATAATTGATATTGCCACAAATTGTAGCAATCATTTCAATTAATTAAACTACCTGCCACCAGGTACAATTCAAACATCACGTGCTTATTACATTTGGTATTCAATCAATGAAACACAATTTCAATTAATTGTTTTTAACGTGCTCGCTTCTATATAATAGTTTTATGTACCTTCGTATTTTTTTTAAATCCACGTGTCATAGATTGGACTTAATCTGCTATGGCTACGATTATCATATCAGCAATTGAAAGTCCTACTGGACATGCCTATGTCTCTTGAGCGCAGCTTTCGTTACGGGGATGCGGCTGCCCATCCCCGCCCTGTGCATTAAAGCTACACTCTTGCGGGTGAATATACCGCCATAATTCGGTTCTAGGACCATAGTCGCCTCTTATTCTTATACTAGCAGTGCCCGCGACTTCGTCGCCTTAGTGACTAGAAGAATAGTGACTTTGGGGGGTATAGTAGCCTTTTCCCCGTTTTTGCAACATTTCTTACTGACGCTTCGCTCCTATTGGTCTCAGCGTTATATAGCCTAAAGCCTTCCTCTATAAATGGACTATCCAACAAAAAAGAATTATTCAAATCGGACCAGTAGAGAGTCCTGAGATTAGCGTGTTTAAACAAACAAACAAACTCTTCCGCTTTGTAATATTAGTATAAATTGTCGGCAATTTGAAGGTGAGTTATGTATTTGGAATTCATATTGTAGCCAAATTCTGAATGTCCTGGGAATCGGACCTATGACCCTTGATACATAGCTTACCTTATACATCATGTAGAGCTGTTAATTTTAACGAATCATACTACATACATACTCATACAAGAACAGATTGCATATGTATTGAGGTATAGTTATAATATATTTTAAAATGCAAATAGAATCGGTATGTGTCAAGTTTGTAGTTCATTAACTCCTGTTGTCACGTGGAATTGTTTACCTCAGAGCGGGACAGAGCAGCACTCGTTAACGTCTGCTGTTAATTGAATAGCCTGTTTCAAATAAACGAACCGGATCGCACTGCAGTGTTACGCCCTATATTTTGTTAAGTCACCTTGTTTTTTGTTGGAAAATAATGGAAGTACTTGCAACTGTACTATTTATTTAATTTTTCGATAAATATCCAATTGGATTTATTTTCAATTTATCATCAGAGCAGCCGATACTGGACACAGGTTTTACCTACAAAGGGCTAACTTTGCCCAAAAGGGAAAATTATTTATTATAATTATATTATCAATTAGATTAAATATTGTTTGTGAAGGTGATGTAGGCATGTAGCAGACGTTGCTAAAAGTAGACCATACACAAGAACATTTGCATTGGTACCTTATTCTTACCTATTTCCGGTTTAAAGAGTGAGAGAGGTAGTAAAATTACTGGGTTGTGTGACATGATAGTCAGACAATTGGAACCGTTGCTAGTGATATCTCTGTGATAAAACGAGCATCTATAGGCTGCGGTGACGTTTCCTAGAGTGCAGACCGTATGCCTATTTGTCAAGAAAATTTAAAAATAAATAAATGACGCAATGCGTAGGCGTTGCAAGTTTTCCAAGCGTATTAGCAATCGCCGAGCGCAGTTTACGTAACGAGGAAGCTGCTGCCCATCCCCGCCCTGTATATTTGAGCTGACTTTTTTGCATGGATATATCGCCATTGGTCGGTTCTGGTACCTTAATCGCCTCTTACGACACCTGGTACAGGAAGATCAAGTAGGGTACAGTCCTTTAATTTAAAGGTGCTTATTTCTTCATTAAAATAAAATATATAAAACAAGCAAAATTTTTAGGAGTAAGGCAACAAAGGCTTCCATAAAAGTTAATGCCTATTACACGGATTAAACCAATTTCGTTAACGTTGAAGACCAGTGTCATAAAGGTACAAAATGGCGCCTCACCGTCGCTTTGATTAGGGTGTTTAAATTTAACGATTATCTCTAAAGGTGGAAAATGGAGATGGACTTCGTAATAAACTTCATATACACCTCATAGCTGTGTGCTCGTTGGCGCTGTTATTATCGATAGGTATGACTAAATCATCATCATCAAAGTGCTTTAAAAGACATTTAAAATATATATATATATATATATATAATACAAACGACCCTGATGACCCGAGGAATCAAAAAAGTCATCTTACACAGATAATTTCATTATGCCTACTTTAAACTAGTCTGCCGTCAACATACGAGTCTTAAAACAAATTTTACTGCAGTTTCATTTCACGACTTACCAGTAAAGAACCTGTAAGAAAAACTGGTGATAAAGGTTCAACCAACACCACCTATTAAGTAGTTGGCGGTAATTAAACCCCCACTGGTGTCAGCGCTAACAAACCATTAAAGCTAGTGGTTAATACAGTTCAATATCAAGCAGTTTTGTCGTTGACATAATCTTTAACGCAATAAGTCTGGAGATAAACTTATTTATAACATATTTCTTGAACTTGTTCAAAGTCAAGGCTGTTATCCTACCAGAGAATTTATTGTAAAATCTCACACAATTGCCCTTTAAGAGCTGATTATTTTATGGGACTGAGTCGTAGACACTGCGAGCTTATATTTATTTATTGAAATCATAATGCAGCCTCTCTGTATCGAAAATTAGTTTTGTCATCACTGTCATTATTTACTAGGTGCCTATAAGACTATGTACAGTTATTATATATATGTTTTAATATTTCTTTCCGTGTCACTCTATTTTAGTAATTTTATAAATCACTCGAATAACCATTTAATGCAGCACAAATATTACTTTTAAATTAGTATCGCTACCTCATAGTAATATACCATAAGTCATACGCGGTGAAAGTAGCTAAAATAAACTAGGCGAGCTGTGCATGTTAATTGACGAATTTTGTATATTTTACCAAAGTCGCATAACTAAATGGATGGGGATTTTACTATATGCGCTATCATAGACACAATCTAGATAAAGGAAAAAAGGAAAATAGCCTGTAAGTTCAACAAACAAACCCCTTTTTAAAGTAGTTTTTATAAATTGCATTGGCCCCACGCAGTTTGTGACCAATCTAGCCTCTGTCGGCCTACAGAGGCCGGCGTCCCTCAACGCTCGGCGCGGCCTCCGATCTGATAGCTTTCAGACGCCGCCTCCAATGAATTCTAAATGCCTTCGACTGTGGACTGATGTCTGATACGCTTTACTGCGCTGTTCAACGATGTGACAATTTACGAGCCTTTTGTTACGGTATTGTTGGGCTCTCTTAGCTCGATTTGTTTTCCTGCTAGTAATACTTCGCAGGCATGGAGTGCTCGAAGATTTGTTTATTTTATTGTTTTGGCAATGAGTATTTTTTTTTATATTTCTAAGTAGTCAAGCTAAAATACTGATCTAAAATTTAGGGTGCGTCACTATATATTGTTCTAATATATGCTGGTAGATGCTGGTGTCATCAGACCTAAAGATATAATGTGATATATTTAATCATACACACAATGTCATATTTTCTGGAATAATAAATAACAATAGAAAATACACACGACATCTTTTATTCTCATGATTTACTTAAATTCATATAAATAGCATCCAATCACAGAACAAATACAAATATTCACCTTTAAAATAATAACTGGCTCAGGATTAAACCCACAACTTTTGGCACATAAGATAGGATCACTACAATCCGTGCAATCGGGTCTGTCAAATGTATTTTAAAGTAGACACATACAGTACATAAACGTACATGTACATAAATTTACATATACAAACGCGGAATAGATTCTATTTTAAATGTGGACTTAACATATTCAATTATAGCTTTCCAGTGAATTAAAAATTCTTGGTGATATTTTTATGTTCGATACAATATAAATTTCACTGAATATCTTCAACAATGGCCACAATATCGTTAAGAAAAATTTCACAATCTTCCTTGGTAGCAACGATGACATTGCAACAATCAAAAGACTGTGAAGTTATTCGATTATTAAATATAACGTTAGTGACATGAATGATTTCGTTTTATAACAAAAATGGAGAACTAACACGATAAACGTTGTCATATTTTAACTATACTAACAAAATCATCGTGAAAAATCTATTGGCAGTAAATTGAGCAATAAACTACATTTTATCTCAAATTGAATCAAACTATACACAGAAAGCAAAGATACAATCGGTCCCAAAAAGATTAAAAATTTGGTTACAAAAAGATTTTTTTATAGTTATAAACTGGACTCGGAAATCAAGATTGTGATAAATCTACAGTTTTCACTGTGTTTAAAATTAGATTATAGTAAAGATCAAACTGTCAGAAACTGTATATAAATGTTAGTGACAATTGTTGACAAAAGTAAAATTGGTCATAACAATACATTGAGTATGATTCCGGGACAAATGCTAACAATTTAATTGTTTATTCAACCTTTTGAACGATTTATGAACACACGGGGTTATCTTTTAGGCTTTTATTCTTTTGTTTTCTATAACATGCAACAAAATAAAAAAGTATCCTCTTCAAATTTTTTTATGTATTTTTTAAAAAACGCTTCACAAAATCTAGCAAAGCTTAACGAACATAGCTAAAGAACTGAGCACAGTAGTAAAATTCCTAGACCCTACAAACATTCTACGCGACCCAATCGACCAATGTGTGCCCTTCCATCAATGTGCTGAATACGTAAAGGAGCGCTCGTCGACGCCATCCCCTAATTTCAAAGTCATGAGTGGTATGCGGATCCACTCAGTCTCTTTGTTTGGTAAAACTAAGTGTGTACTGATGTTTTCGTCTCGAGGAGACGGTCGCTCTAAAACTCATTGGACATATTCACTTAGTTTTCTTGTTAATTATCTATGATACCAATAATAGCCGTTTTTCCTGTACCAGGTGTCGTAAGAGGCGACTAAGGTACCAGTACCGACAGATGGCGGTATATCTATTCAAAAAGTCAGCTCAAATGTACCTACAGGGCGGGGATGGGGAGCAGCTTCCCCTTTGCGATAGACGACAATTATGGACAATATACCCCCTTTCTTGGGGATACCTATGTCCAACAGTGGACTTTTAATGGCTGGTATGATGATCTATTATACGCAGTCTGGCACAGAGCATACTTGTTGCATATACTTGTTCCTAACAAAAAAAATAGTTCCTATACAACCTATATGCCTATACAACATAAGAAAACATAAATATAATTTACCTAGACTATGTGCTATCTCAGAATAGACTCTATTTGTATATACCTACATTGTGCCATATTACCCTGAATTAAAAATAAACATACATCACAAATATTTGCATTTTTAATTATATTATTATGATTAAGACGATTTCATTACTAATTAACTAATTCGTCATATCAGTAATAAAAGATATATTTACGAAACATATAACATGAAAACAACATATTTTACTCAATTTAAAGTAGTTAAGACAGAGATCGAGCATTATTTAAATAATAGTCACTTAAAGTGAAATCACAAGTATAATACTTAAATACATATATTTAATACCCAAACGCAAAACAAACAAATATAATCATATAGTTATTTGCCCTGGGTGGAAATCGAACCCACAACCCTTGGTGCAGAAGATAGGATCGCTACCATCTGCACCTTATGGTGTTGCTGCAGTCATGCCAATCCACTCGCACACACGGTAAATTCTAACTGAATCAATCAGTAGCGTTATACCGATTGGTCGATAGGAAGGATCGTGTCCCACCATTATGGCCCATCAAATATTTATTGAATGATATTAGCAATAATATATAATTTTATTGAATAATATTGCCATTATGATATAATTATAATATCCCAATCTGTTATTGAAATTGTTTAGATTACATAGCTTATAAAGCATTTATATAAAGACAAAAATACAATAAACACATTTAATGGACTGCTATTATTCTAAACAAGATTCAAAAGATTATAATTAAAAAATAAAGTCAAAAAAAAATAAAGTCGCTCCTTTACACAAACCAGGACAAAATATTTGACCTGTAGTAAATCTCTACGAACAGCATCCTAAGCAATCTAGTTATAGTGTTCGTCGAAGCCTACATAATCGATCAGCTAGTCGACTGACGCTCTAGGAGCGAGCAAACACTAGCGGAATGCACTAGCTCTGTCCCCTAATTTATAAGTCATGAGGTATATTGCTCTCACTCTGCCCTTTGTCTGACGTAAGGACAAGTGCCGCTTAAGTTTCGAAGGGCTAACCTCATACTGCCTGAAGTAGCAAATGAATGGATGAATGAATCGATGGGACGGCATATTGTAATAATGCTATCTTGACAAAACGCCACACAGTGTTTAAATGTCAAAATGTACAAAGAATATTATTAAAGATTTTTAAAATTAACCACATTTTTTTTGCTGATAGAAAATATTTTATTATTAAACAAACTTTTTTATTTATTTTATATTACAACAGGTATATTACGCTGATTACAAATTTATCTTACCTGAATATAAATAAACTACATTTTAAATTAACTTCTATCGTTTCTTTAATTATATCCTCTACTATATTTTCTAAAACACAGATGAATGTAACGTAGATCCACCATTAAATCACATGATGCTCTCCAATGCTACCCCAACCAACTTCCATTAGATGTTCAAATTTTTAATCATATACTTAAAATACATTTCATTACATATGTAATAAAAATTATTGTTCTGTTTTATGACAAGTAATTTAAGTTATTGATCTCGGAGTCAAGTGATATTTTACGAGAATTTATTTATATTTTTATAAATGAAACAAATGTGATACTCCTTTCTTAACATGGAAAAGCATTACTTTTACTTTTTCTTTAACAAGCTTCATGTTGAAAATTACATATAGTGGTGTTGGAATTGAACATACGAAGATATTATATATGAGTGAATTTGAATAAACTCGTATACCCATCATATCAACCACAAGACGTCCACTGCTGGACATAGGCCTCCCCAAGTAATCGAGAATAGGACCAGTTGTATGCAGCCTCTGTCTATTGCAATTGCCGATAGACAGAGGCTGCATACAGCGATATAGCGTGGACGCCTTACGCTGCGCTTGCGGTACGTGGTCTCCATTCTAGAAACTTACAGATCAGTTCTAGGTACTATGTACGTACATATGTACTATGTACCAAGGAGTCACGAGTCACAAGTCCGTGACACAGACGCATTACGGACGTCAGACAACAGAGGGATCACAAATATACTACTTAAATACATAAATTTAATACCCAGACACGGACCGTCCTACAAATATCATCATATAAATATTTGCTCTGAGTGGGAATCGAATCCACGACTCTTGGCGCACATGGTAGGATTAGTGCAATCTGCGCCATCGGGTCCGTAATGTAATTTAATACTTGTTTATAATGAATGTATGAATAATTCGTACTAGTTGATATATGTATAAATTAAGTTAGACTAGAACTGCTGCCGACGAACTGCTACACAGTTTAGCAGATTATAGAAAATGTCTCAAAAATATACTCTTTTGGGAATAAACTATTAAGTAAACTTTTGTTATGATCGGTGTTGGCACGATTTTTTACTAAATGAAGATGGCCAAAGAACGAAACTACTCCTAATATATGCAGACTTAGGCGAAGTGCTGGCAGCATACCTGATAAAAACTTCAGAATTGAATTTCTCTCTCGGAATCTCGAAGTAAAGTCATCTTTTAGATTTGCCTCCATCATCATCTATTTAGCCTTATAAATAAAAAATTGATTCAATCAATAAACATAATTTGATTTTATTTAACATTCTCTTGATCTTTAAATATAATTTTTCAAATCTGACTCTAGAACTCTTAAAAGATTGATTCATATTTGCGTTAGGAAACATACAAATATAAATTAAAAGTCATAAATTAACTGTAGACTAGAGCCTTGACATCAAAGAAACAAACTTCAAATACAAAAGACTGTTTACCGACGCACTAACGCGGCGACATTGTAGCTTCACTCCGAAACTCAACCTTAACAATCACAAATCTAAATTCACATTGTTCTAATACGAATTGTTGGCTCCATCGCCCTCCGAAGAAGGTTCGTCAAGAGCTGCGATCTTATCTCACAAATGAATCTGGGGTTTACTTTGACCTTTCTATAAACCTTTTGTTTCATTCTCCACCCCGCCTTTTTGAACTTTCTCATTTTCCAAGATAAATTGATCTGTATTTTCTTGCTTAGCGTTAAACCTAGCACATATTAGATTAATAATGTAATTTATTATATAAAAGTATATTCAGAATTATTGTATTACGTTGTTTAGTTAGAGAATTTATGACAAGCAATATTTGTATTCATAACAAACAAATTGTTGAAAAAGTGCAGATTTATTTAGAACTGAGATATTAAGCAACACATTTTTTCTACATGAGGTAGGCAAAATGCATTCACACCTATTTCTACTGATTAATAGCAGTGTTCGTTGTAGTCCACAAGAATATCACTCGCGCTTCACCAACCTTCTGACTTGATGATACTTTGTCACATTATTCAGTAATTTCACTGCCTTGCTTAACCTTTAAATCTAAACCACAATGCAAACACTGCTATAAGGCGGTAGGAAAAGGTGAGAGTTTCAGAGCGTCTATAACAATTGAAACATCAAAATATTCTTTATTCAAGTAGGCCCATTACAGGCACTTTCGAATCATCAAAAATAATAGATAGAACAATTTTAATTTACAAATATAAAGTTCTTAATATTATCTAACGGGATCATAAAAGTCATCTTACATTTAAATTAGACCTACCGTATACAAGTCTGCCGGCACCAGGCGGGTGTTAAAACTACGTTTAATGCAGGTTCATTATACGAATAGACACCAGAAAGGAACCTACAAGAAAAACTGGTGGTGACAAAGGTGTTAATAGAACCGGCATCGAAGTTAAAAACCGTTGTCTTAAAACAATATTAGAGCAAATGAATCTCAGTTTTATTATTAATATCATCTTTAACACTATAATATGCTTCAGAAATAAGCTTACTCTTTAGGTAATTTTAAATTTATTTATCATTTCTTTTTGGAAAATCTTATGCAATTGCTTTGTAGACTGCGGTGACGCCTACAATAACACGGACTACATTACATGCTTTTCTGTTGACCTGGTCTAAAATAACAAAACTTATTAAGCGTCCAATAAATGAAACACATTAGTTTATAATGTTGAATTCACCCTATCACTTGGCATATTTTAAAATGAGGTGATGGTGGAATATTTTTTTTATTGATTTTACTTTTTGCACATATATAAATTGAGGTATACATGGTGGATTTAAGATACATATATATTGTCTATCAGTCAAACATTGGGTAAAGCAAAAAATAGACCAAGGCGGCACAAAACAAAAAAGAATTAAAAATAAATAAAGTAATACATATTTAGAAAACTAATATACATTTTGCGAATTTACCTGATATGGGTGAGTAAAAAAAGAGGGGAGAATTTAAGTGGGGACAAAAGAATGCTAAAGGCTCTCATAAATACAGATTTACTCGAAAATTGTTTGATATATATAAGAGGAAGCGCGTTTTAGAGTTGTATAGCTGCCACAGTATAAGAATGAGACATGCAGCACGAGTCGTGACGAGGAGGTAGGAGTGAAAGAGTATTAGAAGAGCAAAGGTTACGATCATGGGATGAGGACTTATTTATATGTCTATTGTACTGGACGTTTTCAGTTTGAATTTTTCAAAAACATACTTTACTAATCTGTAAAAACTTGTTATTGATTTAATTATTCTCGGCAGGAGGTCAGTACGTGATAGGTGGTAGCCGGAGTGACGTCTTGGTGGTCAGAGATGCGAGGCCTGATGACGCCAGCTCTTACTCCTGCGAGGCTCAGCACACCCTGACGGGGGAAAAGAGGAGGAGCCAGCCGGCCATAGTTGCTGTGTCACGTTAGTATGAGATATCAGTATACTAGTTTCAATTTAGATATATGAGCTTTATAAAAATAACCGGATGATGAATAAATGAAAATTAGATTATTTTTCTGCGAGAATATTTAATAACCAGACGGGCAATTGACTTTTCTAAAGTGTTTGATAGTGCATTTTTATTATAATATTTATAAAGATACATTCGTTTTAATTCTCTATCCTTGACTTTTTGCATAACATCCTAATTCAAAAGAAACTAGTAGCACCCCTCAGTTTTACTAGGGTAAATTCTCAATTTTCAGGAACCTTTTCTTAGCGTTCCCTTTCCAAACTTTCAAGTTCTTAACTCTTATATTAGTCAGTCAGTCATATATATATATATATATATATATCGCAGGACGCTAGTTAATACATCAAAATCAGCAAAGTTTTATACTTACTTTGCACCCCTTTGTTTTACCATATAGGGATTGAATTTCGATAAACCCTATTATAAAAGGAACTTCTGTGCTAAATTTCAAGTTTCTGACCCAAATAATTAGCTATAATATAGCTAGATTCACTATAGTTAGCTATAACCCTTATACCTTTAAGGGCCCTGCGTTGATATGTCAGTCAGTCTGTCATACAGTCAGTCAGCTTCTCTTATTATATACACAGATAATTGAGAGTTATTTAATTTAAAAAAGCAGCTAATAAATATTGTTGAAACAGATTCCATTGGCAGTATGGCGCCAAGAATGCTTGCTATCTCCGAAGACGAAGTCGTGCCACAAGGGGGAGACATTCGATTAGTCTGTTGCGCCATCGGTAGTCCGGCTCCTACATACAGGTAATACGCTTGATTTTTTTTAATTTAATTAGATTTACATACAGCCCGCATAATTAGTAAGCGTCACCACAGCCATTCGTTATATCACAAGGATATACGAGCGTGTCGTAAGAGGCGACTAAAGTATGAGCACCGACAGATGACGGTATATCCATCCGACACAGTGTAGCTCATGTACACAGGGCGGGGATGGGCAGCAGCACCCTTGTCGCAAAATTCACCTTTCTTTGGGAGGCCTATGTCCAGCAGTGGACTTTTAATGGCTGGTATGATTAAGTTTGTGATGATTGCGTGAAAGCGTGTTGCCAACTCCTTGACTTAAAAATGTTATGTCACATTACCCAATAATTTTACTGCCTTTCTTACACTTTCTACCGGAACCCAGCAATGTAACCGACAGGACGTTTGACCTATCAGGTCTATCTTGGGTCTATTTGGGTCATTACTTTATGAATAGTGAACGCGTAAATGTAAAGATGGGTATGATGGCGCAGATTGTAGTAATGCTATATTTTGAAACTAGGCTCTTCCCCATCCAGGCTAAACATTTATATGAAGATATTTATGTTTTTTCTGTGTCTAGGGGTAAAAAATGGATTTAAGTATTTTATTTGTAATTCCTCTGGTCCATAATACCAGTGCTTGAAGTGATTTACTTCGGAATTTGCTCGATATTGGAGATAATGTGTGAATTTATTAAATGTTAGAAATATTTGGTACCTTTATACGTACCTGGTACGTTTGGTACCTTATAAATAATAGTAAGGAGTATAAGCGTTATTTTTTATTTAAGCTCAGGAGCTAAGTTTTAGTTAAAATCTTTAATCGCTATCAGAGCTAAAGGAAATCTTAATTTTTCTCTCAGTTGGTTCCGTCACTCCAATGGTCGGCTCAGCCCTGTATCTAACAACATCAGAATATCAGTGGCCGAGCAAGTCCTCATCATCAGACGCGCGCAGCCGTCGGACAGCGGTGTGTGGACGTGTCGGGCGCACAACCAGTACGGTGAACAGAGGAGAGACGCGAGACTGAGGGTTCGCTCGCGACTGGTGGTGACGGTTCAACCACAACTACAGGTATTGTAATTTAACATTTCCAGTGGCGCAGATAGCAGTGATTATATATTACGCGTTCGGCGTCGTATGTTTGATTCCCAACCAAAACAAAAAGAAAAACTTTATTGTACTCATCATTAATAACAAAAACCATTCAAATACCATCTGAAACAGCGTAGATCAAATGCACAAGGTGCGGATGGGCAACAGTATACCCATTGCGAAAGCTGCGTTCTACGATTACCAACACGCTTGCCTAACGCGGTAAATATGGGCTAAATTCCTCCTATATTGGGGGCCTGTGTCCAGCAGTGGACTTCCAATATGGCTGACATGATGATGATGATGATACATAATAAATAAATAAAGTTATTACACAAATCTATTTAAGCAATATATTATTATATATATCTACAAGAGTTACTTTAATGTAATCAGTCCAATAAATCGTTATTTCTACACCTGACCAGTTTAACCTATTCTATAAGAAGTACTGACGTATATTATTATAACTGAAGCACGAATCATAGATAAAACCTTCACTCTTTCCTCAACACGACATTAACATTCCAACAGCAAGTAAACATCATTTGCCAATACATACAGTCGGTGAGGCATGCGACACTCATTGGCACCCTGGATTCCCGTCACACCCCTCATCGCGTAGGAAAAATTGAAAAATAAGTATTCCGGGCACAGAGAGTGCGACCCGGCGAGATCCGGGATCGCACCTCGAATGTCTAAGAAGAAATTTTCGAGTTAAAGGAGAGAAAAATTCTCAACTGTACAATTTCGAGAACAACTGATTATGCAATTGTGCTAAAAGCAATGTCTTAAGTAGAAGTAAAACGAGAAATTTAATTTGCGTGCACAAAAAATCTTCAAGTGTTTTTCCTGTGAGACAAGCTATCCATACCTTCCAAAATAAGTAGGTACCTGTAATTAAGGTCCTGTTTTTCTTACTGTGGGATACTGGCAGAGTAGAATAGTACCTAACCCTCAACAATGTATCGTAAGAGACGTCTGAAGTACTATAAACGACAGTTAGCGATATATCTACCTAATATGGCGTAGTTCAAATAAAACAGGAGATGGGCAGCAGCATTCCCATCGCGAAATTATGCTATACTTTTTTTGGGTAGTTTGACCTGTGCAAATCTAAGTTTCATTGTTCCTTGAAAAATGTTTATTTAATATTTACAATCCATGTAATATACATTGTTTATATGTGTTGTTCCCATAAACAACTATACCTGCCGGGAAAGTGTTATCCATCCTTTATATCCATTTCAACATAATATGAGTATATTCAATGGAGGCACTTCGAAATTCCATGTCCAATATGATAGAGTTTTTCTCAACGCGTATTTGCAGATAGCTGCAGAGAACACCGACTACATGTTTAAGCATATCTTCACTGTCAACCGAGTTCGGAACTTTCCGGAAGTTCATTATATTATATTATCCCTGGGAAGTCTTCCGCAGCAGGTAGAATTGTTGGCGCATGGCCTGGACCAGATAGAGATGCGTAGAAGGTGGAAAATATTGCTGCTACACGGTGTGCCGGTGTTATTACTAATAAGATGAAGGTGGAAATCTTTAAAGTCAGTGACATCAAACGGTGTCATCGGATGGGTCGACCTTCATCTGCTTCGAAGCTGCGTCCAGTGCTTTTTAAACTGCATGATGTCAAAGTAAGAGACGCCGTTTGATTTGCCGGAACTCGGTTGAAACGCACGGGCATAACCGTATCGGAGCTCTTGACAAAGACGCGCCGTAGCCTGTTTAAGGCTGCGAGACAAAAGTTTGGAGTCTATAGGTGTTGGACTCGTGCTGGTGAAGTATTCTCACTTGGGCCAGATGTGTCTCGGCGCCGTATCGTTAGCACCGAAGATCTAAATAAGCTGGCTCAGTCCAACTTGGTTACTGCAAATAACACGCGTCAGCCTACTGGCATTAATATGCAAACCTCCACGAGATCGAAACGAATCATCTCACACAAAAAGTGAATTGTTGGCATCCTTCTGGTCCGGTAAATATGTTCATTTTATACATTATAAACAGTTATACATTTCTGTTTATATATGTTATTATGTTAAGTACTAGTTCTGGCAGTGATAATGAAAGTTTTTCTCAGCTAATAATCTTAGTGATAGTTTTACTAGCATCCCTTCATTTTCAGACACGTTATCTACAGAATTCTCTGATGTACCGCAAAATTTTAACGTGATTCACATAAATGCCCCAAGCATACCTGCTCATTTCCGTGACTTGCTGGCATCGTTTGACTGCAAGAACATCCATGCTCTTCTCATCTCAGAATCCTGACTAAAACCTTCTCTTCCTTTAACTTTATACTCTCTTCCTGGTTTTCAACTCATTAGAAACGATCGCTCGGTGGGCGGTGGTGGTGGCATACTTTATAATAACGGTTTTTTTTCATGTATTTTTATATTTCGTGTACAGTAAAGTATTTATTATTATTATTATTATGCTCTGCATCTACCACAAATCATTCCCAGCGTGTCAATTATCGGCATAATTTAACCTCTCATGTAAAGGTTTCTATCCTGCAGTCGACGATCTACGGCAGCTTTTATGTGTTAAAGTTATACAATAACTGCATACAAAAGCAGGAATGTCCATCAAAGTGAAAGTTGAAATTACGAGAGATCATCAATACAAACAAATAAAATAAAATGGTAAACCTGTTTCTAATATTGAAATAACCGCTTTTTACTAAATACATATGGATGTATACACGGTACATATAACAAAATAAAATTAAAAAAAAATGTCTTTCTGTTTGTTTGTAGAAATCTCTGAAACGGCGAAACCGATTTTGATGGAATTTTCACTGACCAACAGCTGATATACTAGGAAGTAACTTATTTATATGACATCATACTAGATCTAATAGAAGAATGTGACAAAAGCGGACGTCATTTTTACGCGCCTATTCTTGATTTGTAAGACATTAAACTCAAAATGGCTATAAAGTGGGTTGAAGCTATGCGAAAATAATTAAATAGCAACCTTACTATTTCACGCGAACAAAGTCACGGGTACAGCTAGTAGTGAATTAAAAAATAACAATAGCCTTACAACCGTAACATAAGCTTCATATGAACAAAACATGGTTCAAGTATTCTCTTTGTAGAATTGAATTCTAATACCTTATTATCAACTATAGGCCTTTCGGGATCTCTTTTGTTGTCATAATATATTTGGGCAGGTTTTCTACATATTTGCACATTAACGTAGCCGAGAAGCCGTGAGGTACCGGCAAAGAAGAATAGTACGTCCCCCTATACCAGGTGTTGTAAGAGGAGGCTAAAGTACCAGAACTGACAGATGGCAGTATATCTGATATTGATTTTTTTTACATAACTTCAGAAATTATATTAAAATTATTATGGATAATAAATAATGTGAATAAATATAATTTCTATGAATTACGATTTGCATAGATTGTTATTATTATTTCTCATTTATTATTCATTATACTTTTCTCATTTTCCTTTTCACATTTCCACTTTTAAAAGTTTAAAACGTTTTCTTTTGATGCTGTTTTTGGATAGTATCCAGTACTGTTTCTCAACAAAAAATTACATTCGAGTTTTATGAGTGCGCTCATTTGAAAACACGGAATATACAAATGAGAATTGCATAACGATTTAGCTTCATGGATGCTTTTAGCTTTAGAAATTTTAACTGAAAATTTTCTAAATAAATATGTACGGTATAATATGATTTCTTAGTATATTTTAATTTATATTTGCTAGCCTTTATCCGTGGCTTTGGTCGCTACGTTCACTAGAGTCGTCCATCGAAATATCGTTATAAATCGAAATTTATACATGGTTAACTATGCTGTGTATCCTTAGGACGATAAAAAATATAATTTATCTTCATATATAAAGATTTCTTGTCATATTGTTTATGCGGAGGAACTGCTAAACTACTGAACAGATTTGAATCAAACTTTACTTACTGTGTGCAGTTCATTACAGTTTGAGAGATAGGATAGTTTATACCCCAATTTATAGTCGCCATTATTTTGATAGTAAGTTATTTGATTATTAAATAGTTAGATAATAATGAGAGCAAAAAGATTTTAAAGACGGCGGTTTAAAGTATACAATGCTATAATATAATAAACTTACGGTAACAGAATCAACGGGAAAAAAATTAACGATATCGGACGAAGTTGTGCTTATATTGATTCTAGTCTGGAATAATAAATATACTATCTTTGATTTCAAAACAAAATACAGTACTCATCAGTCAAAATTGACTGTTATTTTTCTTACAAGTGATCGGTATTATTTGTTTTCTTCAAAGAAATGTCAAAAACGACAAAGGTTTCAAAAATTTTCATGATCCTAGTAACCGTACCATAAATAAAATGATTTTTTGTAATTTAATTAAGTTCGTAATAAACTACAATTGTGAATTCATACTTTACAAATCAACAATTGAAACTTTTATTTAAAACAATTGCAATGAAAATTGTATCGAGCAAACAGATAATGAATTTAAAATTTCAAACAGATAATTGAATCTTATTAAATAACGAACTTCACAGACTGTGTTAATTTTTGTAAAAGCAGCCAACATTATTTTCGAATATCAAATTTTGATTTGGCTCTTAGGTCGACTTTGGAGGGTTGCCAAGGAGCTGGTGTCAACTCGTGTTACAGAGTGAAAATAAAATTAGTTCCGACAGTTGTCTTAGGATTTAATTGTGATCTATTTACTTTTCTATAGTGAAATGTGTATGTAACACAACTTTCTGTGGGAAAAAATGGTCAGAAAACGAAATTTAAACTTAATTTAATGAAATGTTTTCATGGATGGCTTATAGCCCTGGACTAATGAAGAGGTGACAGAAATACTGAAGCTGATCTATAGCAGTATTGTGTGTTGGTGGTACAACAGGGCGGACATGGGCAGTGTTATCTTAAAAATTGAAAATGAGACACAGATTATATGAATATTGTAAACTATATTAACTAATATATTTTTGGAAAGGCCTATGTCCGAAGTGGAATCCCAATGGCTGTAATAATGATGATGTTAATGAAAAGCATACAGACATCTAATAAGGCATAGCATAAAACAATGTTACAATACAGTGCTTAGAGCTAACAATCTTACTCTGCTTCCCGCTCTGCTTCCAGTTTAGGTGAACCTGTATAATAGGATATAGATCCTTCCCTATTTAATTGTCAGTGTTTTAGTACTTAAACAATTCTGTATCTTATACCCATAGCTGAAAAATAAATAAATAAAATAACATCGTTTGTTTAAGTGTATATGTGTAATGTATATGTTTTGTTTTAAATTGGAATTTTTGGTTTTAATTAGGAAATATCGTCCTATTTGATGTGAATTCCGATGTTGGTCTTCGATCCCATGCATATGGTATTTTCCAACTATTCTCTATAGGTAAGTGTGTTTAAAATTCTTAAATAGAAAGTATTTGATAAGAAATTCAAAAAACGTTTTTCTATTATTTTCACTTCCAAAAAACAAGTGAATTGCAGTACTCCATGTCCGAATCACGTTTTCCTAAACTGGCCGAAGTTAGAAAGGAGGTGATAGTAATGAGTTCGTGTCAACTTATAGAAAAAGTCCAAGTTTTCATTGACACTAGTATCTACTGGCGTAATCCAGTTTGTTGGGAACCGCTCGTGACGGCTCGAACTGCCCCTTGAATAATTCATGGAGGAAGCGACGAGTTGTCTCCGACGAAAGACGTTTGCTTGCTCTTGACTTTTCTCTTCGGACAGTTAGATAATTGAGTTAATTTGTTTGTTGAGTTTTAGGGTCGCTTATTCGGATGTTGTTTTTCTATTACTTATCTCAAAACGCGTTATAAAAGGACAATTGTATCAACAAGTTAACATTTTGATAATTTTTATTGAAGTGCGTGCGTAAAAAAATATTGTTATCATCTAAGCAACCAAAGAGTATCATCTGGGAATAAACCACCTTAAGAAAGGAGGAACTTTCCCTGTAATTATCCGTATCTTTGCGTCAAAAGTGCTGCTGCCCATCAACGCCATCTTGCATTTTAACTACAGTATATCTAGTGGATATACCGTTATCTGACATTTAGCGTCTTATAACACCTGTTATAAGGGAACGCGAGCAACTTTCTTTTTTTCTGACGAACAAAATACTGGATGTGGGGTTCGCTGTATCGGGAAGGGACTGACGGCAATCACCCAAGAGTGCCTTTGAGGCCG
Organism: Heortia vitessoides; assembly: GCA_020976665.1. Lineage (NCBI taxonomy): Eukaryota > Metazoa > Arthropoda > Insecta > Lepidoptera > Crambidae > Heortia > Heortia vitessoides. Next base: position 679,467 of record JACJUM010000202.1, read on the forward strand.
GATCTCTGCTCGAGTGGCCATCGCCGTTAAATCGTTGTTTGCAAAAGTAGAGGACTGAATGTGCCAAGAGGTACCGGTAGAGTAGAATAGTACCTCCCCCTGTACCAGTTGTCATAACAGGTGATGAAGGTACCAGAACCGACAGATGGCGCTTTATCCATCCGAGACAGTGTAGCTCAAATGCATAGGGTGGGGTTGGGCAGCAGCATCCACTTCTCGAAAGCTGCGCTCTGTGATTGCCAACACGCTTACCTAGCGTGGCAATTATTGGGAAAATTACTCCTTTTTTGGGGATATTGGGCCTATGTTTAGCAGTGGACTTCCAATGGCTGTAACGATGATGATGATGAGTTAGCTGGATGCACTAGAGCAGTCGGTATTTACTCGAGGGGGCGGGTACTTTACGCGTTCGTGGAATGCGATGTACTGCCCTACAAAAAAAACGAATAATGATGACTGAGGGATGTATTTATAAATCGGCCAAGAGTAGTGTATGCTGTGTATATATCAAATTATGTTGGGCCATTGTTGGAAAAAAGATCTGTTTTTCACGAAGCCAAGTGGTACTTAATAAATAATAATTCTGTATTTACACAACATCTCATAAATTGAACTGACACCGCTTAAAACAATTGTGGTACAGACAACAGAGGAATCACAAATATACTACTTATATTTAACACCTAGACACGTAACGGTTAATATTTGATCTAGATAGGAATTGAAGCCACGACCCTTGGCGCACAGGATAGGGTCACTACTATCTGCGCCAATGCGCTTGGTAATGGCTAATAGATTTAAATAGCGGTTTTCTGACCGAGATCAGTATACGTCTATTTATTTGCAGAGAGAGGAAAATCTTGTATATAAAAATTAATAATTAGCGCCATTTATACTGCATATGCAGTTTATATAAAATTTTCCTGAAATCATTGGATTAAAACTTATTCTTTCACCCTCAGATCGCAAATTCGGGCAGTGCAGTGGTTTTCAACTGCTCAGTGGAAGGTGGCGATGCGAGGATTCGATGGCTGCACGATGGAGTGCCGGTGGGAGGAGGGGAGAGGGTCCTACGGGTGCATGGAGTGGTGCGAGCTCACCGGGGCATGTACCAGTGCTTCGCTGAAAGAGACCTAGACAGCGCACAGGCTGCTGCTGAGTTGAGGTTGGGGGGTAAGTATTCTATACTTTAAAATAATTGGAACTACTTAGTCAAAAATGCCAATTGGTTTTTCATACACCATAAAAAATGGTGTCTAATCATTTTACAAAAAGTTCAATATTATTTCATTATCATATTTCATATTTCATAATCATATTTCAATTTAGTATCAAAATTATTTCAAAAATTGCGACTCACTAATGCTTGACTATATATATAATATAGTCTGTCTGTTTACAAATTTTCGTTTGATAAACGAATTAATGGACAATATTTACTAAAATAAAATATTTCACAAAATTATATGTGTAAGGTCAACTGTAACGACTAGGTTAGGTTAATGCTGCGATCATAATCAAAAAGTAATATTTTAACAATTACAAAGCTTCCTGAGTAAACATTTGCGATACATGTATTATGTTAAATGATTCTTTTTCAAGGAATATATTTGGGAGATAAAATTTTGTGAATTGATTAGTTTTTTAAACGTTACTTGTTAAAAACTTTAAAAAGCCGTGGGGTACCAATAGTGAAAAATACCTCTCATTCAGTGTATCAGGTATCGTAGACGATAACTGAGATACCAGAACTGACGGACAGCGGTATACATAACTGTCCTTACTGGTTCAGATTAAATAGGCAATGGTGAGAATAGTCTGCGGTATGAGATTGCTACCATATCTACCCAGCATGGCAAATACCCTATAATAATTTGAAATACATGGAGAACCTTTGGCTCAGCAGTGGATGATGAGATTATTAAACAAAAAAATATTAAAGTTATCTGTAATTATTAAAGAAGGAATTTTAATATTACAACAGAGTAATCTCTATCGTACGAACTAATGTTCGATTTATAAAATTGCATGCTTATAAAGGTGTAGGTTAAAATATGATTGCATTATTTAAAGTGCAAAAAAACCACGACCTAAAAATCTGAACACTTACCTACGTCGTACTTTACGCTTCCTCTGACCAGACATTAAGATTTTTTTTTGTAATTGTTAATTTTAATTTTAAATTCAGTTAACGTTAACTTATTTGTCCAAACTTTATTGGATACAAAATGATTAACAGATATTTTAATTGATATATGTATTGCATATATTTTTTTGCTCTAGCCTAGATTTAAGGCAGCGATTTGTTAGCGCCGACGCTGGTAGGGTTTCCACTAACACTAACTATTTAGTATTGATGGAACCTTTATCAAAACCAGTTTTTTGTAGGTTCCTTTTATGTAGCTCGTGTGATGAATTTGCATTACAACCTAGTTTTAGGACTCGTCTGGTGCCGGCAAACTAGTACAAGGTAGGCTTAATTTATATGTGAGATGTCTCTTATGATCCAGACGGGTCATCAAGGTCATCAATATTATGAAAATAATACAATTCATATTACTAAAATGAAATTGTTACATTAAAATTTTTTTAAGATTCGAAAGTGATGGGAATGGGCCTATTTGAATAAAGAATAAATGTTGTAGACTCCAAACATGATGTTTGACTCTTATTGCCCGAGATAGGCATTACTTTAAAGAATATACAATATACTATTGGCAATTCAGTATCATTAGTTGTCATGCTTTAACGTACTTATCCTATTTTTATATTCTAAAGTCAAAGTAAGCTTCTAAAATGCAGATATCGCTAAGTGAATCCCAAGGAAATGAGCTTCATCCGATCTGGGATATCAGCGACAGTAAGGTGACTCGCCGGTTCTCTAACGAGGACCGGCTTTGATACCGGTTATGTTCATTGCGCTTGAAACGGTTCACCCTAAATTCTAGACCGACGAGTGAGAACCCGATAATGTTGACACTGTCTCTCTTTGGAAAAAATATATTGCAAGTGGTTTTTTAGTATGCCCAGCTGTTATATCTTTTAATAATACATTAAGAAATAAATACCATTCAAATCATTATCATTTCAGCCATTGGATATCCACTGTTGCGAAGACCTCTCCAATAAATGGGAATTTTTCCTATAACTAGTTACACAAACAGTAAGCATGGTTGCAATCGCAGAGCGTGGCGTTGCATCGAAGATGCTGCTTCGCATTCTGTGTAGCAAATGCACAGAATGCGACAATGCTACACTGCTACACTGTTTTAGATTGATATACTACTGAGTACTTTTAAATAATTTCCTATTCACAAATATCGTAATGGATGATAATTTTCTGCAAAGAATGAAATGTAGTAGTAAATAAAAAATACGTCAAGCGCCACGACTCGTATATTTTTCATTATTATAGACCTAGTTGACAAACAAGCATACAGATCGCGTGATAGCAAACGTCACATCAGCCTACAAACGCTTGTAATATCACTAGAGCACTATACCACATTACTCAGTAATTTCACTGCTTCTTTAGCCAGAAATGACGCTGAAACGGCAACCAGATTTTGTTATAGGTACCTTCATATTTTCAGGTTATCTCTAAAATACGCCAATATTCAAAGTCCATCTCGATAAAATGTGCCCGAAGCGAAGGATATGAGCTTGCAGAGATAAGGCGAAATGACGTTTAATGACACTCATGACCCTTTTGAACTCTGACCCTCGAGAAATTATCAGACACATACGAGCACTTATCCGATCTGAAATTTCATAAACTTGAAATCTATTAAATTTGAAATTATACATGAAAAACTTAAAATATTTAAAAAATATATATTTAAATACCTAATAATTTTTTTTCTTCCCGCTTTTATATATAGATATAATTTTATTTTTAATTTTCTTTTATATTGACTTACTGTATGTTCCCTTCTTGCCCGAAAATTTTACTTCTGGTGTCAATTCATTGTATAACACATTATTTTACAAATGGACATTAAATAAATAATTCCAACAACATCGACCTGAATCCGAGATACGTCGCTTCATCATATATTATTTATTTTCAAAATTTATTTAAGACCCACATATAAAACAAACACAAATATCCTCATATAAATATTTGTTTGGCGAACAAGATACGATCACTACCATCTGCGCCATCGGGCCCGTCAAATTTATTAAATTTACTTAATTAGTGGCGATCTCAACTAATGATCATCCATAAAGTCCAAATATCGTATTTTTACAGATTTAGAAAGGTTGTTCTGGAAACATATTGTATAGTATTTACGCATAGTAGATAAATAAATATGTTACTGTACCTTTCTTTTAAATATTACTGCCAAAAATGTTTTCTAATGTTTGTATTAGATTAAAATTAAAGAGCGTAAGGCAATAAAACTTTATCGTTCCATTTGCTCTTATTTTTTTGACTGCAAATGGAAAGTGCTTTTAGAATATTGAAATCTGTTATTTTATCTGTTGCTTATATAAAAACTTTGCCGTGAGGTACCGGCAGAGTAGAATAGTACCTCCCACTACACCAGGAGTTGTAAGAGGCGACTTAGGTACCAGAACCGGCTAATGGTGGTATGGTGGTATGGGCGGGGATGGTCAGCAGAATTCCTATCGCGAAAACTACGCTCTATGATTGCCAACACGCTTGCCCAGCGCGGCAATTATGAGTAAAATTCCTCCTTTCTTAAAGAGGCCTATGTCCAACAGTGGATTTTTAATGGCTGGTATGATTATATAAATCTTATATATTGACCATGTGGTACCGGCAGGGTAAAATAGTACTTGTCCTTATATAAGATGTTGTCAGAAGCGACTAAGGTACCAGAACCGACAGATGGCGGTATATCCATCCAAAACAATGCAGCAAAAATGCATTGGGTGGGACAACAGCATCTCCGTCGTGAAAGCTGCACTTTGCAATTGCGTACACGCTTGCCCAGCGCAGCAATTATGGCCAAAATTCCTCTTTTCTTTGGGAGGCCTCTATCTTCTGGATTTTCTTTGGCTGATATGATGATGATGGTATTTAGAACTCGAACAAAAAAAAACTAAATGTCTACTTAAAGTATTTTTAATTGTAACTGAAATTATTTCATTCATATCAATTAGTGATGAATGTGAGTTATATTCTAATTGACTAATAATTATCAAAGAAATCGCTTATTACAATAACAACACCCTCTAATGTACTCGTAACCCAAATTTTTATTAGTTCTATCTTATGTAGTCTTTATTCTTGCAAAAGAGCGTAATATATCACAATACCTTGACAGATTAACTGCCAGTATAACTGAAAGCGTAACAAACATACAGACAGACCCTTCTGTGACCGTCATATTCCTTGGGTTTGCGAAAGTAACTCTGTCTGTCTGTCTGTTACGCTTTTCCGCTTAAACCTCTCAACCGATTTTGATGAAATTGGGCACTGACTATATTAAGACCCTGAGACAGGACATAGGCTTTTTTTCAATTGATAATAAGGGTTGTAAAGGGGCGAAAAGGGTGATGAAAAGTTGTATGGAAGTATCGCTATTTTAAGAGCTAGAAACTTTAAATTTATTTTTCATGTCATTGATTCGATATAAATAAACATGACATTCAAAGTTTATATAAGTTAAGGCACTAGGTATGGTACCCTAAAAAAACTATTCCACGCGGAAGATGTCGCGGGCACAGCTATTATCCATATACTTAGGCGCTACCCAAGATAGGCAGATGACCTCGCATCAAGATCACTTCAGAGCGTACTTTTTCTTGTGTCGCCTCTATTTTTACATAGCAAAATGCCTTCATGTAACAATGTACACAGCTTGCATTCGACCAGTCATGTACGTGATGACTATTTGAATGCAGGCAAGCGTCGTTTCGCACGCATGTTACACTTTGTAACAAATTAGATCCCTTCAGGAAATTCATAATTGTTTTCTTGAAAGTGCGACCAGTGCACCGAGGTTCATATATAGAGCGGAATTGCATCGCTACCTCCACCTCCCTCGAGGTGGAGGTAGCGAGTTCATGTCTGATGTGTTTTGTTGCTACTTCAACAAGGCACTTCATCTATCTTACCCACTAACAGTTCAAGCCGCAGAAAACGTTGAGTTATGTAGCAATGCTCGCATACGTAGACAAAGACATGTCCTCCTGGATCCACTCGGCGCCATCATGACTTACATTTACCAAAATTAGACTCGGAGCACTTCACTCGCCATCACGAGCGTCAGCTGGGTGCATTCCATCCTCTTTGAATTCTTCCCAAACGACAGCCACTCAAGTCAAAGTCCGTACCTTAGAGGCGCCGTTTTGAGTGACCGCCGTGTTTCTCGTTCCTGCAGATTGGAATCGGCGGTCATGAACAGCCTAGCCTCTTTCTTTTGGTAATACTGGGATTGATGTCAGAGTCCACCAGCATTAGGTTTGTCAAAGAATTACATATACAGAAAGATAAACCTTTGCATTTATAATATTCGTATAGATTTATTGAATCAATATCTAGTATACGGATTTTCGTTTTCTGGTGTGAAGATGTAATCTTATAACATAAGATATAATTAACTATGGCAACTGGCATTTAAATCTTTGATACCCATAATAATTAATTAAATCTTTATTTCGATCCCCAAAAAACATTTAAGATTGATTTGTCATGAAATATTCTTAATAGTTTGTCATCACGATGTAATAAATCATCACAATGACTCTGGAGCGATATACATTCATCACTACTTATTTATCTATTCAACTACATATTAAAATTGATTACATACAGACGTCAAGTGTGCTTCAATTGTGCAAACAAAATATATTAATATAAATACCGACTCACAGCTGTCGGATCAGAAACCTTTGCTTAAATCCCACTTGAATCCGCAGAAGATTTTCTCTTTCCACATAGCGACTTTACATCTTCGCTAAAACGTTTTCATCTACAAATGTCCTTAAAAGTTAAGTAAAAACGGCAATAACCCAAAGGTGTGCCAAAATATTCAAATGAGTTTCCTTTGTATTACTCCAGTTTTTCAGACAAACGATGTAGCAACTTCGGGGATTACCTTCACGGTCGACTGGCGCGAGATCGTTCGCAACCAATGAGGGTATTTAATGAATGGACGGAAAAATCTGGCCAGAAAATTACATCCTAAAAATTTGCACCTTAAAGCTAGGGGATCATAGTCCATATTCGTCTGTACGTCCAATAGAAAGAAGCTGCCCATTTTTCTTTTTCAATTATTTCAACAAAAAGTGTTTATTTGTTCTTTTGTAAAATCTTCTCTATTTAAGGAAGGAAGTACAGAATGTAATCGATTGAAATACGAATTTTAACAGACGTTTTAAATATAAATAATTAGTCCAAAAATCTTTGCAAAATTAATCGATGCATATTTGTACATTAATAAAGGCGAATAATAAAAGTTTTCGACCAATCTGTGTTACCTGCGATGACCTATGGCAGCGCAACGTGGTCTTTTATCATTGACCAACTAAAAGTAACGTATTGAGCTATGAAGAGGGCAATGCTCGGAGTTTCTTCGCGCGACCGAATCAGGAATGAGGAGATTCGTAATAGAACCAGAGTTACTGACATAGCTCGGTGGATTAGTAAGTGGCAGTAGGCAGGTGATTTGGTATGCAGTACCGATGACCTGGTTGGATTAGATGAGGATTGTAAAGTTCTGGAATGGAGACCACGGACCAGCAAGAAAATCTGACCGCAGGATCACGCTCGACACAGGCCGCATACAGCCGGTCCTATTGGAGATTACTTTGGGAGGCCGATGTCTAGCAGTGAACGTCTCGTGGCTGATATGATGAATAAAATAATATCTAGGTAAAGGAACAAATTTTTCGGGTCGGAATTCGACTACAGATTTTGATAATAATTTTTTCACTGCGTGAGTTGGTAGTTCGCTGGTATACCAGCCCGAATATTTAATTAAACTTACCACAACTGAGCAAAATAGGAAACTTATTACACGTCACTGTACCCGATTAATTGCATAAACCTTTAATAATTGAAACACGACGCAATATGCGGAGACAACGCCAACAATGACCATCCCTTACGTTACACTAGGCAACACCTAGTTAAAGGAACAACTATTAACCATATTTGGGCAAACATTTTGGTAGATTATATAGAGAACGCTGTCAGTCCCGAGTGTGTATAACCGGGTCGGATATTGATTAACAGCTGCAGCAATAACCAGACAGGCTATGCGTCACCCGCCGGTGTGGTACAATACCCGGTTCAAGGAACAAGCTGAAGCGACTGGACTGGATTGTAATAAAAATCTAGCTGCTCGTGGCTTTGTTCGCACTCAAGTTTTGACATCTTATAATCTTTATATCAGTCGATAGATGTCGAAATATAAGTCTTTAAATAACTTGAAATCACGGACGATAGCGTAGAGTGCAGGTTTACTATGAGAATGCTGCTGTCCATACCGGAGCAGGAAGGATCGATGCAGCGCCATTTTATTGACTCTTACGACTATTAATACAGAAGGAGGTATTATTCTAATTAACTGGAACCACATGGCATATCGGTAACCAAAAATATTACTATTCTTACGTTTTAAATTATTTCTATTCTTAAAGAAAACAGTCAACTAATTTTAAATATAATTAATACAAATTACAGTTTAACTATACATATATATATATTTATTTATTATAAAGGACTGACTAATTGACTGACATATAAACGCAGGGCCTAAACTATATGAATGAGATTTTACACAGGGTTTCCTTTTATAACGTTATTGTTTCCCCTTAGAAATACTTATTGTAAGCATGAAAGTTTGCTGTTTTTGAAGTTATTTAAATGAATGATTCACTGAATTTAAATGAATGATATGAAACACATGTAAAACATTTATTTTTATAATCATCCCTTAAGAGATCTATAATTTAAATCGCTGGTTGTAAACGGGTGACACCGCGAGACACTGCTAGTTTTTGTATATAAGTAGAAGCTGATTGTCTGACTGACGATGCAAGGCTTAAACTACAAGGGTTAGAAACTTGGAATTTTGTGCATAGTTACTTTTATAACGTACGGGAGCACAAAGAAACTATTTTTGAAAATTCACTTTCTAAAGGGGCAAAAATTGGTGTGAAAGTTCTCCAACTTAACGCGGGTGAAACTGCAAGGCAATGCTAGTTTGTAAATAAAAATTATACACGATTAGCTAAAAATGTATTAAAAAAGTGCCGCGTGAGCGTTTACATTGGGATCAAAGTGTGCCCCACATCACTTGCAATCAATTTTGAACAGAGCAGAATGGAACGCTCGGCCTGTAGCTTATTTGGTACAAAATATGAGCCAACATTTTATTGTCACTCATGCCTGAATTTCACAATATATTACTTGAAATAACTTTTATTTTTAATATTCATTGGCTCTAAACATACATTTTATTGAAATGACAATAGAAAACATATAAATAAAATGGTGTTTGTAAGACGTACTTTAACATAGACGAGCCCGATGGCACAGATGATAGTGATCCAATCTTGTGCGCCAAAGGTCGTGGGTTCGATCCCTATGCAGGAAAAATACTTATTTGATGAACATTTATGATGGCATAAGTTACCAACAGAATATATAAAGGGTGGGGGTAGGCAGCAGCATCCTCGTTGCGAAAACTGCGAACTGCAGTTGTCAATAAGCTTGCCCAGCATGACAATTATGGGCTTAACTCCACCTTAGGGAGGCCTATATCCAGAAGTGGGTTTTCAATGACCAATAAGATGATAATGATGAATATTTATGTTTGTTCTATGTCTGTGAGTAGATGGGGTTTACAGAGAAACTATAGGTTCTCTGTCAAGACTATTGGGTACTGCGGGCTCAAACTAGCCCAACCGCGTGGCAGTTACTGCCAGAGTTTTGTCATGCTGTGTTTCTAAAATTGAGGTTATATTCACAGTAACTTATATGTGGTCAGAGGAAGTGAGGCAATGTGCGTCGGCCCGGTGTTATCACTGTGATCGGGCGCTCCAACTCGTGCACAGCCAGTACGAGTCTAGTAGTGCCGATGGGCGAATGAGATGATAAATACGAGGCCCGAGGGGCCTTTAGCGGATTGGTGGGGTTGGTTTACTCTGCCATGATACACCTCCGGTGCCGGCACTCGACAGCAGCCGTGCCATGAGTCGCTAACATAAGTGCCTGTTGACCTAGCAGCTTTAGGAGAATTTGGGGAGATGTATGCAAGTGCATCGGTATGTGAGCGTGATCTACAGCTCTAGCACCTTAAAAAGAGAGGGGATCGGCTTATCCTATGTCTCGAACGAAGATCAAATCGTTAATAGTCGATTGCGACTACGGGTGTAGAGCGACATTACAGTTCCGGTACCTGTCTGGACAAGAGGGAGAGGACTTCGGTCCACGCGGTACCAGTCGTTATTAGAAATGGGCTCTAGTCCATCAGTAAGACCTGCTGTATTTGGTGCTTGCAGCTGTACTAGCCCCCGAAAGCGCCGCAAGTCGCCGTAGGAATGGCAGCTCCCTCCATATATAACCGTAAGGTTCTTACTCTTCTCTCTTCTCTTCTTCTCTCTTAGTTGCTACTAACGTGTACTCAGACTTAAGGCTAACTTATACAAAATTGACGCATAAAGATAACACAAGGCCCTGATAGCTCCATATATACCATTATATCAGTATCGAGCCTTCCATTAGCAGGTCGTGGATTACCACCGTTTGACTAACGACTTGCCGGAACGTTATAACTGGAATTATTGCAGCACATTGGCGTGTATAGCGAAGATTTAGTAGCTCGATCCATAGTTGCAACTATCGTTTGGAACATTTTTGAGTTATTTTGGCTTAAATGGCTTTATTTTATAGGTTATAAAATCATTCTCATCGTTACGTAACATTGTGATAAGGGAAACTAAGTATTGCTGCGTAAAATCATTTTAAAGTAATGCTTATATCTTTATGATCTATCTCGTATCCTCGATTTGACTTCTACTCGTAGCTATTACATATATCCGTGAGGTACCGGCAGAACAAAGAAGTAGCTCATACTTTACTGGGTATCATAAGAGGCGCCTAAGGTACCAAAACCGACAGATGGTGTTATATTATTCCATAACAGTGTTGTTAAGATGGACAGGGCGGAGAGAGGCAGCAGCATCTCAATCGCGAAAGCTGCGCTCTGCGTTTGCCAACACGCTTGCGAAGCGTGGGAATTATAGGCAAAATTTCCCTTTTCTTGGGGAGGCTTGGGCAGAGGACTTCCAATGGCTGTTATGAAGATGATGATCTAAATAGCCGGGAGCTTCCCCTTTACAGGGTATCGTAAGAAGCGATTAAGGTTCCAGAACTGACAGATGGTGGTATATCCGGAATATATTTTACGGAAAAGGGACCTACGCGGGTGAAACCGCAGGGCGCTGCTATAGTCAAACAAAATATTGAAGCCGGGACTTCAATTTATACAGTACGAAATTATTATTACTCAGGTAAAGAATGTACTTACAATAATTAAAGGCGTTTTAAAGGAGTAAGTGTAAAATAAAGTTATAGAAATTTAAATAATAGTCAATTATGAAAAATACAACTGGTGTCATAAAAGCGACTTCGGTACCAGAACCGTCAGATGGTGGTATATTCATCCATAACAGTAAATTTCCAATGTATAGAACGGGAATGGGCAGCAGCACCCCCGTCGCGAAAGCCGATTGCCAACACACTTGCCCAACGGGGCAATTATGGGCACGATTCTTTTTTTGATTTAATGATGCTTATGAAATTGCTAGATATAGTATTGGATATAATTTCGCAGATTAAATTGCTCGTCCGATGGCGGGCATTGCTATTATAGGCATTAATGTTTCGCATCCGTAAAGGTCATTATGTCGGCCATTAGGGAGATCAGCTTTAACACTGCTATTGTGCTGATATTCAAACAATTAAATACTGTTTCATTATTGATTCCGGTATTTTGAAAACATCACGGGTTGTTGGGTTAAAAAAAATATATGGCATAACGCATACCACGTTTTGTTCAGCATACTACTAATATTTTTTGTTTGTCATTATTTTCACTTTGTCATAAAAATATTTTTTACTTTTTAGTTTAAATCACAGATCCCAGCTTTCGCTTTCGCGGTGATGCTGCTGCCCATCCCCACTCTATGTTTTTGAGCTTTACTGTTTCGGATGGATATACCGCCATCTGTCCATTCTGGTTTCTTAGTCGCCTATTACGGTACCTGGTACAGTTATTGAGTTTTTCTTTTACCGAGGTCGTAAATTAAAAATATATTGTTTCCTCACAATCAGCACCTTACTAATTGAGTACAAACTAGAAGTGGAAAATCGTTTCTTCTTAAGTGCATTACTTTTAACCAAGATCGTTACGCGTTTCGTTGAAACCGTCTAGTCCCATATGGGCATACCCCACCCGCCATCCTTTGGGCACTGCATCATTTAAGAGTTTATTATATAGTATAAAGTTTAGTTTCCTTTCTCTGGCAGCACCTTGCTTAACATTATACTTGGATAAGCGCTGATCGATCACCGAGCTCTGATATATATTTTTATCTATTTTTCTATTAACAGTCTCGTACCTTTATGTCTTGACTTTATGGTTTTCAGGAATGGACTTTATAGTTAAACTTTTATTGTATCTAGTGGCTGTTGATTTTTTTTATATATTTTATTTTTAATTAATAGTTATTTTTAATTTAGTTCCTTTGTAGCTTGTATGACGTCAATTATAGTAATGAAGCTTGGCATAATCATCATTCGACGCCAGAATATCTACAACTTACGATTTTTGCTTCGCATACTCATAACTTTTACTTATCATAGCACTTAAAAAGCACTTAAAATAAAATTATAATTAGGAAAATTTCTAATTGCATGTAGCCTTATAAAGTTTATCTTTAAATAATAAAGCATAATAAATAATTATTTTAATTTTAGATGTCATAATACAATTATGACTAAAAAACCTGATTACGTAAAATATTTTTTTGTCCTAAACTGAGGAAACCTGTTATGGTCCTTTGACGTTATGTTAATTTATTTCTATTAGAGTGTAGTAACCCTTATCCCTAATAAGGGAACTAATTATTTAATTTATGGCGTTTACCCATCACAAACCTTACGGTTATAAATGGAGGGAGCGACCGTCCCTATGGCACCTTGCTGCATGGACCAGGGTCCATTACTAGTAGCGAATAGTACTGCGTGGACCGATGTAAGCCGTGAAATACCGGCAGAGTAGAAAATTAACTCCCTCTGTACCAGTATATCCATCTAAAACAGTGTAGCTCAAATACACAGGGCGAGGACAAGCAGCAGTATCCAGGTCGTCAAAGCTGCGCCCTGCGATTGCCAGCTCGCTTCTTATGATGGCTATTATGGGCAAAATTCCCCCTTTCTTCGGAAGGCCTATCCAGCAGTGAACTTTCAATGGCTCGTATGATGATGACTGCGTGGACCTAAGTCTATACTCTCTTGTCCAAAGAGGTAGAGGTAGGAGTCGTGATCGCTGCGTTAGTTATTCATCAATCGTAGTCGCAATCGACTAGTAGTCGATTGAGAGAAGTGCAATTCTAAGTGCATGCTGCATGCTGCATGCAATGCCTGCTAGCCTGTTACTTGCTGGCATTGCAGGTATGCATACGAAATGCTTGCTTGCATGATACTTGCCCGCTTGCATGCTACTCGCTTGCTTGCATACGGCATGCCAACTTGCATGGTGTATGTCTGTTAAAGGGTTATAAGTTCAGTTAATTAAGTATTATCAGTCTGTTGATTATAATCAAAAAATTTTAGCTTTGGTAATGAGAGCAGTAGTATAAATTGTTTTTGTACACAATTCTATATTGCTACAAACATTTTAATGCTAAATTCCGAAATGAATCACAGCGGCTATTGCCAGGTTTTTGAATGTATTTAATTACAAATTCCAGTTGTGAATTTTTAGTTTCATTTGATAGCTTCTGGTTCAAAAATGAAGCCAAACAATTTTCTTATTATCCTTTACGTATTTGTCTATGCACTAAAATTAAAAATGAAGTTACTATTTGTAATTACAATTGAACCTTTTAATTACTATTACTGCTTACGAAAGTATATGCACGTATAGCGAAAACATATTCTTTTTTTGTCTGTCTATTTGTCACGGCTATTCTCAAAAACTGCAAAATTTCGACAAGACTTCACTGGCAGATAGTTGATGTTGTAAGGAGTAACTAGGACTACTTTTATTTTTGGTTCTTCTTTTAACGGGAACTACACAAATAAGTCATATGACATCGGGCGATGATATTTTGCAATAGCATTGTATCTCATTAGCAGAACCAGAGACCGTAAGAGGCGACTGAGGTACCTGAAGCGACAGGTGGCGGTATGTCAGAGTAGGGTGTTAAAGGTCCAGCAGTGAAGATTTTTAAGGCTGCTTGCGAGGGGGGGTTAAATCAATTTGTATGCTTAGCTGTATTAGTGCTAGCTTATTTGTATGCTAGCTTACCTTATAAAAAAGGCTTTAATCGCGTTCACGAATTTTCTCTTTTTGTAATTCATCATATTAACTAACGAAACATTGGAAATTCACTGCTGGAAATAGGGCTCCCCAAAATAGGAGGAATTTTGCCGATAGTTGCCGCGCTGGGCACGCATGTTGGCAATTGCAAAGCGCTGTTTTCACGACGGAGATGCTGCTGTTTCTTACATACAGAACCTTACACAAATATTTGTCATGAAAATGTTTGTCCTGAGTGGGAATCAAACGACAGCATGAGCACACAATATGGAATTAGCACTATCTGCGCCAACGTGCTCCACAATATGAAAAGGCACGATAAATTGGCACTGAGAAAGGCACTGTAAGATTGGGGTAACGATCTGATCTTATTAGTGTAGCTATTCAAAACGTAGTCATTAATAAAAAAGAAGTGTATTACGGTCTAAGTCAATAGGTAAAATATGAGGTAGACTTTCTCGTCCTTGATATGCGAGCATGCTGCTATTACATTGCTTACATCGTGTACCGCCGGTAGCAGAACCGACAGAAGGCGGTATATCCATGCGAAACAGTGTAGCTAAAATGCATAGGGTGGGAATGTGTATTCCCATCACAAAAGGTGCGCTCAGCAATTGCCAACACGCTTGCCCAGCGCGGCAATTACAGGCAGAATTCCTTCTTTCTTGGAAAAGTCTATGTCCAGCAGTGGACCTCTAAAGGCAGATATGATGATGTCAATTTATTTCGAATTCATGGGTAATCCCTATTTAACATTAAATGTACTTAGCTTCCATGCTAATGGCTTCCATAGATCGAGCAACTAAGCCCCCAAACGTATACGGTGTTTCATCGCAATAATTTCAGTAATGCTCAGGTTGTGCGTCAAAGGCCGGTAATCCACGGCCTACTAATGGGATGGTCCATTTGTTTCCGAATTAAACTGGGGCTGTTTTTAATTTTTTTTTTGTAATATTTTTCTCAATAATTCATACATTGACCTGACTCTGAGCTAAATCGCTTAAAGCACGTGTGTTTCGGACGCCAGACAAACAAGCAATCACAAGTATACTATTTAATACATATATTAAACACCTAGATATAGAATAAACACAAACACTATCCACCATAAAAATATTGGCCTTGAATGAAATCGAACCCACGACCCTTGTACCCGCACAACTCCAATGTTAGGGGACAGCAAATAAGATAAGCGAGGTTTAATATTCTAAAAATCTAATCATTTATGAATATGGCAACTCTAACACGCTGGCGCGCGTTTGTCTCTGTCTTGTGATTGGGTGACGCCATCATACCTTGACCAATAACAGAGCCCGTTTTTCCCGCCATCGTAGTTGAGGATGCGGTCGAGATTGGCAAGTGGACGCATTCTTATCTTGGAAATTGAAATGGACGCTGAGGCCAGCTGTGGGTCGGTCGGTATTTTTTTAAGCTATCTGTACTTGTGCGTTGAGAGAAAATAAACTAAAATGTGTAATATAATTTAATGGAAGCTATCACTATAAAGTAATTTATTAAAAAACAAGAGAAATTCTTTTAAAGAGGCAGACTTCTCATTAGAACCTCACTCTTACCTATTTCTACTGCAAAATAGCAGTGTTTGCATTGCTGTGTTCCGGTTTGAAAGATGAGAGAGGCAGTGAAATTACTGTGTGAAAACCCAGTGAAACTTCAGTTCACAGGGTTGGCGACACGCTAGTGATATCTTTGTAATGACACGAGTGTCTATAGGCTGCGGTCAATGTTTATCATCAAGCGAACCGTATGCTTCTTTACTTATTTGCTGAAATCGTAACACAAGAATCATTATAAAAAAACCATTTATCCTTTTCAGTTTTTCTTGTCAACTTATCTTACGAAAAAATGCACAAAGTCAATTTAAAAGTGACTTAACAATTTTTTATTTTAATATTATTACATGTTTTTCTTCATTATATACTGAAAATTTAAACTGTAATTTAATATCGACAGGTAAATATAATCCAAGAATTTTAAACAGCACTGAGCATATAAAATCAGGAATGAAAACATAAAATAGACCAATATATTTGCCAAACATAAGTGCCGTTAAACGACAACTACAAAATGGGATAATTGAATTTCATATTGTGACAAACAAATTGTAACAAACCTCCAAAAGTGGGGTCATTTTAACAATAGAGGGAGCAATTACCTACTATTAGCGGACCGATATCAACGGAGGGCATCTCGGATAAATTGGACAGAACGACGCATCGTTTACATAAGAGTTAACAATGTTAACGGGCATTGTGCCAGGGACTGTGCCTTAAGAGGCAGGGGAAAGCGATCGGATGGCAATTATTTTCAGTATGTGTTAATAAAACCAAAGTTACCGACATAGCCCGCCGGATTAGTAATTTGAACTGGCAGTGGGAAGGGTATTTGGTACGCAGAACCGCAAGATGGACAGACGATCTGGCTAGAACCGCAGAATCATACCGCGCTATGCATAGACTGCATACAACTGGTTCTATTGGAGATTACTTGGGGAGGCCTTTGTCCAGCAGTGGACGTTTTATGGCAGATATGATGATGATGATGTGTTAATAGGTGTCGTAAAAGGCGATTGAGTTCTTGGAAGTCCACTGCTAAATTTCGGCCTCCCTAAGTAAAAGGAAATTTTGCACATTATTGCCGTGCTGGGTATGCGTGTTGAGCTATACTGTCGCAGATATACCGCAATCTATTGGTTCTGATATCTTAGTCACCTCTTGCAGCACCTGATATAGGGGAGGTACTATTCTACTCTGCTCCCTCCCTAACGGTACATCTGAAGTAGTGTAGCTCAACAGTAACAAGGCATGGATGGGCTGGGATTCTCATCGCAAAGCTGCGCTATACAATTGCCACCAAGCTTGCCAGCGCGGTAATAATGATTATCTGTTGGATGCCGTTGATGTTGTAGCAGTGTTATAAACGCACATATTATATTTAGAATACTTTTGATTTCTGTTCTAATTTGGTCTGTTGGACGAGTATTGATTTTATAATATGGCCGCGGCTTTCCTGTAGGTTTAATTATAATATCAATTTTAATTTCAAATTAGCAGCTAGTCTACGCTAGCAGCAAAATTCCTACAGCAATTCCGTCGCGATCCCTACGCTCCATAATTTAAGGAAAAATTTCTCTTTTCTTGTGGAGGCTCTGTTGCTATGCTACAGACAGAACAAAAATTCAGTCTTTACCAACACCCTCATTCATGGTGTCATGGCATGCACAACTTTAATGTGTACTCCGCTCGAACATTACGCCGTGGGATCACAAGCGGCCTCTGTCCGGCAATAAAGCGCCAACTGCCCTCTACAAATTTAGAACCACATAACTCCATCCGGAGCATTCACTGTTTATTTTTATTGTGGCCTTCGTACATTTAGTGCGAGATATAAAAATCATCTGTATACCGACGGTCGGGCTGAACTCAAGTTTTGGTACAGTATGGTGTTGTGTTTATCAGTTGTTCTGTCAGTTTATGACCTGTGATACCATTATCACTGTCGTAAATCTAAAGGACAATTGGTTCGTATCTTTGTATCCAAGCAAAAGCATTGAATTAATCTACGTGTATGTTTGTGATGTGAATGAAAAACAGCTTGTGAGAAAATTTATTTGTTTGTGTTGTTGTTCCCGATTATCATCATTATTATAGCAGCTGTAGAATATCCACTGCTGAATAAAAAGCCTCCACAAGAAAGGGGGAATTCGTAACGGAAATGCTACGGTCCATCAACGCATTTGCACCTGCAGTTGGACTAACAGATATCATATAAATCTGCCTTACTCATATGCGATTACCACCACGCATAACATGCCAACTATGGGCAAATTACCCTGGACCAGTGGACGAATTATGGTTGATGTGATGACGATAATGAACATTTAAACTAAAACATTCAGACTGAAATTGCTGTAAGGTATTGGCAGATAATTGTATTTTTGTATCATATATAGTAAAATAATAACAATTAATTGATTTCAACTCCAAAAATTACAAAAACTCTTAACCTAGTTAGTTAGAAAACTAATTACAAATAAAAACAACAAAAAAAACACTAGATTATACTGATGTTAAAACGATGGTACCCGTGCTGTGCCATTAGAGTTGCCAAGTAAAAAGCAACAATGATATTGGAACCGATAGGTGGTGGTAACTCAAAACAATGCAGTTTATACATTACGTGTTGGTTCAGACAGCAATTATGCCTGCCCAGTGCGGGAATCATAGGCAAAAACTGCAGGCTGCTATAATGAACACTTTCACATAACGGAAAAACTTGACAATTTGTTTTACTTCCTAAAAATAATTACAAAGAATGTTTAATACAAAACATGAAAAAGTTTTATTCCTACATTTTGAAACGGTAAAATTAAGCTGTTTAATTACCCTATTAATATTATTAATGTAAAAGTTTTTCTAAGATATTGTTCAACTATTTATTGTAAGAAATAAAAAGAAAACGAATCGGTTTCTTCAAACATTTATATGAACGTCTCACTCAGTGTTGCTTGTAGTAAAACGTAGTAGTTAGTTGTAGGAAAACAACCCCTTTGTTTTATGACGGCTCGTTCCTACATCTCCCTATAGCGGGTTATACAAACATAAACCCATGAGCAGCCATCACGCGGCGTCTGGAAGGCCATATATATGCTCTTTAGCTTCGGACGTAACGGCCATGACAAACGCCTGCCATACATCGTTCCCACTGGGCTGTTCATTGCACGAATTCCGCCCGTTGATTGGATTTTGTTTTGACACAGCTGATATATTGAAACAGTACATGGCAACCATTAGGGAAGCATCCATCATCCAGATAGGATGACACGAGATGCATGTATGAAATATGGGTCATGTTAAAATGGTTGCGTCATCTACAGTAATGAGTGATGTTTCTGATCCCTACAACCCTGAGGATGATCAAAGCGTAATATTTTACATACAGATAATTTCTACGAATAATTATATTTTTCTACTTTATTGGCATGACTAATATTCACATTGAGGACAAAATACAAACTTTTAGAACATATAGATTCAGATATAATCTGCAGACATACGGATAATTGGACATGACAAGATCCTTGTTGATTACGGAAAACTAAAAATACATAGCAGTACTTCTCAGTCTTAGTACCTTTCGTGTGCTTTATGTGAATCAGTTTATTTTCATTACCTCACTATTCACAAATTCATCAGGTTTACAAAGAAGCATACAGTGATAGTAAGGATCACTGCAGCTTAAATACGCTTTACCAGCGCGTTGCCAACCTTGTAACTTGAAGATATTATGTCACATTATCCATTAGTTCACTGCCTTTCCTAATCTTCAAACCGGAATATAGCAATACAAACGCTGCTAATTGGTGGTAGAAATTGGTGAGAGAACCTCACTCTGGTTGTCATCGTCACCAATGCTGACAACTTTCACACAAAGGTCGTTATCCTGATGTAAATCAATCAACATTAAACAGGACCGAAATAAGTAATTTAAAGGATTTGTTTTATGAAGATCAACAGTAGTATATGTGGCCACAGAGTAATTTAATAAACAATAATAATTAAATATACCAAGAAATAGATATTCATGACATGAATAAATACACTTGCAAAACAACAGTAAGGGAATGGCTTTTGACATTGGACTACAATAAGACAGAGGAATTGCTAGCAATATTATGCTAGACTGGACTACATTTATTGTTACTATTATTGTTTGTGTATACTGTATGTACTGGCTTAGCATTATATTCTGTGTATTTATGTAATGTGTGCGTAAATAATGTGTTGAATTAACAAGCTTTGTATTACACTAGACCATATAGACACAAATCCACACCTACATGCACACTAGAGCATAGGTGCCTATAAGAACAGGCTAGACCTAGTTTAGGTACCTAAGTATCAAAATGTATTTTAGTTTTAGTTACCTTTTGTTGTTGAATTAAGTTATTATTATTATAATAATAATTAAACTAAACTTCTTCTACATTGACTAAATTTACTTCGAGGTAAATAGAGTATTTGTTGATCGGACATCAGTCAGCAAGGTTATTACATATATAAACACACATTAAAAAAGCTTACAAAAAAATAGATTGTGTTTGTTCTGTGTAGGGATCGACTCCACGACCTGGGAGCATAAGATAGGATTACTTCCATCTGTGTTATCAGAACTGTCAACAATATGTTATGTGAACTACCCACGGCACGGAACCTGCAAAGCAGTGGGAAGTTTTCACGGCGTTATGAATATTGATAAGAACACAACACGTAACTGTCATCGCTGTAGCCCTGGAGTCGACTACATGACTCTTCGAAAGATCTTCCCTGACATTTGACATTTTCTATATTGAGAGTAGAATAGTAAATTGTACCGAGGTACCAGAACCGTTTCATTGCGGTATAAATAGACAGAGGCATTCTCGTCGTAAAGCTATGCGTCCATCTGCGATTACTGCTTCTTATTTTATTTTTGTATTATAAAGTTTAGCTATAAGGTATCGGCGGAGTAGAATAGTGCCTTCTCGTGTATTAGGTATCGTAAGAAGCGACTGAGGTACCGGAACCGACAAATAGTGGTACATCCATTCAAAGCAGTGTAGCTAAAATTATACGATCAAGATGAGCAGCAGCATCCTCATGGCGAAAGCTGCGTTTTGCAATTGCCAACACGCTTGCTCGGCGCGGCATTTATGGACAATATTCCCCCTTTTCTGTGGAGGCCTAAATTCAGCAGTAGACTTGCAATAGCTGTTATGATTATTATGTAGTCAGAAAACAAGCATGCGGTACGCTTGATGCTATGACTGTGAACGTGAATTAAATGTTAATGCCATCACAAGGATATCAGTAGCTTGTCGCGAACCCTATGAATTGATCATGTTACATTTACCCAGTAATTTTACTGCCTCTTCCACCTTTTAATCCGGAACACACCAAAACCAACACTGTTATTCTATGGTAGAAATAGTTCGGAGTGAGGTACCAATGCAGACGACCTTTTTATGAGGTCTAACTCATGTAAAATATACGCCTACCCCGCGGCAACTGTGGGCAAAATTACCCTATCTTGGGTAGCCCTATGTACTATTTATTAGGCGTACATATAGGATTGTATAGTATGATAGTTGTTCGATACATACGATTTATCTGTTGTTTCAGATACATCTCCTGAATTACACTACACGTTTATTGAGCAAGCACTCCACCCTGGGCCCGCGTTGGCGCTGCACTGCGCGGCGTCTGGCTCACCACCTCCTCGGTTCACCTGGCTTCTGGATGGCCAACCCGTCGAAGAACATAACACACCACAAAGGTAAAACGAATATATAGATATTTTTAATCACACAATGTTTAAAAAAATCACTCATCACCTACATTGAGTGACTTTTGATTTTTTACGGACAACAGCGGGATTACAAATTTAATACTATGATACATATAAATAACAGCCAGACACGGAACAAACATAAATATCATTATATAAATATTTGTCCTGGGTGGGGATTAAACTTATTAAATCTGCATGTTTATGCTGAAGGAAAAAAATCTTTAAATATAGTTTATAAGAGCATACTGCAGTAGTTAGATAACTATAGGCCTATTATCAGGGTCCCGCAGTGCCTAATAACTGTATATTTATATTGCCAATTTTCTTATGTTAAAATATTGTCAGGTAGTTATATTTTTCAAATGCGACTCAATAAATATTTATGTCATTATGTTAGTTCTTTTCTACGCCACGCTAATATAAGCTACTTCAAATACTAATCCTGCGTAGATGAAGTCGCGGGCACCAGCCAGTCATAGTATATGTATAAATTGTTAATGTATTGTGGGAAAATTCAGATCCAAATTAAACCAATTATAATATTAAAAATAAAACCTAATTTAAATAGAGACTTTATGTTTTTGATTTTGTTACTCACAAGTTTATGGGTTTGAAGATCAACGTGTAGGATAACGGGGTTATTATGCGGGCCTGGGGAATTAAGAAATTCAACTGAAAGATATTTGCGTTAATCCGATACGCTATTTGCATTTTTAAATCATTACGGTCCAACACATTTATTTTATCTGACTTTAACGTCATTCCCAAGAGATACTTATTGATTAATGTATAAAGTACATATTGACTTAACGCTTGCTAACATACTGATTCATTATAATACATGTATAATCTTCTTGAAATCAACTTCTTATACAATATCTTTAGGTTTAAAATATAAGTTTCAAAAACAATAAATTATATACTTGTCAAATTCGGCGCTACTATGCGGCTCCAGATCATAAATGTGGAATGAATTCCATTACCATATTCTTTCATTAAGCATTAAAAAAATGTGACTAACTACTGTAGAACGATAAATGTTTGTTTCCTGCAGATCTATCACGCAGTTCATGAATTCTAACGGTGACGTGGTTAGCTACCTTAATATTACGTCGGTGAGAGCGGAGGACGGCGGGAGGTACACGTGTCGTGCTCACAACACAAGAGGTGCCATCGAACACTCGACGAGGCTCAACGTTTACGGTAATAGAACGATCCTACAAATTCTATTTAGCAATTAATATGTACACTTATAGAACCTAATACTGAAACTCTATATAGATAGCAAGGGCATTTAGGCATTTTGAACGCTCTAGATTATAGAACCTAGAGCGCGTAAAAAGCCTTTAAGCGTTTGCTGTAAGGTAACCGAAACGTTTAATATAAAATGTTTAATAAATCACAAATTAAATTTGTAAAAATATTTATGCTTTGTGTTTGATACATGTTAATCTTAAATATTATTACAGCATAAACTATGAAAAGAATTTTGCGAAATTTCTGGAGCGATTCATGAAAATTTTACTTTGGGTGTTTTTATTAACAAAACAAAATGTCTTCTTTATTGGTAGTTAAAGATTTTTTTTATGTAATAAGGGATTTTTTGAAAAATTTTGTTATATCCCACATCCTTACATACCATATATAAGTTAGTCTATTTTGGCAGTTTCCCTTGGCAGCATCACGCTTGCCAAGGGAAATTGACTCACTACACCGAATTCGCTTTGATGTGTTTCTTCTGGTCATTAGGTCTTTTTTATAGAATAAAAATAAAGGGAAGTTGCCTCATCACCTTTTCTAAAGTCATGACGATTGCCATAACTGTTGGCCAGATGACAGTTGATAATATACGCATAATGCACGCTGCAAGTATAGTTTAAAATATGCCTTGATCAGAATTAAATTATTAAATAGTTAGGACCGAACAATGTCTCTCGGATAAGCTAGTATTAAATATAATTTTATTGCATTGCAGGACCTCCTTCGATCAGAAACGTGGGCGCAATCAGAGTGGTGGCCGGTGTCAACACGACCATCTTCTGCCCCTACTCCGGATTTCCAATCAGGTTGATGGAGGTGCATTTGCCTAGTAAAATGATAAGTTTCATTTACGTTCCGTTTTATAGATTTTATAACTTCTTCGTTCCTCAACTTATGCTAGTTTCTATTTATTTTTTAGTTTTTTTATAACAACCCCTGTAATGTTTGTATAATAAAATTTTGCCAAATCGTTAATATTATTTACACTAAAATTAACAAATAAAAAAGTGGTAATGCTTAAATCACGCATTTTTTCAAATTGTTTTCATATTAAGTTCACAACTGTTGTGTACCCACAGGGCTACATTTGATTTATTTACCAAGAAAACTTTTCTGTTCTAGTGAGATCAGGTGGCAGCGCGGTGGGCTTGATGTGAGCTCCACAGGAGGCAGAGCTCTGTCAGGCCTGGGTGGAGAACTTCTGCTTTGGCCTGCCGAGCCGGCGGACGCTGGCGTGTACTCATGCAGGGTCACTGCCCCTTCTGGCCAGTATGCTCAGAAGGACATTCAAATCTTAGTGAGAAGTAAGCAATTAGCATCTATAATAGCAAAATAAATATAATTCTTAACCAATATGTATGTGCATATTTGATTTTTTGTAACAGATCCACCGAAGATAGCGGGGTTTTCATTTCCAACAGACCTTGTTGAAGGCAGTTCTGTTCAAGTATTATGTGGGATCACATCTGGAGACAAACCAGTTTATTTTTCTTGGTTGAAAGACGGACAACATATTCCAACAGGCCTGCAGGTATTTGTAATTTTGTTTTTTCTCCATGCTTTTTTCAACATTTATGTAAAGCCTTGTTTTTCTTATTACATTTTTATTTTATTTTCATCTGTTATTTTACTATTCCGTACGATATTTTAACGTTTTATCACGTTTTGTAGAATTTGACTATATTATTTACGTATATATCTTGTTACAGGTCCAAGAGAAATCGTTAGATGAATTTAGTTTTTTAATATTTTCCCACGTGACTTCCAAACACAGTGGAGAATATACGTGCGTAGCGAGTAATTCTGCTGCCGAAGTCAATCATACGGCTAGACTAGCAGTCAAAGGTGAGGAAATATATTACAGTAGAAACTAATATGAATCAGCTTTCACGTGTTTATCTTCGCCTGAAGATCTGATTTAGTTCACTTACTAAGCCAGGCAAATTAATTTATTATTAGTTATATTATTATTCTACGTCTTTAAAAGCATATATATCAAGTCTCTGAAATATTTAATACTATTACTGATATTGTAAAAGAATGAAGGAGAGCATGCAAAGATATTAGTTCTTTAAAGTAAATTTTTGTATGGTTAGTAAATGTTCCGGCACGAAGTCTTTTAAAATCTGAGAAAAAGCTGACAAACAAAATATATAAATGTTTAATAAACTCCGTTTTTGCCGATAAAATTCTACTATTAAACTAGCTGCGCTCCGCATTTTCACCTAATTTAAGTTGTGGAACTGTCAGACTAACTTTACATCAACCTCTTATCTCCTAGGGGATGATTTAAAAAAATATTTTATTTCACCTTTATACTAAAACATTTGAATAACTTTAAAAACAGTAAAGTTTCATGCTAACTTTGCACCCCCGTTTTACCCACTTAGACGTAAATTTTTAATAACTCTTTATACTCAACCATATTATAAAAGGAATTATGAGCAATATTTCAAGTTTTTAACCCTTATTGTTTAGGCTCCGTGTTTTATATATATAGATAAATAATAAATAATTCTGTTTCGTCCGTTCACTACTTTCATGTTAGAAAATATTAAAATAGCTTCACTGAAATAAAAATTGTATGCCTTCGTTGTTTAGTGGCACCGACATGGGTATACGAACCACAAGATGTGTCAGCCTTATTGGGATCAAAAGTATTGGCTAACTGTGCAACCAAGGGTTATCCGGAACCACGGATAGCATGGCTCAAAGGACATGGTAAGTCAAGAAATTGAGTGGAATAACTAATAAGGGCTTGTCTGGTACGTTAATGTATGTGCCATTTGACCAAACATACTGTTCGTCATCATTGAATTATCTATAGAATGTCCCCTGGAAATCTATCAAAGCCGTCTAACCCTGGTTTATAACTTTTGAGCTACACTGTTTACGGCGCTTCTTACCAACTATCTATCTATATACTATTGGTATCACCTGGTCTGCTTTATCTTTAACCCACCAATTTATTATACTTTATACTGGTCATTTGCTGTGGGGTGCCGGCAGAGTACAATAGTACCCCCATTGGTACCAGGTGTTGTAAAGGCGCTTGAGGTAATTGAACCGATAGATACCGATGACTGTCAATAATGAAGATCAAATTCATCGACGAGTCCGAGGGCGCAGATGGCAGAAATCCTATCTTGTACGCCAAAGGTCGTGGGTTCGAATTGTTCCCAGGACAAATATTTGTATTTGTTCTGTGTCTGGTTGTTATTTATAAATATCTAAGTATTATTTTTGTAATTTCTCTGTTGACTAATATCCGTAACAAGTTGTGTTAGGTAAAGTTTCTTATCTTGACTCCGAGAAGTAAGAACCAATTTATAAGATGTCGTAAGATTTAAAAAATGGGTAGGTACACCAGCATCCTTATTGAGAAGATACGCTCTGCGATAGCCACCACGCTTGCCTAACATGACAATAATAGCCAAAATTTCCCTTAATATCCAACAATGGACGCCCAATTACTGATCTATGATGATGATAACATTTCAGGATCTGGAGTGGACTTTAGGCCAGTTTCGAATATGGACTTACAGTTCTCAATCCTGCCCAATGGATCGCTTAGTATTGCACCTGCCGCTCACCACCACGAAGGACAGTACATGTGCCGGGCGGAGAATGGAATCGGCCGAGGCTTGTCGAAGATCATAACCATCTCAATCAATGGTACATCTTAAACTCAAAATTACAAGCACTTTAGATTTGTTAAACAAAAAACGATAATATTTCAAAAATATGAAGTACTAAGCTATATTACACTGATGACTCTAATGACATTAACACGGGATCACAACGCTAAGAAACACTTTATGGTCAGTAATTTTATTTGGACATGAGATGATAGACTTAATTTATTTATCAGACTAATTTCTCAACCAAGCATACAGTCCGCGAGATAGTAAGCGTAACTGCAGCCTATAAATGCTTGTTATATCACAAGGATATCTAACGCGTTGCCATTACCCAGTAAATTCACGGTCTTTCTTACCCTTCAGACCGGAACACAGTAATGTGATCACTGTTATTTGGCGGTAGAAATAGATGAAAGTGAGATACCAATGCAAACGACTGTTTGTATAAGGTCTACCTCATGTAAATTACTTTAAAAGGTTAAAATATTTCATTATACTACACAAATTATGCCTATAAATGCTCATTATTTACTCTTTTGCCTCCTGTAGTTATATGTGTAATATTATTTAAGTTATTTAAAATACAAATAAGTTTATACTGAGATTATTGGTTCTACTACAGTCTAAAAGGTTATGTCTTATTTTCAGAACCAGTACACTTTGAATATTCATCGCGGAACATGACAGTGAAAAGAACTGCACAAGCTACACTGCAGTGCGAGGCTCACGGTGATCCTCCCATACAACTGCAGTGGACGCACAACAATGAACGAATAGAAGTCACTACTTACCGGTTTGTATACATTATGTTGTTATAATAATACAGAGAGTTTTGTTATAAAAGCTGAATACACGATGTTATACCATTAAGCGTAATATGAAAAAAAGGTTTTAGATTCCAAATCTTTTATATCACAAATGGTAGAAAAAGCATTAACTATTTATATATATCTAGTTCACTGAAATTTCCTTTTTAATTGTCTTGCTATCCATACCAATAAGAACAAAACGTCGTCCAAACGAAACCTCACGTAGTATGTAAGAAAGTTACTCTAGAACCAGTGAACCAACGGGATGAAATTTTACTATGTACCCGGCTGAAGTCGGATGCAGTAGTAGCCATATTAGTGATAAATTTCTATTGCAGAGTATCGGTATCTGAGAAGAGGTCAGATAGCGGGGTGAGCTCCCAATTGAATATTGCCCACGCCGAGCGCCACGACTCTGGCGTCTACCGGTGCCGGGCGCAAAACGCTTACGGGAATGACGAACTGCTTATCTACTTGGCTGTTCAAGGTATGAACTAACCAGCCTTGACGTGTTCTGCTTACTTTGCCAGGACATTATCCGATGCTACTTCATTATCATCATTATATCAGCCATTGGAAGTCCACTGCTGGACAGAGGCAAGAAATGGGGAATTTGGCCCATAATTGTGTGGCTAGGCAAGCGTGTTGGCAATTGCAGAACACAGCTTTTGTGACGTGGATGTTGCTAACCATCCCCACCCTGTGCATTTGAGCTGCACTGTTTAGGATGGATATACCGCTATCTGTCGGTTTTGGTACCTTAGTCACCTCTTAAGATGCCTCGTGTAGTAGGAGGTACTATTCTACTCTGCTTCTACCTCACGGCACGATGCCATTTACTAGTGCTTTGCCAAATGATCTTCATCGAGTCTTAACATTCCAACTTCATCTATTACAGAGTTTCCAGAAGCCCCCCGTGGCTTGCACGTGGTTCGCCGAGAAGCGCGCGGTGCGGTGCTGTCATGGTTGCGAGGATACGACGGTAACGCGCGCGTTCGTGCTTACCGACTGCAATACAGAGTGGTGGGAGACCGAGATATGCATAGGAACGAGAGAGACGACTGGGCCGATGCGCCAACTAGGGATGTGCCGGCTGATCGGATATTTGAGAAGTATACAAAAATTCAATTGTATTACCATGGATGTATGTATAAAACAAATGTGAAATATCCTTCTCTTATTTTTCTTTCTAGACAGAAGTCTCAAGAACCTAATTCAGAATTAACATTAGAGTATCGAGTTGAAGGTCTTCGACCAGCCACAGCCTACGCTTTGCGTCTCTCTGCAGTTAATGCGATTGGGGATAGTGATTACTCTGACTCAGTCATCGTACAGACATCGGAAGAAGGTAAAATGGACAGGTGTTGGAAATCAGAGAAGATGAGCTGTTAGGAGTAGTAGTGATGAGTTTTATTGTTTCAGCACCATCGGAACCGCCGCATAATGTTCAAGTTCAAGCAACTGCGCCTGGCGAGCTACTCGTGAAATGGCAGGTAGATATAGTTTTATTTTTTAATTTGAATAATTCGACAACCTTGTATTAAGCCACATTACCCAGTAAATTTGCAAATACGCTTATATTATTATAATAATGTTATTATTATTACTTACCTCAAATTATTTTATGGACATCCAAAAGTACTTGCAATAGACCTATTTGAATAAAGTATATTTGACTTTACTTTGAATTTGACTAAATTCACTACCTCATCCTTCAGAACGCAACACAGTAATGCGGACATTGCTATTTGGCAGTAGAAATTAGTAAGAGTGAGGTAACAATGCAGGCGACCTTTTGCATGAGATGTTACCTCATGTACATTTTGCCGTATCGTATGGAAAAATATAAGGGAGAATAATTTATTGGTTATTGTAGCATCTTCAATCTATAATTGGCTTATGCACGTTGTTTTTGTGAATAATCAAAAGCATTAACTGATTTCAACAAAAATTCTAGGCTCCTCCCCAAGATTCCTGGAATGGTGAACTACTCGGTTACGTAGTGACATGGCGAGAGGCAGGTGCGATTGAAATGGAGAACGCAACGCAAGCGTTGACAGCAGCGGGGTGGGGAGCGACGCAGGCGACGCTTGCTGCCTTACGCCCGCATGCGCACTACGAAGTGCGGGTGCGTGCGTTTAACGCAGTCGGCGCGGGTCCGCCGGCAGCGCCTCTGACTGCTACTACTCTTGAGGGAGGTTGGTGTATACTTCTTCTTCATATAATGTCATCAAAAGACTGCGAACTTTTCTTTATTATTATTATGCAGCGCCAGAAGCACCACCGGAGCGAATACGTTGCGAGCCTATATCAGCGCAGTCTATCCGTGTTTGGTGGGAGCCCCCACCAGCAGTGACCAGGGGAGGAATAATTTTAGGCTACGAGTTGCTTTACGAGGCAAGTACATTATTTATAGTATTTGACTGTTTTCATAAACATTTACTATATGATTTTAATCAGTAATTCGGAGTTGCCCTGTGCTATTTCTTGTGGTCTATTAAAAACTTCATATTCTTAATTCTTATAAATAATCAATTTGGAGTTATCTTATAAAAGTTTGGCAGTTTTAATATTGAGCACTATAAGCTTTAAACAAATTCATCTACAGTGTTTAATCAGTATACCAAACCAGTTTAGCGATAAGTTTGAATTACAAATCCCATGTTAATAAAACTGACCTCACAGGTGGTAAACGATGCAGATACTCAGTTGGAGACTCGCCGGGTAGGCGGCATGGAGACTGTTCTTCAAGCCCTGCAACGAGCCGTGAACTATTCTATAGCAGTTCGAGCTAGAACAGCTGCTGGTACTGGCCCAGCATCGAACCCTGTCTTCTGCATTACTCACGAAGATAGTATGTGTCTACATTATATATTTTGTTGGATCAAACTTGCTTATAATTAGTACTTGAATAAAATATATTTTGATTTGATTGTAAATTATATAGTAAATTTCAATCATACAACAGAAATATTAATTACATATATCTTAACAGATTAAAGCTTTTACTAAATATATAACTACTGGAGTTACAGCAATCACACTGCCAAGACGAGCCAAGCGAAGCCTAAAATCTCCTACCTACTTCTTTTTGGAATCAATATATCAAAATGGCTTGGCTATTTCACTACATGCAAAGAAATATATTAACTGTTCACTAATTTTCTGTTATAGAACTATATTGTATAAAAAAATACCAATAACAATTAAAAACAGATATTAAGCTACTGTGTGTAGAGTTAGAGTCAGAGACTTGGTATATTTGAAAAATATGTCAGTAAGAGTCTTGGCATCATTTTATATAAAAATGTTTTAGTGGAATTGTAAATATCCTAAAATAATGTTTCAAGAGATTTCATGTCCTAGATGCTTTACTGTATCATATTAATACAATTCCAGTTCCCGGTGCCCCAGCTGACATAAAAGCAATCGCAAGCTCCGAAGACACCGTTATAGTGAGCTGGTTAACTCCAACGCAAAAGAATGGGAAGATCAAACATTACACAGTGTACAATAGACCACAGAGGTTTGTATACTTTTACTGTCCTTAGAACAAAAACTACATATGTATAAGTATTCTTCGACACATCAATATACAAAAGTCTTTTATGGATAGACAAAAGTTCACTACTCAAATATTATTATTTAATTCCAATATACAGCGTCAACACTGGCATTGTATTGTATTAACACCAACCATTAGTGGTTAATTTTTGTCACCAACAATATTTCTTAGTATTTTTCTGGTTCCACGCGTATTGAATCTGTTTGATAATCTTAATAATCTAATTGTTCAGTAACTGTGTTGATATATTGCATTATTGTACTTTCTTTCTTAAGATAAGGCAACTGAAAATTAGGTTCTCATTTTTATTGTTTGCTGGTGATTAAAAATCGATTGTAGAACTACAATGGCATCTGTCGATAGGACAGGTCAGCATTCACAGCTGTTGGTCCTCCACAAAGAGGACCAAGACGAGTACCACGTGGAGGTGCGCGGTCTGCTTGAGCATCAGGTGTACGAGTTTTGGGTAACGGCCGCCACCGCCTCCGGGGAGGGAGAAATGAGCGCGATCGTCGCGAGGAAGCCGAGCGGGAGAGGTGAGTTATTAAAGAAACGATATCTTTTATATTATTATTATTAAGAAAACTTGTTTGCTACCTTACACTGGTACGATGTTGTTCTTTATTGTTCGTCCTTCAGCATCCTTAGCAGGGGCGTAGCTACCGTCGTATCTGCCGTATCAATTATACGGGGCCCCCGGGCCATGGGGGCCCCCAAAGTGTGTAAGGAAAAAAATAAAAACTTTCTAGTTTATTTTATTTTACAAATGAAAAAATTATATAAAGTCATACCTTTTTTTTCGCCTTAAGCTTGCGTTCAAAAGTTGGCAACACTACATCGTTATGGCGGGCTGCGGGACCTCATCATCAGCCATAAATTATTTAATAAAACAGTTTGCCGAAGGCAAAACAAGGCACGGAAAGTGAATGTTAAATTTGATTTTAATTTGTAAAATGGTTAAATAATGTTATGAGACAGAAATATGACTTTTTACATTTTTTTTCTTTTGTGAAATATCTATACCCCCATATATGGGCCATATAAACAATTTTTTTATACGGGGCCCCGGCAAGGCTTGCTACGCCACTGATCCTTAGTAAGTGGTATTTTGAAGCCGAATGGTTAAACTCTGTTGATTGTTTCCTAATTTTAAATATCCTTGTGAAGGATAATTCGAATAAAATAGATTGTCGAACCTTATGTAATGGTTGGGGTCATCAAGTGTATTCTTAGTAAACTTATTGAAATGAATTAGCTAATTTAGGTAGTGGAAGAAAGATTAGAATTAATAACGCCAAACCGACTTTATTAAAATAAGTTTTTTTTATTGTTATGAATTCAACAAACAAACATAGAGTCCGCTTGATGGCAAACGAGACCGCAGCCTATAGACGCAAGTGTCATTTCAAGGATATCACTAGCGTGCACTTATCCTGTAAACTGAAGATACTATGTAACATTTACCCAGTAATTTTTACAGTAATAGGTGAGGGTGGAGTATCAATACAGACGACCTTTGCAGGACATCTACATCTTTAGATTGCTGTGAGGGAAAAAGTTTTTGTTCACAGCACCAGCACTGGTCTGGTCTTTTGGGCGACGGATACGCGCAAGCGCCGGACACTCTGTGCGGTTGCGGTGCGGCGCGGCGGGAGCTCCCCCTCCCGCGCGCTCGTGGGCTCGCCGGCGCCCCGCCCCGCCCCTAGCTGCTGACCAGCGATTCATGATTGATGGCGACTATCTCGTTATTCTTAGTAAGCTCACCAATACTTATTGATTTACCTTTTGTTACTCTCTTCGTAAAAAATATATAAATTCCCACAACATCTCATACACTAACCTGATTAATCCAGGATAAATCTCTTAAAACACTTGTTTTACGGATGCCAGACAACAGAAGAATCACGAATATACTACTTAAATACATATATTTAATACCCAAGCACAGAACAAATATAATAATTAAATTGTGTGTGTTTATTTTGTAAAAAAAATAAGTTGTATTTTTATTTATATATTATTATATGTACAAATATAGTGTAAGTATTAAATTTACTTTATTTTATTTTCATGAAAAAGTAGTACACATCGAACTGCCTTATTACATTTTCTTCGTAAATGCCCATCCAAAAGTTGCATGGTCGACATCCCTCTTAACCATAAGGCCGGCAATTGTATTAAAATTTATGTATTATTTTTCTTTATGTAATTTTTTATGTACATCAAAAGTACATTATTATTATTATAATAAATATCATCATATAAATATTTCTCCGGGATTCCAACCTACAACCTTTGACACTTTGACCTATGGTCGGTCTCGTCTACGCCATCAGGCCCGCCCGTCAAAGTTTTATTCAATATATTTAATTATAAAAAGCATAAAAATCTTAAACCAGAAATATAATTTTTTTTTAATAAATTTAATTTGCTTGTTCTATTATTTTCAGGTATAGACCGCAGCGTGTCAGACAACTACACCTGCACAGTCCGCAATCCATACGGATCGGAGCGGGTTACATGGGAGGTGGTCACCCTCGTGCCTCCTCCGCGCCCTCATCTACGTCTTTCATCCGCCGCACCCGCTAGACTGCATCTTACATGGGACGGGCCGGCTGGTGGTGCTACAGTCACTGGTAAGCGTTGATTCGAATTAATATAAATACTCTGCTCTTGCATTGACACCTCGCCTAATTTCTATTACTAAACATGATTCAGTACCTGCATTTAATGGTAAAATCCGCAGTAAGTATACTAAGTAATAATGTGATATCTTCGAAAGACTATTTAATGATAAGATATTCAACTTTTTCTAACATCGCCTTGTAAAGATGATATCTTTAAAACCTTTTTTTATGTATGACTTTGTCCCCTTAAGTAATTAGTATTCAGATCTCACGTCTGCTATGGTAGCTTCTTCATTTTAAAACTTTGCGTGCACAGCATCTTCCATCCAGTGACTCTGATTGCATCCTCAGTAATGTATACCAAACATAAGTTTACTCTGAGACTAATTTGAATGGACGTCTTTTCAGGTTACACTTTAGACCATTCGCGAGGAGATTCTGACAATTGGATATCTAATCGCCTTCCATCTGACGCTCGAGGGCATACGTTGGAGCGACTAGCCTGTGGCAGCGTGTACAAAGTTCGAATCATAGCGCATAACTCTGTCGGCGATTCACCACCTAGTGACGAACTCCGAGTATCAACGAAAGGAGGACGTAAGACTTTTAAAATTATATAAACTTACATAGATCGGTGTACTTAAGCTTGTTCTTTGGAAGATAAACTGATTTGCAAAAAAAACGGGCACCTAAGCAATAAACCATTTCAAATGTTACTATTGGTTTGTTTGATAATGATAGGTAGTTTTACTTTCAAAATTTTGTAAATTAAAAAGCATATAATCGTTTTCATCAGTATAATCATAAAATTTGATCAAATTTATGGGGCTTAATGCAAAATTTCACTAGTAGTGTATGCTCGCTAGCAGTGCATATGCTCGTGAAGTAAAAGTTAACAAATTTTTTTGTTTGTTTTTTCTTTAATAAAGTAAAAGCAGATAAATGCTTAGTATCGAGTGTGACCCCCTCTAGCTGAAATCACAGCTTGAATTCGTTAGGGGTATGCTAGCGAGGATATTCCGGATACTTGCTTGCGGAATACGTTCCCACTCCGCGGTAATCACATTCTTCAGCTCTCAGATGGTTTGCGGAGCAGGTTGTACTGATCTCACGCATCGTTTCAGAACGTCCCAGATATGCTCTACAGGATTGAGGTCGGGACTTTGAGCTAGCCAATCCAAACGACCTCTTGCACATACGCTTCCACATTGCCAGACCGGTGGGCACGAGCGTTGTCGTCCATAAAAATTGAGCCTTCGCCTAAAGCGGCCAATGCGGGTTATGCATGAGGAATTATAACTTCCGTTACATATCGATGTCCAGTCAGTGAGTAGTTTTCAATGAAGACTAACTCTGTATGATCCATTGAATTTATTCCTGCCCAAAACATATCAGAGCCCCCACCATGAGGTGTGATTTCTTCAAAACAAGCCTCTGCAAAGTATTCTCCTCGTCTTAGTCCTCGTCCTCATCCTCACTCGCCGACGTTGATCTTCACCGAACAGAGATATCCTGGCATCATCGGAGAACAATACCCTATTCCAGTCTTCTTGAGTCCATGACTCACAATTTCGAGCAAACCTCAGCCTAACTCTGTGCTCACGGAGTAACTTAGGACGGTGGGCCGGGCGATAACTGCGTGTGTTGGTCGCGAGAAGCCTCCTCCTGACCGTCCATACTCTAATATGCACATTTCTTACTTCTTCGAGGTTGTTCTTAAGATCCACATACGAAGACTTGCGATTTCTCAATGTGCGACTCACAAGAAAACGATCATCCCGTGGGTGGGTACATGGTTTTCTTTCAGAACCAGGACTTCTCTCGACGAGATCGGTGTTTTGATACCGCTGCCAGGTTCTTTGAACCTCACTCGCACTTAGCCTCTGAGCCACGAAACATTGGCTTCAACTCTCTCCGAGCAGCGCAATAATTTTGGTAGCTTTTACCACTTTCTCTAGCATTATTGAGACAGCTAAACAGCAATAAATGAAGCTTTGACAATTAAGAATATGAAATAAATTCATAAAAAATGACTAAAAGTTATGAAAACCGATGTTATCTTTTGGAAATTCGCACCAAAAATGTACGATAAAAAGTGGTTTTCTGTAAAAACGAGCATCAAACAAAAATTTGAATTTCGAACGTACTGTTTTAAACACCACGGCATTTTTAAAACCGGCCAGTAACGTGTACAAATTGTATTTGTGATTCCTTAGTTGTCTGATGTCCGTAACACAAATGTATTAAGCGACTTATCAGTCAGGCAGATCAATGTATGAGATGTCATCGTTATCATCGTTACAGCCATTGGAAGTCTACTGCTGGACATAGGCCTCCCAAAGAAAGGGGGAATTTCGCCCATAATTACCGCGCTGGGCAAGCGTGTCTGCAATCGCAAAGCGCTACTTTCGCAATGGGGACGCTGCTGCCCATCCGTACCCTGCACATTCGAGCTGCACTATTTTAGATGGATATACCGCCATCTTTCAGTTCTGGTACCTCAGTCGCGTCTTACGACACCTATCCCGACCAGGGAGAGGTTCTATTCTACTCTGCCGGTGCCCCATGGCCAGTATAAGATTTGATGGGATTTAATTATTAGTTCTTTTCATTATATAAAATCTTAAATAAAAGAACAGAGTAATTTGTGTGATAGATTCTTATATTAAATATGTGAAAAATTAGAAGATCGATTTTCGTTACGTAGTTACGTTTTTTTTATTCCAGCATCGAGAGCTGCAACAGAAAAAG
Organism: Heortia vitessoides; assembly: GCA_020976665.1. Lineage (NCBI taxonomy): Eukaryota > Metazoa > Arthropoda > Insecta > Lepidoptera > Crambidae > Heortia > Heortia vitessoides. The sequence continues at coordinate 715,995 of JACJUM010000202.1, forward strand.
CTCTGATTACATCTAACAGCACATGCTTAAGCTTAAACCTGCTGACATGGGACAGCAATGGTTGTCCACTGGGTCCTTTCGTCGTCTCCGTGAGGGGGTTTGAGGATTCGTCATGGAGCAGCCGGTCGGTCCCCCCCCACGCCGCATCCCGCGGACGTGTGTGGTCTGGCACCGGCAACTTGGTACCACCTGAAGGTGGTCGCTACAAGTGCTGCTGGGTCTACCGTTGGAAATTACTACTTTTCGACGCTGACTGATGATGGAGGTAATTAATTTAATGTATATTTTAATATTATGCACGTATGTACTAATTGCACCTCAAACTTCCACCAGCTTTAATATTATTTATATCCAAAGGTTGCCTGTAAGAAATTGCATTTAGCGATAAGGGCAGCCTTATCGCTAAATGCTTGTACCTACTATTTCACGTGATATTCACGAAAGTGTTGTTTTCATTGGTGTAATGTTCATCTATTATTTTCAGAACGTATTCCAGCGCCCGCGCAGTTCCCTCCGCGGGGCGGCGCGGGGGAATCAACTGGGGGCGTGAGGGCCTTGTTTGCTGCTGCAGGCGCTACCTTGCTGGCCGCCCTTTTATTGCTCGCAGCCTTGGCTTACAGAAAGAGGTAATATTTATTTTATACCACAAAGTTGGCAATAGCCGGCATCAATCACCCGTTGCCGTTCTTGTCAAAACTAATTATTGCTTAAATTAAGGTTATTTTCCATACAGTATTTCGAAGTCCCTAGTTTAGGGCACTCTTAAACTATTAATGGAAGTCTACTTGTTAAATGATTGGATATATATATATATCTTACAAAATCTCTACTGCTTAAATACATATATTTAATACCCAGACAAAGATCAAACATAAAACCCTACTCCCTACTAATATTCTGAATGCGAAAGGAACTCTGTCTGTCTGTCTCTCTGTTATGCTTTTCTGTTTAAACCTCTAAACCGATTTTGATAAAATTTGGCACAGACAATCTTTAGACCCTGAATTAAGGCATAGGCTATTTTTTAATATGAAAAAGGGTTGTAAGGGGTCGGAAGTGTGTGTTGTGTGATTAGAGTCTCTTCTGTTAACCGCAGAACCAATTTTAATTATTTTGGTATGTATAAACATAGATGAGTACGATTGGAAAAGAAAATAGGCTTCTCGAAGTACTTATCATGCGCAGACGAAGTCGCAGGCATCAGCTAGTATCTTTATATAAATATGTGTCCTCGGTGAGATCGAACCCACAACCTTTGATGCAGAAAATAGGATCTACCATCTGCGCCATCAGGCCCGTTAAAATAGAATAAACATCCATACGTTTGTTCTCATATATTATATACTTTTGTTTAAATGAATTTAAATAAAACTTGACTATATAAATTTGATAGTGTGTGTAACAATAAAATTACATAATATGTACTTACTGTGTATATCATAATATTAAATATTTACGTACTCATTCCAGTCCATCAAGACCATGCTTGAGAAAAGGATACGAGCAAGGAGACATATCGGAGGAAGAAGAGAAATCTGTCGAGAAACGTGACAACAGACGGAATTGCCAGCAAGTGTACACATCTTCACCGATCAAACATCCCATTAGTAAAAAGGAACAACAAGGTATATAATACAACCCCCTTTCAGATGTTAGCCAATTACTTTATGAGAAGTACTATTATTGGCAAGGTCTAAGCGATCCATCCTAAAATTAAAAGTTTGCTTTATTAGACCGGGTTGACAAACAAGCAAACAGTGCTCGTGATAGTAAGCGTCACTGCAGCCTATAGGCGCTCGTAATATCACCAACGCGTACCCCACCTTGTGACTTAAGAATAATATGCCACATTACCTAGGAAATTGGCTGCCTCTCTAAAACTTCAGACCAAAACACAGCAATACAAACACTGCTATTAGGCGGTAGAAATAGGTCAGAGTGAGGCACTAATGCAGAGGACCTTGTCTATGAAGTCTACCTTTTAGTGCTACCTGATTGATTTGATTAATATATAAATGCAACTATTAATCAAAAGTACATTTTATCTCGCATACCTTGAATCCATTTTTCATTAACTATTGGATACTGTGTTGATATGCACAGTGATTTTTATATGTTGCTATTTAATAATAGGCATGATGCAAGCAACGACGCAATGCAAGCAGCAATGACGAAGAAAGATGAGACACATGCTAGTTTTATTTTCTTCGTCATTACTTTCCTCTTCAAACCGTTTGATATATGAATTGAATACACTAATTATTAAGAAACGACTTACTTTGCAATAATAATAATAATAATTCTCCTTATTTTACACCTCTAATTTATAAACAATATTAATAGTTTACATAGTGAAGTACAATTGGCGGCATTATCGATAAAGCATTTTTTTCTTGGCAACTATTGCATAGAAAATGTGTGGAAAACATATTTAAAAATAGGTCGTATGAGGTCTTATGAGGTGTGAAATCGGTCCAACCGTTTGTAAAATTACAGGAACGGCACGGAACAGACATACAGGCAGACAAAACAAAATAAAACTATATTTATTAAAGTACCTTGTATACATACACTTCCTTTTTATTCAAATAAAGAGGGGAGAGGCCAGCAGCATTTTCATAGCGAAAGCTGCGCTCTGCGGTTACTAATACGCTTGCCTAGCGCGGCAATTTTGGGGAAAATTCCTCCTTTGTTAGGAAGGCCTACGTCCAACAGTGATGAAATAATAATAATAATAAATTCCCACAACATCTCATACATTGACCTGACTCTGTGGTAAGTCGCTTAAATCACTTGTGTTACGAATGCTAGACAACAGAGTAATCACAAATATACCACTTAAATACATATATTTAACACCCATACATAGAACAAACACAAATATCATCATAATTATGTTTGCTCTGGGTGGGAATCGAACCCATGACCCCAGGTGCACAAGACAGGATCACTATCATATGCGCCATCGGGCCCGTCAAACCATTTATATATTTCAACCATTTATGTGTTGTCAACAGAAATGTACGAGATCAGTCCGTACGCGACGTTCAGTATGTCGGGCGGCGCGACGGGGCCGGGCGCGGAGCTGGGCGAGGAGGCGCTGGTGGCGTGCGCCGGCAGTGGGGGCGCGGGCGCGGCCGGCACGCTGCGGACATTCGGGCGCGCCGAGCCCGCGCCGCTGGCCGCCGCGCCGCCGCGGGCCCATGCGCATAAGCACCGCTCACCGATCAATAGCGGTAGATTTCTCGTTATCGTTTAAGGGGTACATTTTAGTGATGAACTACCTAATGGCCTGAGGTGTAAGATATATAGTGAACTCGTAATCGTCGATAAACCTTAAAAAAATATCAGAAAGGCACATAAACTATCAATCATCGAATACAAGTCACATGTCAAGACCCCAATATTAAACCCTTTAGGTTGCTTTGACATCCGTTCAATACGTGACCATCAAAAGTGTTGCAAAAGAAAACTTGTCCTAAATAGTACATTCATACATACATGCACACATCACGCCTGTGCCCCATCGAGGTAGGCAGAGATTACAGATATTCACTTGCTACGATCGCTCTCGCTTCCCTTGCTCGCATTAGTCTATTCACACACGCCCGTTTATTCTTGGTACTTCTGACTTGGCCCTTTTTTAATACCTCTTCTACCTGATTAAGATATGTTCGGCTTTGTGGTCATCATCATTTACACCATACCGATCTGTTATTACACTATTCTTGAAGTTTTCTCTTAAACTCACACCATTGAAGTGCTCTCATTTCGTATTTATTCTACTCGCGTGCTTCTTCTGCCATACTCAACCTTCACTACCAATGTCAGTGCTCGAACCAACACACCTCTATGAACAGGCACTCCTGCCCTTTTTGAGAAATTGTTGCTGCCCATAAAAACATAAATATAAATATATATTTATAAATATATTATAAATATATATATAAATATTTATAAATATATATATACCTACCTGTTTAGTTTTCATTAAATTGTATTTCAAAATTAGATGTTAGGTTTCTGCCATTTAAGGTCAGACACTGGTATAATAATTTTTGTAATCATTCATGTCATCAAAATATGAATATTGAGATTTGTGACCATTGCAGGATATTTTACTTTTTCATAGAACGACCAACTAATTAATTTATTGAGTCTTGGGTTAAGACAAATATGATAATTGTCCGCAGACGAGTACACCCTGTCGCGAGCGATGACGCTTATGGTACGACGGTCAGAGTCGGACTCCGATTCCAGCGGGTCCCCGTGCGCCGAGTGCAACTCTAGCGTCTCTTATAGGATGCCAATAGCTCCGTCTAAAGGTATTGCTGTAACGAGTTCTAGTTATACGTAAATTTCATATTACATTAGCTTTGCAATAAGGATGTTACTGCCTGTCCCCGCCCGTTTGTATTTGAATTGCGTTATCGCAGCGTTATCGCAGTTCCAGTATCCATGTCACCTCTTCCAACACTTGGAATCTACTCGTATTACTAGAATCCTTCTTATGTAAGGAGGATTTTACTTTACCCATATATAATTCACAATTATTCTAATAATTAGTTGAAAAATTGTTTTGAAGTAAGTTGAATGTTAGTGAATTTAAAAAATTGAAGAGTTTCAATATTTAAAATTAAATAAGTTATCAATTGGACTTATAGAGATAAAAAACAAAAAAAGAAAAAAGTGATTTAACTATATTATTAAATAAATTATTCATGTATATGCCACTTGTGATTTGTGCATCGTTTTTTTAGCTTTCACCGAATCTAGTTTCATGGTGGACTTATTTACATTCAATTTAGCAATGTTGACACAAATAAAGAAGTGATCATAATTCAACTTTATATGGCACTATTTAATTAAACGATTGTTAGGTACCGGCAGAGAATAATTGTAATAATAATAATAATATACTCTTTATTGTACACCAATAAAAACATCACAAAAACATGGAATGGTAGGTACAAGGGGCGGCCTTATCGCTAGGTCCGCAGTAGCAACCCTGGCCATTATGGTCAAAATTATCCCTTTCTTAGAGTGGCCTACGTCCAACAATGGACTTTAAATGGCTGGTATGATGATAATGATAAGAATTTAAGTAAAAATGATACAGACGAAGTATTCCGCGCGGTGACGGACTCAAGTGCCGAGTCCGCGTCAGCAGGCGACGCGCGCTGCGTGTCGGCGCGACACGACAAGGCGCGTCGACGTCCGCGGCGACATCACACGCCCACCAACTCCAGGTATAACATGCCAACATTCAAATCTTAACACCTAATGTTTTTGTTTTTATAACAGGATCGCAAGTAAGCATAATTGTTTATGTGATTGTATCAGTCATCATAGCCTATAGTCGTCTTGATATCGTTAATATGATGTTTTCGAGAGTAATAAAGATTTAATAAATTACTAGCAAAGCCTGCGCCTATCTCTATAACTGAACTATTCAACACTGAAAGATTTTTTAAATCGAACCAGCGGTGCCTGAAATAGCGCGTTTAAACAACTAACAAACTCTTCAGCCTTATAATATTAGTAGATAGGTTCTATCATATTAAGTTTAAGAGCATTGACGACCGGAACTGAAGCAGCGTTGTATTAATAATCCTATAAATATTGTATTATTTGTGTCGAAAGTTCATATAGGTACCTACTCAAAAGAACTTATAAGCCTCAGATTACGATTGGCTGGTTATATTAAAGATATAGAAAAACATAAGTTTTATCAATCATAACTCTTGACGCCATCTTCATAGGGGTTAGGAAAATATTCAAAAGAAACTCAGTTTGCTTTAAACTTCTGCCGTAAGCAAGCGTTGCAATCCCCGAAAACCAGTAGGTTCGCTCCAAAAAACATAGATGGCGTTAATTCAAATTATTTCGCAGGTATCAACAACGGCAGGAGCAAGAAAGGAGAGACTTCACGATACATGTTTAAGAAGACAATAAGACTGCTGTAAGCAAAATAAAGAACTATTTAAAAGTTAACTAGATAATTTATCGTTTTTGAGGAGATAACATTTGTAAATATTTTTATGAGTTTTTGTACATTTGGACAAACGTCGCGGCCTATTTGTAAGATATAAAAATTAGTGACAAAATTGTTAAACGATATGCGTACTTAATGGTGGTGAACTAGGTTCATTATCCATAGTTAGAAAATTATTACACACGATTACATTAGATTGGGAATTTTAATAGACTTTGATAGTTTTTACTATATTTTATATTTGAACAAAAAGTGGCAATGTTTATGCTGATTTCTACTGTCCGGTAATTTCTGTTGTCAAATTTCGTGGAGCGATTTGAAAAATCTGTTTGTCTTTTTGCTCATTTCATATTGCGTCCCTTAGGATCTTTAGTTTTCTTGAGTATGCAATGTATCCCACATCATCCTGTGTCCTGTGCAAGCGTGTTGTCAATCGCAGATCGTAACTTTCACAACGACGATGCTGCTGCCCATCGCTGCCCTGTGCATTAGAGTTACGCTGTTTCGGGTGGATATACCGCCATCTGACGGTACTGGTTCCTCAGTTGCTTATTACGACATATGGTGCCAAATTAGTCGAACTCTTGTTAGCCGCGTAAACGAACACAAAGCGTTAGGTACTTGTATATATAACGTTTTATACTTAATACTAGACATTTATATCTAAAATAATCGTGTGCTATGATGTTTACCTTGATGAATATAGATTCCTCCTCAATACAAAACTCCAATCGATCTATACCTTTAAGAATACAATTTAATAAGTACACACCTAATAACATAGACTCGAATGTTTGTTAAAGAAAAGAATTGCCGTTTTGAAATAACTTTACAATAATAGTATACATAAGTTTGGAATTTTGAGGTAAGTTTGTGCTCTGAAATTGTCAAACTGATTCTTACTTTTTTTTCAAATCTACATTTATATAATACGTTATAACAATTTAAAACTGTTTTTTTTTTCAATTGATACTGAACTCTCTTCGTCAGACATAGAATTTAAAATTGGTCTTGACTTGTTATCGGACGGAAAAAGTTCACGTCATATTTTTTTTTAATCTTTCTATTATTATACGCTGCCAATATGATTCATACAAAAGTATATCACTTGCCGCAATTTTTAATCATCCCGGAAAATTTAAATTTTATTAGTAGGTGTTATGAGCTAACCTTATTTAAATAATTTTTGTTTTAAATATTGAAGAAATATCGCTCTAAAATGAAAAAATGAACTCGTAGACAAACATTTGGACGAGGTTAAAAATATAATTCAAAAAACTTGGTGTTTCATATGTCCGTGAGCAACTCTGTCCACTCAGGAGAATCGTTCGTTCGTTTGCCCCCTATATTACATAAAAAAAAACTATTTATACTTGCTACTTAGGACCGACATGTTTGTCAGCCTATTTTATATTATTTTGATATGTGTTGTAATTCTTCAACAAATTACCTCAAAACCTGCCTGGGGTGACCAAAAAATAACGGTGTACATAGCAAGGTTTAACTTAAGCCTTAAGCAACCTTTCTAAAATTATCTAAATTAATTTGTTAAGGCAAAACATCTCATGGCTTATATATTTTGGATACGTAATACGCCCTTTGACACTTGGTTATTATAATAGCAATTGTAATATTATTGAAGACCTGTTGTGTTGTTTGTTTGCTTGGCCGTTTGTAATATTTTGTAATTTTATAATTTTATCATTGTTTGTGTACGAAGTCGAGAGAACGTTACCTTAATACTATCACTGCCTAAACGTTTGTTAAATTTGTAAATACAATATTAAGATAAAATAAAGAAATTATTAAATAAATCTGTTGTTTTTATAATTAGTTAATTTGACGTGGTCGTTGAGATTTTTGTCGTGTATATAGCCAAAATATAGATATCACATCATCATACCGGATATTGGAAGTCCACTGTTGAACATAGGCCTCCCCAAAAAAGGTGGAATTTTGTACATAATTGCCGCACTGGGAAAGCGTGTTGGTAATTGCAGTGCGCTGCTTTAGGGATGCTGCTGCCTATTCCGCGCTGTACATTTAAACTGCAATATTATGTATGTTTATACCGCCATCTGTCGGTTCTGACACCATAGTCGGTTCTTACGACCACTGGTATAGGGGTAGATATTATTCTACTCTGCCGGTACCTCACGATCAGATAATTGTAATAAATTTGTTTAAATTGTAATATGAAACTACGTTTTATAAGTACTGTGAGATGCTATGGTTATAAATAAGACATAGTTTATAGGAAGTGATTCCAAGTGCTAATAGTGAAGTCTGGACATAAATACTTCCTGACTTCTCAGACCAAGTATGGGCAAAATGCGGGAATCGTGCAAATAGACGCAATATACACACATTTATTACATACACAATACAACTATGTTTATAGTACCAAACACCCATAACAGAATTTTATAAACGAAAAGTTAACCAAAAGCACATAATAAGCTATACAGTTAACAATGCAGTAAAGTTAAAGACTTATAAATAGTTCCTATAGTCAAAATGATCAACCAGTAAATACATTGAAGAAATGTATAGATATGTTGCAAATTCATTTCAATGTCATCGAGCAGTTGTAGAAAATAGTAATCCTCAACACATGTCGCATAACCCGATTTTTTTTATCAAACTCACGAATTACTGACTAGTAATATTATACACACTTTTAGGATTGGTTTATTACCCGTGTGAAAGAAAGACACCTCTAAAATGAGAGGATATTATTTAAAAAGAAAATTATAAAAATACAGTTGGAGGGGTCCAAGTGGAGGTTTTTTCATTTCAGTAAAATGAAAAAAACACACTTATTCACTTCATTACAAGAGAAAGTCGCTTCCAGTATCTCTGTTCTCTTAGAACAATAGATTTTGATGCAATTTACTCAAGAGGAAGGTTTATATGTATAATACATCCGTAATATAGTAGAGAAACACTGATAATTTTAGAGTTTTCTGATGTGATGTCGTGAATAGACAATTTTTTTTGCGATTTTCATTCATTTAGTATAGTATATTTATAAATAAATATAATATTAATTAGACGATAACCAAGTAGATATGTACACGACATATTATTATTTTTTTTATCGTAAAAAAAATACGCGATGAATATTGTCTTGCTCTTTAGCCGATAATGAAATTTAATGTGACGGCAGATGATGACTTGGCCGCCATAATTTTTGAAAATTTTCTTTAAAGTAAGACACATATTATTAAAAACACCTATATATTTGCCACTACGTTGCAGTTCATTGTAGGAATGACATATTTGGATTATTGGCTTGTAGAACGAAGTATTATATTTATACACCTTTAACGCGAAAGTAATGGGTGAACGGATTTTATATTGCTTGTTATTAGAATGGAGAAGATCTGGTGATTTGATAGAAAAGTCGATTATTTTGTGTAAGCACAACAAGCCATACAGCTTGTGAGGGTAAACAATGAGATTACATTACATGATTACATTGCAAACGCTGGCTAAATCTGACGAGATAGGTAAAAATAATGTAGGTACTATAATAATGAAAACCTTGAAGAAGTCCACAAAAACTTCCATGATGGTTTTTCTATCTTTTAGAGATAACCTGCAATAAACATTTTTTATCCTCATTTTCCATGCAAAGCCGTGGCGGGTCGCTAGTATATAAAGAATAAAAACGTATTTTTATGTTTGTTACAACAAAAAGCCAGAAAACATGAACAGTTAATTGTGAGGTAAACATATACATAAAATGTATGAAGTAATTAAGTTCTTGAGTGCTCACATTATATGCTCAATAAATGTAGTTCAAGTTCTAGAAAACTCTATTTGGTGTTCCGAAACTTTATATAGCAAGATCATATATTTGTCTTTTTATCAGTCTTTATCTTTATCAGAGAAATTAAATTGTCTAAAGTTGAAGATTCAATTGTTAAATTCAAAAGTTTTCTGAGTTATAAATTTCTGATAAGATATAAGTATGTTCCCCAAAACTTCTGGTTTTGCGATTCTACCAAATTACCAAGTAAAACCTTCCTGTGGGGATTAAAATAAAATAAAATTCTGAATATAAAATGCTTAGAATAAAAAAATATATTTTATATACATTCATAGATTTCCAAGAAAACAAATAACAAAATGAACACTCTTTCGCTCTAAATTATTTCTGAGAGATTCCGATACTCTTTGTATTACAAGCGAAAGTTCCTCTAAAGAAAAATACTTTCCTTGGACACCGTTTGCCAACCGTATCGTGTCATTGTAGTGTATAATAAAATTTATGTTAAAAAATCATAAGTATAAAAAATGTAACATTATCATGATAGAGCCCAGTCAGACACCAATTTTCAAAACCATTTTTTTTATTTGATCAGGTCGACTAGCAACCCTACAGTTTGCGTGATAATAAGCCTCACAGCTATAGATGCTTGTAATATCATAAGGATATCATTAGCGCGTTACCAAACTTGTGACTTGAAAATATTAGTTGCATTGCCCAGTAATTTCACTGTTTCTCGCACCCTTCAAACCGGAACACAACAATGCGAATCCTGCTGTTCGGCGGTAGAAATAGATGAAATAGTGGTACCAATGCAGACGATCTTTGTCTGATGAGATGAGGTCTACCTCAGTCAGGTACCTGACTAAGACAAGCCAAGTGGGCACAATCCACCTTTTCCCGAAGCACATCGTCGTTTTTTTTTAACTCTGCTGTTTAATCTATAGGTTTGACGTTTATTATTGATAATATAATTTCTTAAAATTAGATATTCAAGTTGCCGTTTCATTAACAGTGTAACTTTAATGTCCACGAAGAACAGAAAAATTTCATAAACAAACAAAAAAAATATAACGACACTATATAATTTATAAACAGCAGCACTATACTTAACTTTTGCATTGAATATTAATCTATTTGATGGGCCCGATGCTGCAGATGGTAGTGGGTTCGATTACCATCCAGAGCAAATATTTATATGATGATATTTATGTTTGTTCTGTATCTGAGTATTAAAGAGATGTAAAATCCAGGACGTTTTGGTTGACAATTATAGTTAAAGTAAAATATATCTTTATTTTAATAGGCTTATCAATTATCATGAGTACTTTTGAATGTTCAGAAAAAATCAGTAGATCTACGAGTGTAGATTTATTAATTACAGTTTTACACAGATGAATAATGACCCTGATACCTCCCATGGACATACCGCCATCAGTTGGACCTGGTACCTGGTACTTTATCTTACACTTAAAATGCCTCTATGTAATTTTACTATATTTTACTTGATCATGTCGATAAACCAGTAAACGGGTTAGCGTCACCATAGCATATAGACATTCATATTATCACAAGAATATTACAATCACTAACACGCAGCCTTGCGATTTCAAGATACTATGTCACATTACCCATTTATTTCATTGTGCCGTCACTCACCCTTCATGACCGAAACACAGCAATGCGAACAGTTCTGTTTTGAGGTAGTAATAGGTGAAAGTGAGGTACTAATTAAGATGGCGATGAAACCTTCTTGGGCGAACAAGATAGGAACACTAAATGCACCATCGATCCCGTTGATTTGTCCATTCTATCCCCTATTCATCAAATCTCTGAAGGTCAAATAAAGATTCCTTAAAATGTCTTCCTTAATTTCCACTTGGAGCGTTGCAGCCTTGATTGCTAGTTATGTAACATATTTATTGACCAAACGAGAATAAAGGTTTAAAGAAATTATGCATGATCGGAACTTTGTCTAGCAGTTGTGATAACGTCATTTTTAGACACAAAGTAGGTATTTAATCAAATCTAAATAAACAATAATAATAAATGGTGTCGACAAAAAAGTTATTGAAAGGAAACTACTTTAATGCTGTATTTAATACAAATGTGTTCGATAAAAATGCACCCCACTCCACCTCTCTTTTTAATCAAGAAACCAATAAAAGCTATCGGCACATGAGATCTTGGCTTTCTTCCTGCGCGGAGATTTAATCGGTATTTTGGTGTTAAGATTTTCTTAATAGAGTAAAGCTAGGGATGGTACGCCTTCTCTTTTGATGTATGTAGAGCATGCATTTCTCGGTTTTATAAACTTCGTAATAAATAAAATGAATTAAACTTTAAAGATAAGACCACGTTGATAGGGGTGAATTGTAAAAAAAATGAAAATGAAAATTAACACAGTTTAAATTAATGCGAATATAGTACATGACACTAGTTGAAATTTTTAGTTTAGTTTACTTTTTTTTGAGTGATTTTTTAGGCAGAATATAAAAACATATCAAATTAATTTAAATTCACTTACTACTGTTCCAATGACACTTAACATACTTATAAATTAACAAATAAATTCAGACTATATTTGTTGATGTTGACTTAATTGAGTTGAACTGATTCCGAGATAGCTTAATGGTCTTGTGTTACAGATTTCAGACAACAAAGTAATAAGGAATATAATACTAAGATAATATAATTTATAAATACTTCCATACACAGAAGAAATACAACAATTAATATTTATCATATAATTATCTACTCTGGGTGGGAATGAAACCCACTTTTGGCTAACAAGATAAGATAGACCTTACACAAAAGGTTGTCTGCATTGGTATACCATGCGATACCTCACGTGGTGAGAAAACCGGTGGCTCAATACCAGTATATAAAAGAAAACTAGAAATCAGCCTAGGAGTCAAATAATGGTAAAATACGGTCCCGATGGGGGCATAAATCTACGACCGGCCACAGGCGAGCAGTTATACGACTATTGTGCTGTTTGATATGTTAAACGACCTCCCGTATTCGGATTCAGTTTTAGTCTGCTTATGATAGGAAGAATTGCATACCTGGTTCATGTAGGTGCAACAGGGAATATTTTCTACGACTCATGCATTTGTGCAATGGAAGACAATGGAGCTTAGCTTTCTAAACAAAACTAAATTTTTTAAAAAGATTTAGAAACACTTTCATTGACCCTATGGACAAATATCAATTTGTGTAATATTCTTTCTTTACTCTACCAAATATTAGTTTTCTTTTCCTAATTACCTTTAAACCATTATGTTTTCCTAGAAACCATGAAATATCTCTGAGATCATTAGAAAACTACTTAAGATCCCATTTTATTCTACAATATTCTATGCAAAATGTTTCACAGTTCAGGCAGTTTGTTTAAGAAACGCGCTTTATTTACCAAGTAGACATGCATAGCCTCTGTTGATTCTGAAGTAAATAGTGAAGGATTACTACTAACAATTGTAGTTGGTACTGGTATATTATATGGTCCAATATATTTACTAATAATAATTGTAATTGTGTTTATTGGTGGATATACAATTACATTCAGTTATATGTTTTTATTTCATATAATTGCACTATATAATGTGATTGACTATATGAGTTTTAAGCTATAATTACTATTTTTGATTTTATTTTGTCGGCTCGGCCTCGGCACCCTTCAAACATAATTGTACTTATAAAGTTATATTTTAAGTAAATAAGAACATTGAGTAATCAACAACACACGTTCAGTATCATTTTAAAATGCAATATCCTTTATAATGTTATTAAATGTGCAAAACAGTTTCCATATTACCGTCGAGCAGGATCATTGAGTGGTGGCCTGCGGCTCCAGGCTTGATTTATTGTGCGGTCGCGCCCCAGCTAGGTACACAATCAAAATACTTTAATATATTCAGATCGTAGCAGATTTTTTAAAATTAATAGCCAATACATTCCAAATCATATACGTGTTCCTGTAGTGAGGATGTGGTTTGTTCTGAAAGGAATTTGAAGTTGATACCTAATTGAATGGTATGATTTCTTTGAAAATATATTTGTGTATTACATGTGAATAGAACCTTAAATCAGTTGAATAGAGGGATACTTTTTTAAATAGATTTACTAAAAATTAATAATAAGGCTAATCACACATAAGTGGGTGATCCTAACTTGTAAGCTAAAATAATGGGTTTGATCCCAATCTAGGGCAATTATTTTATATTTGAATTTATCCATGGTCTAGGTATACAATATTGGTATTTTAGTATTATATTTATAATTCCTCTGAGGTCTGACCTCAGTAACAACAGTGCTTTAAGCGACTTATCTCAGGGTCAGGCCAATGTATGAGATGTAGTGTGAAAGTTATTATATAATAATAACTTTATTATGGTCAAAGCTATAATTGCGAGAATAGGCATGCGTGAAAATCTCCGACCATATTTACGCTATGGAGAAGCTGCAGCTATTCCTCACTATGTCGCATTTGAGTTGTATTGTATCAGATGTGCAAGATAAGATATATTAACGGTCATAAATTCAATTATCGTAAGGAACAATGTGAAAGTTTAAAGAAAAATTAATACAATTAATACATTATAACTTTATTATTTGAAAAGCTATTTTTGATTATTTATAAGCTGTATTTAAAAAATATTATTAAAATTGAATCCTTTATGAAACCATGAACAAAAGTCAGAAATAAATAAATACAAACATGTTTGCTCATACGTCCCTTACGCCAATTGCATTTCTGACTGAAGATATATCAATTCCGATATTTATTACAGTGTATACTGTCAGTAACCCACAATTTGTTTTATTTTTATAAGATGTGACTTATTATGACACTAGATAAAAAAAAATGGGGTACTTCGCACTACCTCACGTAAAGGTATAACAATATTCGCAATGTTATGTTCTGGTTTGAAGGTGAGAAATGCAGAAAAAATATTGGATAATGTGACATAATATCATTATTTCGCAAAATTGGCAACTAGTGATATCATTGCGATATTACAAACTTATATAGGCTTCTATACGCTCACTCTAATGCGGCTTGTTTTGTTGACCTGGTCTAAAAAAAAAAAATTTTAAAAATGTTGACAGCCAGTCAATCCAAAACATGTCTATTACCGTTATTCTTTATTATTATTAGTTTTAATAAACTCACAATATTTCATACATTGATTTAACTTAAATTGGACGGTTAAAGCCGTTGTATTGTAGACGTCAAACAACAGAGGAATCACAAATTTAATACAAGAATAGATATGTTTAATACCCAGACATAGAACAAACACAATTGTCATCACATAAATATTTGTCTCCGTAGTAGGTCAAAGGTCGTCATTTCGCGCACAAAATTGGAACACTACCATCTGCACCATCGGGCCTATCAGTTAAAAATCTATAAATATAATATGCTGAATAATTATTCTTACCACATAAAAAATAAATATTTACAGCCACCCCTATGATTGTGCAGTAGCTATTAGTGAACGGTGTAACAGGATAAATGCGGCGGTCTGTGCCCGCGGTCCAGTTATTAGCGGTGGCTGGTTTACCGCTGGTTTCGAATTAAGCGGACCTATTACCAAATCGAGTGGTTCCAATAAAGTATACTCTTCTTTTAGTGTTACGGGAACCACTGCATAGTATACAACAAAGCCACTTTTCGCTGTCTGTCTGTGTGTATGCTTAGATCTTTGAGTCTACGCAATGGATTTGGATGCGGTTTTTTTTAATAGATAGAATCATTCAAGAGGAAGGTTTATATGTATAATAAAAAATAGAAACACTGATAATTTTAGATGTTTTCTATATGATATCTTAAGAAACACATTTGCGATTACATGGCAAAAGCTGGCTGAACCTGACGAGATAGATAAATACAATGTACTACAGTATTGTACATCTCAAAAAAGTCTATAAAATAGTCCGCGATGGTATATGTCCATCTAGAAAATAATGTTTATTTTAATCTAATCTAAAAATTTATTTAATGTAATCATATAATTTTTTTTTTTTCACAGATATATCGATTTTTAGCCAACGGGCTCCATTGCGCAATATCGCAAATGTTATACTAAAAATCCCTATTTTTAACACCCAGACACAGAATAAATACAAATATTATCATATAAAAATTTTTCCTGGGTGGGGATCGAACCCACAACCTCTGGTGCATAAGAAGATTACTACCATCTGCACCTTCGGTCTCGTCGCAAAAGTAAATTAATTTCATCATGACAGCCATTGGAAGTCTAATGCTAGACATAGGCTTTCCCAAGAAATGGTAATTGTGCCCATAATTGCCACACTAAGCAAGCTCGTAGGCAATCCCAGAACGCAGCTTTCTCGATGGGGATGCTGTTGCGCATCCCCACCCTCTATTTGTGCAACACTCTCTCAGATGGATGTACCGCCATCTGTCGGTTCTGGTACCTTTTGGTTTGGTAACCTCGCCTCTTACGACACCTGGTACCCAGGGAGCTACTATTACTCTGTGAACACAAAAAATAATTTAAAACAAACAAATTATTATTTAAATTGAATCAAATGCCGACTTGACCTACATATTGAGTAAAGGCGTAGAAAATTGCCAGACCGAGAAAATAATTCGCAGGTTTTCTTCCGTAGGACCTTAGTGGGTAGTTTGAATTTTTTCTAGTGTTGTTATGACCTGAAAGTAAAGGGAAATTGCCAAGAATTTTCTTCAATGGCTGCGTTAGGTTAACAAAGAGAGTTAGTTAGCTAATATTTAAAAAAATATTAGCTGACCCGAAAGAAATCCTGTCTTCCATTTTCTTTTTTTGGATAAAACTGTATACAGTAAGTAAATAAAATATTAAAATCTCGTTCAGCAGTTAGGATGTTGATGTTTATAAGGACAAACAGTGTGACACAGACTTTCTGTGTATTTCTATATACTGATGTACGAAAATACTTTCAGTATATTCCAATAAAATTTCAGGGAATTATGAAATGGATTAATTACTTATTAATTAACATGAGAATAGTACTGGTGGCCAACAGTTCGAAACACCTCTTACATAATTAAAACAAGTAATTACCATATAACACGCATACCATTAATTTATTTTTTACGTAAACGAACGTTCTGAATGTATTTAATTGTAATAGGCATTTATAATAAAAACAGCTTTGTGTCGTAGATAACGTATGTTTTTGCATTAATCAACTCATCAGTAAAAATACAATGCAAGTATTTTTGCTCTATGTGTAGCATATAATTACATCTCTATGTACCTCTAATAACAGTAAAATATCATCAGCATTATATCAGCCATAAGACGTCCACTGCTGGGCATAGGCCTCCACAAATAATCTTCAATAGAACCGGTTGTATTCGGCCTATGTCCAGCGCAATCTTGTAATTTTACTACGCCCCACTCTGCGTTTGCTGGTACATGGTCTCCTTCTATAATCTTACGAAACCTATGCGTCTTATGCGTACGTATGCTTTGCTATTTCACCTTACTAATTAGCCAGGGAATATAGGTTACTCTGTTACGAATGTAAAACATAATACACAAATATATATATATGTATATATATATACGCGATTTATATATATTTATATTTATAAATTGTAGTCGCGAAAGCTGCGCTCTGCAAATGCCAATACGCTTGCCCATCGCGGCATTCATGGGCAAAATTCCTCTTTTCTTGGCAAGCGTGTTGGCAATCGCAGAGCGGAGCTATCACGACAGGGATACTGCTGCCCATCCTCGCCATGTGCATTTGAACTGCACTGTTTCGGATGGATATACCGCCATCTGTCGGTTATGGTACCTTAGTCACCTCTTACAACACCTCGTTACAATAGGAGGTACTATCCTATTCTGCCGGTACCTCAAGGCACAAAGCAAATCTATACACATAGATAGTTTGTTGTTTTCTTTTGACGATATAAAAGTGCCTATGATAGGCCTACTTAAAAAAAAAGATATATTTAACTTTCACTTTGAAAGGATTTATATTCGGATTCCTTAAAAATATCCGAAGACTATTGTAATATATGGATTAGCTCAATGTGATATGTTTAACTTATGTAGAGTCCATTAGGGTTTTAAATATTTTAATGTAATTTTGAGGGATCCGATCGCTCAATCGGGAGAGTTACCATTTACTTGCCTATCCAACCCCATCTAATGCGCCAAAGGTTCTGTATTCGTTCGTCACCAGAAAAAACATTTTGGTGGTAAATATTTGTTTTTGTTTTGTGTATTTGTAACACCCTGTAGTTTTTTAAGCTACATTATGAGTTAAGAATTATTAGCAGTTTATATGGCCAATTTATAATCGATTTCGTCTCTATATCTATATAGTAACTGTACCAAAATAGTGTAAAAATGTACTTTGACTATTTAAACATAATATAAGTGGAGATATCATCATTCGACATTGGAAGTCCACTGCTGGACATAGGCCTCCCCAAGAAAGGAAAATTTTGCTGGGCAAGAATATTAGCAATTGCAGAGCGCAACTTTCGCGATGAGGATGTTGCTGCCCATCCCCACTCTATGCATTTGAGCTACGCTGTCTTCGATGAATATGGATCACCCCTTACGACACCTGGAACAGGTGGAGGTACAATTCTACTATGCCGGTACATCGCAGGTTAATAACAATACACATTAATCAATTCCAAAACTATGACGCAAAATTTTACGTACACATGTTAAGAATACACTACACCCAAGAGTTCCTCCCCAGGGTACCTGCGAAATATAAACCAGGCGCTCGCATGTGGCATCCTAGCTCACTTTGTATCAAAGGCACAGCGTCTTATTCTAATTCACAACACGCTCATGCAAGTGTCCTTTACTTTACCTAAGTCCAAACTTCAAAAACCCGCCGTATTCTTTACAAAAACTTTCTAAATACCATCCAAAACCACACATGTCTTATTACCTACGTGTTAGAGTGCAAATTCCATTGTGTTCCGTCTGCCGGTTGATTTGGACGTGTGGTGGCTCGCGCACGCGCGGTCCGTGTGGCGGCCATTTTCAGGAAAGCGAACACAAACAAACAGTACCCCTACAGGCGTTTGTGTACGTCAGATGTAGGAAGGATGCGGAGACTGCGCGTGCGTGCGACCGCGAGCCTGTCTGAGTGAGATGCTGAGTAAGGCGGAATTCACCTTTGAGTTCCGATTTTGGTTCAACTAATTTCATATGAAGATAATATTAATATTTCGAAGACCTCAATTGAGTTTCTCAACAGGTGGGTCTCAGAATGAACATGGAGAAGACTACAGTAATGTGTAATGCCCATGTTGTATCCGCCCCAGTTTTAGTTGATAGCTTTCGCTTCTTAAAGTTGTTGACTATGTATACCCAGGATAAATAGTCCAATTAGGTAAGCCAACTTCAAGAAAGAGGTCAAACGCCGATTCCAACTCTGCTGGGCAGCTTTCGGAAAACTGCTAAACATCTTTTCGTCCGACATACCCCAGTGCCTCAAGTCGATAGTTTTCGACCAGTGTGTGTTACCACCTATGGCAACAAAACGTGGTCTCTTACCATTGGCCTTATTGGGGAGGCCTACGTCCAGTCTTTTGGCTGATATGGTGATGATGATGATGATGATGATGAATTTTATAAGTTTTGTTACTAAAATACGAGTCATAATACATGACTAAAAGTTGCTCATTTATTTTGCCGATATTTTAAACCTTTTTTGTTGATTAACTTTCTTGCACTATATATGCAAATATTATTTATTGTTTATATTTATAAAAGCTTTATACGACATAATGTACTACAAACATTATAATTGATATACGTTCCTCACGATATTACGAGATTATAAAAGTGAACAAGCTGTCGTCTTGTTTAATGTGTGTACTTAGAAATTGTACAGACATTAAATTCTTGAGTAATATTATATCTCAGATTTTACAAAATAAACACAAAAATATTTCATCTACAATTACATTAGAGCCAAAAACTAAGGTCACACATTCTCAAACTTTGCGACCATCCCACCACATAAGATTCAAACAAATCGCCCAATTACCGAACGAAACAGCGTCAGCAAATTGCGTCCTAACGCGCTTGTCCCGACAAATAGCCGAAAACAGCGCGCTGCTAAAACATTCACAAAATTTATAATACCGCGCTCTCTGCACGAGCCCCTACATTGACCTGACCTGCCTTGAGGACGGCACAGATTTAGTCAGGCTCGCGACGCTGCCGCCGGCGGGTGTACGGGCGCGTCATCCGACTATCTCCATCCCTCTCCCGCAAACCAAAACTGTCCGTTGTGCGAAAGAAACGTGTGAAACCGCGTTGCGAAATTGGTATGTAATTAACCTGGGTATTGCGGGGTAAAGTCGAGTGTCGCGTTGATTAGTCCCCGGTACTTTGGTACTCGGTTGTTGTCTTGTGATGTCTCTCAGCGGCCGTCAGCTGATTCTGGCAAATTGTTTGAGTAACCTCAACTGTAAACTGACCGGACGAATTAGTTTGGCATATTTAATGTAAGCGTCTTGGGACTTTTTAATTGACATAGACGTTTATCGTCTCAGTTAAAGCGTCGGGCTGCTGTCAATATTGTACGAGCGTATGTTATTACTCAACACAAGTTTTGCGACGACAGTAAGGTAAGTTGTTTTGATTAAAACTTAATCTTGATTAAGTTAGTCTAACGACGATTAGACTGTCTCTATCTCTATACAAAATTGTTCTGTGTTTTAATTACACTGGACTGTCTTTTGTTTTTGTTTACATTTTTGTAGATAGGTAAATTGATGGTCGAATAAAGTCAAAGGTCGTAAAGTATTTGATTCATTGCTCGTTTGGCGGCGTGTACCGTTAATGTTTTCCCCATAAATAGTGAATAGATGTGATTAACCCAAAAACGTGGAGATTGATGTAGCCTCGTAAATTTTATTATCTTGTATCACGCCACGTGGATTGAGGACTGAATGTTTTGACATTATCCCTATTAAATATTACAACGGGCAACTTTATGAATACCGAAATAAAAATTTATTAAAGCCTGAAAACTACACAATAATCTACAATAATCTTAAATAACTTTACAAGATCGTAAATCCTTTCCTATTGAAAATTTCTAAATTCTAAATCACTGGACGTCCTGCGGCTGCTAAGATTTGTATGTATATACTTATTTTCAAGTATACCTCTATTTATCTCATAAAAAAGGATCCCTTATATAGGTCGATATAGACTACTTTGAGAATCACAGGCTATATCAAAGCTAGAAAAAGCGTAAGGAAAAATAGCAGAAAATAAATATTCAAACTGGTCACTATTAAACGTTACTAGACGAAGTTATTCTGAACCAGAAAATGGATGGTAATACAAAAATACTTAAACCTACTTATAATTGAGATACGATCGCATATCGCAGGCTAATTTTCCGAACAAACCAAACTAGCCGTGAAACAGGTAGTAAATGGACTAAGCAAACTGACTCGACACAACGCTCGATCGCATCGCAGCCATGCGTCTTCGTCCGCTTCAATCTGATGACGGGGCGATAGTAGCTCTTATCTGTATAATATTAAGGAGCAAATTGGTCAGTGATTTTCGGAGCTGATTCAAAAAGTGCTGAATAACATTGTAAATGAACTGCAGAATGGATTGAGAAAATACTGTATAGCGTCGTTTCTAACTCAATGTTCTAATGGTCATTTATCTGTTAGATTGGACTTTCTAGAATTTTTATTCCTGGTTTTAGAAACGGTGATTCTTTACGAATAATTCTCATTACCGTAGCTGAGAGTAAGTTTATAGAGAGTAAGATTAACGGGAAACTTTGGCTACTCACAAATTATTGAACTTATCATCTATTGAAAGCTAGCCAGCTATTGAAAGTCCACTACTGGACATATGCCTCGTCAAGAAAGGAGGTTTTTTGCCTATATTACCGTGCTGGGCAAGCGTGTTAGCAATCACAAAGCACAGCCTCTGCGACGGGGATGCTGCTACCCATCTCCGTTCTGTGCATTTGAACTGCACTATTTCAGATAGATATACCGCCATCCGTCAGTTCTGGTACCTTTACGCTTTAAATACTCTTATACAAATAAAACTGGTCCTTTGTTATAAATATGAAGAAAATGAATTTGAATACGATTGGTATTTTTCATGTGAGCCAAAGTTATCCAACAGAAAAGAGATAAAGTAAAGACAGCAGAAGCAAATATTTCAAGTTTATTTTTTACTTTCCTTAGGGTACCGGCAGATTAGAATAGTACCTTCTCCTGTACCAGGTGTCGTAAAATGCGACTGAGATATCAGACTGATATATCCACCCGAAATAGCAAAACTTAAATACTTCAGAGATGGATATAGGCAGTAGCTCCCTCGTCGTAAAGTTGTGCCTTGCAATTGTCACCACGCTACCCCAGCACGGCAATTATAAGCAAAATTTTTCCTTTTCCTAGAAAGATTCGGTCCAGCAGTGAACTTCCAATAGCTGACGTGATGATGATGATAATGTTTAGTAATATGAATAAATATACAATGATATAGATTTACTGTTTACCTATAAAATTAACTAACCCGATGGTGCATAGTGTACCATCTGTCCCTTGTTCCTTGTGCGCCCATGCTGTTGTCTATCTCCATCCTGTGCAATCTAGCCACACCGTTTCGGATGGATATACCGTCATCTGTCGGTTCTGGTACCTTAGATGCCTCTTATTGGCAAATATCCCACTAACTTGGGGAGGCCTATGTCGAACAGTGGACTTTTTATGATGCTGATATAATGATGATTTAAACTAAACTGATCCTTACTGAAGCACGTTTTATTAAAACATAGCAGAAAAAATTGCATGTAGGTATCGATGTTACAGAAAAAGTTTGTAGTTACATTTTAACCAGCCACTTAAAAAGTCCCCTATATCTTATCCCATAAAGAGCCAGAAACAGAAAAAAAAGAATTTCAAGTTCTTGTTTTTCTGCCTCTGGCTTTTCTGGTTCAAATATAAACGATTAATGGTGGAGAATAAGTCCCAAACAATAGTTAAATGAGCAAAATAAAAACTGTATTCAGAGACAAAAACACTGGACCTATCTGTCGTGAATAATAAAAACTAAACAAAAAATTAACAGACTGCTCAGACATTAATTTCAGCGTCACCGAACGAAAATTTTTGTGCTATTCCGTCAAGGAAGCATCAATTTACGCGTTGAAAAATATACTGAACTTATACAAGCCAGTTATTTATATTTATTGCTTATTAGAGTTTTTAGCTTTTTATAAATATTAACGATATAGTAGCGCATTAGGTAGCGTTCTTATCTTGTGGATCGAATGCCTTAAATTTGTTGTCCAACCAGGACACATTTATGATGAATATTTGTGTTTGTTTTGTGTCTGGATGTAAAATATGTATTTTAGTCATATATTTGTTTTGTTTGTTATCTGATATCCGTCACATATGTGCTTTAAAGCTACATATCATGGAGTCATAGAGTTATGTCAATAAGGCGTGAGATGTGGCGTAAAATTTTTTATTTCGAAAAATGCCCGTTGGAAACTAAATGATCCGATTATGCTAACGAGACTGAACGTGCCTACGTTGAGTTTTTTCTAGTATTATTTTATGCTGAGAGCTAAAAGAATGCATATTATATATAATATTAATTTATGAAGACTCCACCTCATGCATGAGATAAATTGATACTTTTCTTTTAAAAAATTACTCGTAGCATTACCATAATAAAATTTCATTCAAGAAAATACGAGTGTATCCGGGTTCATTTATTTTTGTTCATAAATAACAAGTAAAAAGGTTATAGTGGTGAAAAAATGGTTGAGTGATTCCCAAAGAGCCCGACACAAATGGATGCCGCGACCGTGCGCGATCGTATCGGACTAATGCGTCTTCACCCGCGCCGCCCTCCATATCTGATGTGGCACGAACACTGCCTGCTGTGGAACACTAGCTGAGTGCCCGCGGCTTCCCTGGCAGGGATTGAGGGATCATTCCAGAGACCACTTGTGTTTATAGCCCGTCCGGAGTACTTCCCTTTTCTCTTGTGAATAATTCTATTGCAAAAATAGACCTTAATCTTCTTAAGAATCTTTTAAAATATTGAGATACTCAAATTCCACTGATATTATTGTGTTCAAAGTATTTTTATCCTGAGTTATTTAAATTTTGACTCGATGTAACAATATTGAGTATTTTTCTCTATGTAACTTCTTTTTGGATCAACATTTCCGAGTTTTAGTAAGCAATAACCGATAAAAATAAAGTTAACAGTCACCAAAGTTATATAATAAGTAATATGTATTGCATTTTCTTGTTTAAATAAAAGTAACTGCGATTTTGCGGCACTTTAAAAATAACTTATTATAAATAATTAACTAAGAAATATGTTTATTTATGACTATTATACTAGTATAAGATAGATAGATAGATCTAGATCTACGCCTACCCCCAGGGGTCAAATACAGACAGGTTCAGAATTATTCAGATAAAAGCCGTATATTAGTAGTGTCTCTTTGTTGTCTATTTATTTTTGTTTAATATGATCACAGTAACAGTTCCAAATTCATACAAGTATACTTTTTATATTGTGTTGTAGTATCGCCCTGATATTAATTGAATTGCTGGAATGGAATTGAATTACAAATACACTACTATATAATAATACATATATTTAAGGTCTCGTACCCACGTTTTCTGGCGCACAAGATACTAGATAAACCATTTTCTGGATAATTTTAATTACAGAAATTAATAAATAAAGTAAGTTTTCAAATGTTAAAGATTTTCTCGTTTATACAGTTACAGAAGCTGCAGTAATTTGATAATATGCTGTTTATGTTTATTCATTAAGTTCATCATCAACATCACAACAGCTATTGGAGATCAACTACTGGATTGGCCAAGCGGGAATATACCCCTAATTTCCACACCGAGCAAGCTTAAACGTGTTGGCAATCGCAGAGCGCATCTTTCGCAATGGGGATGCAGCTGCCCATTTCCACCCTGTGCGTTTGAGGTACACTGTTTCGAATGGATACCATCTCTCGGTTGCGGTACCTCAGTCACCTCTTACGATACCTGATACAAAGGGAGGTACTATTATACTCTACCAATAAATACCCCATAGCTGATAGTTATCAGCATTAAAGAGCTATAACGACATTTTCAGAACGATTTTCAACGTTTACTTAGTTATTTAAAGGCTTTACTACGTCGCACTTTACAAGACTAAAGTGAAATCCTGAATTACTGTAGACGTGTGAGCTTCATAAAACTGCTTTGTGACTAACTTACAGGTAACAGTGTTGTTTGGTACGTAACAGAAAAAATACCCCGATACTGGTGTTGAAACTGGATATTTTTACTTGATGACTTAAAACGGTACTTGGTCGCTAACGATATTACGGCAGGCAGTCAAAGCCTAAAGCATATTAATACTAGATACTTCATTAAAGGTAAATTTCCTTAGTTTTTAGGAAGCATGTGAAGGTGTTTCAATTGTGCCGAATAAATATACACATCGGACAACGGCAGTTGGGGAATGAAACACTATACCACTTTCCGCTATACACGTCCTTAACAACCGCGTGTACCAATTTTCAACCAACTTTTTGATTATAATTTGAAACTTCGTCTGACTTAGGCTAGTGGTCCTGGCATTTCAGTTTATCCGATATCGTCGAAGATTCTCAGTTTATTTATTTAAGGTACATAGGACTCTTCTTGAAAAAAGTTTGATTTGGTTTAGAGCTATATAATTATGTAATAAATCATTTTAAAATATTTTAGCGGTTTATATCTACTTGCTTGTATTGGTGCTTAATATCTATTTTTTTTCTCTTTTTATCATCTCATAAAATAATGATTATGGGCAATAAAATGTATGTGTTATATATATATGCTTCTTAGAGAGATTATCAATTGGATTTATGTGCGCATATATGATAGTATGCTGGTGTGGCTATATAAATATTATGTACTGAAATACATGCTTGTACATAATACAGACATATTACAAAAACAAAGGTTCACTCATTTATAAGAATATTTCATAAACAATTTTATTTTCAAATAAGTTTTAATGCCAGCAATTAAACTTGTAAGCTGTTGTGTACAGCCATTATAATAATTCATTAGGACGGTCAAACTTTTGTGTTTGAAAGATTAATGAATGGAAACTATTCAACGAGACGTTAATAACAAATTGCGGTTACGCTCATAAATATTAAAATGCTTTGGCAAAGTTTTTCTTGTCCTTCTTTTATTTTCTTTCGTGGAAATTAGTTGGGAACTGAACAAAGCAGACATTATTTATCTTGGTCATTTTTGTACTGTACTTATTTATCTTATAAAAGTTTAAACGTGTTTTGTTCATACAAAAGTGTGGTAGATGCTATGTAGCGTAGCAATGCTACGTTTCTTTAGAACTGTCTACGATGTGGTGCAACGTAGCGGTTGCGAATGTACTACGGCGTAGTAGGACTACGATAAACGTGGCATGTATATTATTTATCACAACAAGCATTCTTAGAACTTATAATAGATTGCAATTTTGAATCTGTAAATTAATCTATAGAAAACAATATGAATAAATGCTTAAATAATGGTTTACAGTAAATTAGTTTGTTAGCAAACCTTTGTTATTTTTCATTGCCTGTGACTTTGACCGTGTAATAAATGACAACTTTATTTATAACTTCCTGTTAGCCATGGATTGCATTTACATGTTTATTAATTTTAAATGTTTTCAATACGTTAGCTAAAAGCAACATACAGTCACATTTTCTTTTATCAAAACTGCTGTATATAATTTGTATAAACGCCCTTTCTTATTACTTTTGACATTACTAACAGACATGTCAATCATATTGACTAATACATATTATCTGAAATATATATTCGTGGGCTTAAGTTATGTTTATTCTTTATATCGAATATTCAAATTAGGCACCCGTCTGCATACCAGGTATTTTATTAGACTAAGTTATTACCATAAACCTTTAAAGGCTTTATTTTGTATCGTTGTTTTCTATTTAATAAATGGCACACAACTGTCTTAATGTTTATTAAAATAATGTTATCAATTCACTGGTTATATTTTCTCACTTATATGCGTTCACTGTTTATAATAAAACCTAATGGCGACCATTCTAAAGTGACCTATAAACGTTAATTATAAAAATGTTATAGCTAAATCGTTTTTTAAAATTATTCCGTTTTAAGCAACGTTTATTCTTAGTATGATTAAATTTTACTACTGCGGTATGGTATATGACATAGATACGAAGATAATTATGATAATACATTTCTACCACAATTAATAATCAATATTTTAATTTATTTTGTTTATGACTAAGACAGGTCTAAGACACAGTTGTATTACAGATAAGTTATAATTGAGTGTAATCGTGCATAATGTAACATCAGGCACTACTAAATACCCGTAAGTATTTTTGCATGAAATGACTATTTGGGTATACATGTCTACAATACAGGACTTATCTACAATACTTTATGTATTTTAATAAATTTAAATATTAATTTGTTATAACGTTTTTTAGAATTTTTCTAGGGAAGATAGGCTTATGTTCTTTACTAGGATCAAATCATACATATGACAAAATTTATTAAAATGAACAGCAAAACAGTAACAAACAAACAGCAATACAAAATTTTTATTTATAATATTTGTGTAAGTATTTGATTACATAACTTCGAGCGGATTTACACCGCCATTGTCTTGCGCAGGCATTTATAAAAAGTGTTCTTTGTCTTTTCCAAGACTTTAAACTATCATCATTCCAGCCATTGTAAGTCTTCTGCTGGAAATAAGCCTCCTCAAAAAAGGGGGAATTTTGCTCATAATTTCTGCTCTAGGCAAGCGTGTTGGCAATCGCAGAGCACAACTTCCACGACTGTGATGCTGCCCATCCCACTCTGTGCCTTTGAGTTGCATTGTTTCGGATGGATATACCGCCATCTGCCGGTTCCGGTACCTTAGCCGCCTCTTACGACACCTGGTACAGACGGAGATACTATGCTTTCTAACAGTACCCCGAACAAATATCACAAACAAACCTTAATGCGGTTAAACTTAATTTTACAAAAAAATATGTTTGAGTTATTGCAATTTTCACCTTGAGCTACGATATCGCTATTCACTTTGGTACATATTACAAAGCGTCTTTATCCGCAGAACAAACGGAACGAAAGGCGGCTCCTTTCGTGTAATGGCAAAAATAAAAATAATTTTCTTAAAAAACCATTACACTCTTCGGTTTTTATAACAGCTGAGTAATTTGTATCGGAGAAAAGCTCGCCTTGAGCACTTTGTATTCCTCCCAAAGGCTCCCCAAGGAACAGATAACGGATCCAAATTGGAACCGCAGATATCTGTATCAGCCTGCTTACTTATAATTCTGCGATACCTCACGGTTATAAAACTAAGTATAATAAAATGTTCTTAGAATCTTTTACGATTTATCTGTCAGAACTAACTGCTTAATTTTCAGAGCAAATTCTATAGAATTTAGTTTTTTTACAAATATCTCCATTTAAATTGGATTCGATCCTATAATTTCGAGTCCAAACAATTTCATGGTGAATATTCTTGTTTGGTCTTTGACTGGGTGTTAAATATATATTTAAGTATTATATTTGTTGTCGGATGTGCGTCTCACAAACCCTCAAAGTGCTTTATCTTGGGTTCAGGTCTTTGTGTTTGCATGAGAAGCTGTGTGAGTTTATTTATTTATTATATATTAGTTATAGTCCTACTAAACTATAAAAGTGGATGATTTTTACACTTTCCCTCCGGAATGAGTAAACAAATGTCCATGAAATTTAATACTAAGATTAAACTTCTTATCCTGATATCTTATTCCGAGGAATAGAGGTTTTTAAATTTTCTCTAAGAAACGGCCATGGCTTTTTGCTATCAGAGAGCGACAGAGACTTGTTTCCGGAAGAAAATGAATTCGTAGAGGATCAGGTATAAGCAAAATACTTTAAGGGCAAAGTATCGGGTGAAAAGTTTGTAATATATATTATGTGTACATATACGGAGTGAAATTAACTTTATTACTAGTATTCTTCCTTTGGTTTTTGAAATTATAAAATTATATATCTTTATTAAATATTGAACCGCTAGATTATCTGTTTATAGTTGATGGTAAAAATGCTACTTGGCATTAAGTCCGT
>JACJUM010000202.1:770632-865476 GCA_020976665.1 Heortia vitessoides
TTTACAGTTTGTTTATTTATTAAAATTCGACAGTTGTACGGGCAGCGCTCAGATATAAGTAAACTAACGCAGTTATCTTTTAACATTATTATATACAAGATTTATAAAGTTATAATCAAAAATTACGATCATGAATTTTGCTAAGACTCAAGTATCCTATAAAATGTCAGAGTGAGCCCACCGCACTTCGGGAGTCTGTGTGCCGGCGTAACTCATCAAGCGTGCCGGGTGACTCCAATTTGCATGTTAATTGACAGGGCAGCCGATGAAAAATATCGCAAACGCCCTTTGTTGGTGACAATGTATGGGCATAAATTTCACAATGCCACCCACTGTAGATTAACTTTTTGAGATGTGTCGTACATCCGCGCTAATATTTGTAATCAGAATGTGTAATGTTTTTGGAGACACCCTTAGAGGGTTTATCCCTACTAATGTCATAAATGCGAAAGTAACTCTGTCTTTCTGTAACGCTTTCCCGCTTAAACCTCTCAACCGATTTTGATGAAATTTGGCACAGACAATCTCTAGACCGTGAGAAAGGACATAGGCTATTTTCTATTAAAATAAGAGTTGTATGGGGTTGAAAGGGAGGGGATGAAAAGTTGCATGAAAGTATAGCTATTTTTAGAGCTGGAAACTTGAAACTTATTTTGCAGGCCATTGATTCAATATAAATAAACATGACATTCAAAGTTTATATAAGTTAAGGCAAAGAGTAATCAAAAAACTATTCCACGCGGGCGAAGTCGCGGGCACAGCTAGTTATTAATATACAGTTTTTTTCGTGTTATTTGCATCGTAGTAAAAAAATTTACCAATTAATTTATTATTCAAAAATTGTTTAAAACAATTATAATGTACTACGTCGGCAACTACGGCCATAGTATACCACTCCTCTTAATATTTGGGATGATATGAGGTCAGGCATAGAGGTCGGAAGACTCACGGTTCTGGCTTTGTAAGATTATAGCAATTCCTTCAACACCGTTGATTTCTTCATTCTGCCTGGCATACTGCGCATTTTTAACATATCTCTATCAGTCAGAGCTTGTAAAGCTCGAGCGACTACAACATTTTTGCGTAAGATTCGTTTTTGGTTTATATCGCTTTCGTCTTCGCAGGAATGATCACATACTGTCTTTGTTAACCAAGATTCTGTTTGACCCTTTCTATCCTTTTTATCTTAAAAATCGTTTGATAATCCTAGGTAACAGTCACGAAAAACCTCTCAGGTCATCAGAGAAACTTTAACTTTATAACGCCGGTGCATTTCACGTCTTTTAGTAAATCCTTTAGTGTAAGCCCAGGTTATTCGTTTATGGAATATACTACCTTATACTTTTAGATGCACGCAGTCCCTGCCTGTATTTAAACGGTTGGTAAAGGATCACTTTCTTTTATTATCGTAATATTTAATTAAATTTACTTATATAAACTTTGCATACATTATATATATATATATATTAAGTATTTTAATAACTTACTTTCTATCTATCTTTTTTACTCTTCTTGTTACGTTACTAAATTTTAATTTAATTGGCTTTCTATATATATACGAAATATTGATACAAAGGTGAATTAAAAAAAATAATTGCTAAGTGCCCTGCATTCAAGATACTAACCCTTATTGTTTAGGCCCTTATAGTTGATATGTCAATCAGCTTCTTTTTATAAATATCATAAGAACACAATCATTCACGATTATTTATAAATTCTAATTTAAAATGTTGTTTGATTTTAAGTTGTGTCATTACTCTTGTAAATTAGCTATGTAGATAAGTGCTGTTATTTACCCGATTGCACTTTTTAAGAGACTTTACGAACTCATTAGTACATATTTGGACGAAAAACAGTTTATATATTAGCAAGAATAACGACACAACTTAATATTAATCAAAATTCAAAAATAAAATGTATAATCACTAACTTCGTTTACTTTAAAGTTGTGCTGATGTTTTTGCAAAAGACAAATTGTAATAACTTTTAAAAAAATCAGTTTCATTTTTATTCAACTTATTTTGTACTAGCTGCAGGTATTACAGCGATGTTTATTAATATTTAATCGGTGCGGTGTACCGCCGGTTTAATAATCGAGTTAGGACAAGCTCCTTCGTTCCACGGGCAGGCTCTAGTTTGATCTATTATATTGTTATGCAAAGAGAATGTTGCAACGTAGCTAATGATGTTAAATTCTTTTTTTAATTCATTTTGATGTAGAATGCATCTGACAACAAAGGAATATTAAGGTGGTTAGGGCATTTGGCCTATTGTTACGCGCCGGAATATCGAGTCGAAACAATAACAATGGCAATTTTAAAGAACGCTTGAATCTACTTCTGCTAGAATGAAAATAGAAATAAAGAATTTTTTCTGTGTGCTGAAGGTAATATCATTATAAATTAATTATTTCTCACAACATCTCATAGATCATCATGTGTTACGGTCACCTGACAGAAGTAATAACGAATATACTACTTAAATACATATATTTAAACCCAGACACAGAACAAACACAAATATAATAATATAAATATTGCACTGGGTGGGAATCGAACCCACAATTCGCGGCGCATAAGACAGGACTACTAAATCTGTGCCATCAAACCCAACAAATATAATAGAGGTATGGTTAATAGAGGCAGACCGCGAAAGGTATAGCTTGAATAAATTAAAAATATCCCAAGATCTGGTGCAATCTAGTTTTAACTGGTAGTATGAAACGATTTATAGCATATTACATGTAATTGATGTCATACAAAAGGTCGTTTGCATTAGCACCTCACTGTTACCTATTTCTTCAGCTGAAATAGCGATGCCTTCAGCCATAATCGCATAAATGTGTTCCAGTGTAAAGGGTGAGAGAGGAAGTGAATTTACTGGGTATTGGGGCATAGTGTCATCAAATCGAAAGGTTGACAACGCGTTAGTGATATTACGAGCGTCTATAGGCTTTAGTGACGATTACGAGTAATAAAAAAAAACAAGTAAACCAACCTTCACCAAGTGCAAAACTTATTAGATGTTATATTTTAGAACTGGGATTACTCCGACAATGAACTTGTACTGGTTGTTCTCTAAAAGGTTATTGTTCAATTTATTTACCGTCATGTATCATATACAATCATATAATAATGGATAGAAGGGTGACAATTTAGGGTTATATGTATTATTAATACCAAATTATAAAAAAATAAAAAAAGCTGTAAAATAATAAAATTTCAAAGGAATCGATCAAGCCGTTTCGGAGAAGTTTGATAACTAACTCTGAGACACGAGAATTTATATATTAGATTATAAATGCTCGGAAATAACTAATGTTGATTATTTCAGGATTAAACGAATTAACTACAGTTGTTTAACTCTAACAATAAAAAGGAAATAAAACAATGCTAACGATCTCATAAATCACAAAAAATAACACGCAAACAAGCATTAAAACACTTTACAGAACGCGTCCACGTGGAAATGCCGGTGTTTTTCAAACGATTAATTATGACGCAATTAATATGATCGGTGGAAATTCACGAATATAGGGAACATCGGTTGAACAAAACTAACTCTACACTGTGGGATGCTTGAAAATGGGAGCGAAAGGGTTTTCTATACGATTCTTGATGGTGCTGATGGTATCGATCGTATCTTGTGCGTTAAAGACTATCCAGGACTAAAGTATATACGATGAATATTCGTGTCTGCGTCATATTGTGATGTTTAAAATGTTTTTTTAAATATTATATTTGTGATTCCTCTGGTGTCCGTTTTCTGTTACACTATTGCTTAAGCGACTTATCTCAGTGTCAGTTCAATGAATGAAGTTTAGTATGAATTCACATATGTATACCTATTTAAACACATAATGCAATTGAAATATATAGATAGTAATAAACGGTAATTTATTTTTAAAACAAATAATAATTTTTATCTGTCTATCAACTGTTTGTTGTTCTGGTTGTCATCGAAACAACTTGACTTTGTAATCAACTGGTTCATTGTAATCTGGTCATCAACTGGTTGTAATCAACAATATTTTAACAGTTATTACTGGCAGATAATGAATTTATAAGCAGTGACTTCAGCTACTTTTTCATTTATTATTTTCATTAGAAGGGGTTGAGAACTACCTGGATAAAACTGGCATACACAAACGGTTTTTGAAATAAACCAAACCACCATGTCTACTTATAAGATGAAAAAACTTGCTCAAATTATTAGACTGTATGCTTAAAGCCGTGAATTATCGGCAGAGTAGAATAGTAACCTCTTCCTGTACCAGGTGTCGTAAGAGGCGACTAAGGTACCAGAACCGACAGATAGCGGTATATCCACGCAAAAAAAGTCAGCTCAAATATACAGGGCGGGAATGGTCAGCAGCTTCCCCGTCACGAAAACTGTGCTCTGCGGTTGCCAACACGCTTTCCCAGCGCGGAAATTATGAGCAGCATCAGCCCCCCTTTCTTGGGGAAGCTTATTTCCAACAGTGGACTTTTAATGGCTGGTGTAATGATGATGATGTTTACACAAATCTAGATAGAGAAAAATTAGTTCCAATAGTAAACGTGATGTATTAACTTAGAATGATAGTGACGTGATGTAATTACAAAACAAAATACTTGTATACGATTCAGATATATCTGACACGAGAAGAAAATTACTCAGCCTCTTAAATTTAAAACTGCCTTTGCTCAAAGCATACTCTTGGTAGTTTCTCTATTATATTATATATTAATATTTTTATAATCATTATCAATCAGTACAAACAACGTGATACAAAATGCTTATATATTAAGATAAATAATAAAAGCTTGAGATCCGAGAGAAATATTATCATACGAACAAAAAATATCTGAGTATCTGTTTCTTGTGGTCCTAAATCTCCCACGGGAACAACAGCGGCGAATGAGTCGAGTGGGACGCCTAAATTTCTAATCTTAATAATGTAATAATACAAATCCGTTTTGTTCTTCCACGACAATCTTTTAAAGGCAATGCAATATTATCATATTTTTCTTTATAGATAATGGCATTTCTTTTTTTATGATTTACATTGGATGTCTTAAGTACCGGCAGAATTTAATAGTACCTCCCATTTCACCAGGTATCGTTAAGAGGTGACTAAGGTACCAGAACTGACAGATGGCGGTATATCCATCCAAAATAGTCCGGCTCAAATGCACAAGTCGGGGATGGGCAGCGGCATCTCCGTCACGATATCTGCGCTCTGCAATTGCCAAGACGTTTGCCCAGCACGGCAATTATGGGCGAAAAACCTTTTTTCTTGGAGAGGCCTATGTCCAGCAGTGGATTTCTAATGGCTGGTATGATGATAATGATGATTGGAAGTCTACTGCTGGACGTAGGCATCCCCAAGGGAGGAGAAATTTTACCCAAATAAGCAATCTCAGAGCACAACTTTCACGATTGGGATGATGCTGCCCAACTCCGCCCTATGCAATTGAGCTGCACTGTTTTAAATGAATATACCACCATCTGTCGGTTCTGGTACCTTAGTCGCCTCTTATGACACCTGGCTCAAAGGAAGGTATATACTATTCTACTCTACCGGTACTACAGAATAGGTATAGGTACAGATCACGATTGAATATTCTCTCTGAAAAAAATAATTCCTATATCAACAAACGATCAGTACGATATGGGCACCTTCATTTATACAGAACAAATAAACACCTCCCAACTTTCGTAAATATAAGAGTAACTCACATACATCTTTATCATTTGTCACCTTCGCTACATTATCTGTGACGAGGCGAAGAGGGGACGAAAACAAAAAGTAATAAAAGAAATCCCCATTCAAATAATTCCAAGTCTGTTTACGCTATTCTTCATTTTCGTGGTGCCATTTAAACGAAAGTGAATTCAAGACTCACACATTTAAGGTCGACATTCGTGTACAAAAGTCGATGATGTTTCATTTTACTTGCACGCAAAACGTATTAGCATATAAACAAGAATGGAGACAACAAGTTTGCGTATTTTACAGCGTCTCAGAGCTAATGAAACCGGTTTGGAAGCTCATTATGTTTTAATAAAGCGTTTGTTGAGGCTCGAATGCTATATCTTATTTAGCATGTATAACGATTATATTACATAACCTTATTACTAATTGAATGACATCTTATCTATAATAAAATCTTTATCACCAAGAAAAAAGGTTTTTTTTAGTCAATATTTGCCGCATTGGACAAGCGTTTCGGGAATCGCAGACGAAGATGCAGCTGCCCTTGTGTATTTGAGCTGCACTGTTTCGGATAGATATACTGCTAACTCTGGATTTTGGTGCTTTAATCGCTTCTTACGACACCTGGTGCAGTGGGAGGTGCTATTTTTTCTGTCGGTAAACTTAAACACATTCTAACACCTATTGCAACTTTACGTAAATATTATTTAAATGTTAAGATACAGGTTTTGTAAGCAAAAACACCGCATACAACAGTAAATCATAATCTAACTCTTCACCATATTTTTGATTACATTAAATCTATGTAGGAATATATCTTTGTTAGCATCCAAATTATTTTACTCTTTGCTCATTCTTTGGATGGAATGATTTGCTGATACATTATCATTGGACAATGTAATTTGGAATAGCTTTGGTAAACCAAAAGATCGATTGGGGATCTAAATTATTGGATGAAAGGTACTATATATCCTTCGCCAGCGCCATCTATTATTTTTTTTAAGTTGGCGAAGACTGTCGTTTATCGTTAATTCAACGGGAATAGTAAGTTTATTCGAGATGAAATGTGCTAAAGTCATTGTTACTGCTTCCAATTATATGTATGCAAAGTTTTTTTTAAGTAAAGAGATGATACGTGTAGTGGACAAAAACTGTTGAAAATATTAATATATTGAATAAACGTATTAGTCGTGAGGTACCGGCAGAGTAAAATAGTTCCTCCCTCTGTACCAGTTGCCGAACGAGTCGACTTAGGTACCAGAACCGACAAATGGTCCAATATTCATTCGAAGCAGCGTAATTTAACACCACAAAGTTGGGATGGGCAACAGCATCCCCATCGCAAAAGCTGTGCGCGGTGATCGTCACCACACTTGCCTACCGCGGTAATTATGAGCACTCTCTTCTTGGGGTGGCCTATGTCCAGCAGTGGACGTTTCACGGCTTCTATAATACAATCATTTTCAGTCTGGAGACTTTTAGACAATTTAGCATTCATTGTTGTAAAAAGCAATTAAGGGAATTTGAATATGTATGAAGATTCCATCAATAGAATGCAATTGTTAATGGTTTTAAATAAGAGGACACTCATTATATATATTTTTAAAATAAATTATAGTTCAACAATGAAACAAACATATCTATTCGTTCTAATTAACAAAGAACCTTAACGAATATGTCAAATGTAATATTTTAGACATACAATCATTAGTACCGTCGTCTACATATTATATACTTGACAATAAACCTTTACGAGTCGCCTAACTTCAAATGAAGTCACGTTTGAGGATTGTAACTCGATACATGCTGACATGTTCTCAGATTTCTACCAATCGGATACACTCGACGGATGTGATCTGATTCCGCAGACAGTCGGACAGATGGATCCAAAGCTAGGTTTCAATTGACACGAAATCCAATAACACAATTACGGAAGAGCTAACATGTTTACTGTCAATTTAGTACACTGCTGTTCTTAAACTAAAAGGCGATTAAGTGACATTTGTTAAAGATTAAACTGATAGCTTTAAAATGTGGTTTGCCCACCCAGAAGGCTCAGATGGCAGTGATCCTATCTTATCCGCCAAGGGTAATGGGTTTGATTCCCACCCAGAGCAAATATTTATATGATAATATTTGTGTTGTTCTGTGTCTGGGTGTTGAATTTAGATATCAAGGTGGAATAAAATTATTTGGGATTCCTCTATTGTCTGGCGTCCTTACCACATGTGCTTTAAGTGACTTACTATGGAGTCATGTCAATGTATTAGATGTTCTAGGAATATATTTAACATTTTAATTTTAACACTGTTTCGCATGGATATACTACCATCTCTCGGTTCCGGTACCTTAATTGCCTATTACGACTTCTGGTTCAGTAGAGGTACTATATGTTTCTAACGGTACCCCACGTTTCGGTTATTATGCGGCAACGGTTGAGAACGGAACAGCGTAGTTTAATTACGTACTTAAAATTGACAAAAGTTATATTAGTATATGAAAGTTAAAATTACAACCTTCAAAATTTGTGTTAATTTATTTTTAGTTTTTAATTGCATATTATTGCTATACTTTTTTGTAAACCTTTTTAAGGTGTATAATATACTAAGTAATTTTTATAATCTCTCTTGTCGGGTTCAACCAGCGTTGGCAAAGTTAGCGCAAAAAGACCTGTTTATTTGTGATATCTCATTAGAAAACTCAAATATCTTCAGTATTTTTCTACTATATAATATATAAGAACCTTTCACTTGATTCACTATCTATTAAAAAACCGCATCGAAATCCGTTGCGGTGTTTTTAAAATCTAAAGATACACAAGCACGTCTGTATTTTTTTCCGCAATACGCTATTACGCTTGAATCTTGATGTTGGTAATTGTCGCTGACACCAAAACCACAGTGAAAAACCACACGTGACATTTGGTAAATTTGCACATTGATCTTATAACCAGACTCAGTGTAGTCAACGATAAGTCAACAGTATTCAGATAGTACATCCACTATATTTGGATCAAATCTAGTCGAAAGTGGTGGCTAGTAGAGTTGCTTTTAGAACTTTTTTAAAAATTCTGACATTCCAAATGATTTAAACGCTATGAAAGTTAAAAGTTTCCTCCTCGCAACAATTTAATAAGTACCTACACTAACTACGACTAATACAGCATAATTATATACACCAATTTTAAGGGCTATACAATGCGATATAGACGTAACTGTTGAGACAAACAAGAAATAGAATATAAAATAAAACATGTTAGAGATCTATTAGAAAAAATATGCCCAGACTTCGCACGAGAGAAATGAAGTCATCGTCGACATCACCAATAAAATACAACAAATTAAATAAAAATATACTTTTTCAATCAGGCCCATTACAAACTTTTTGAATCGTCAAAAATAATAAGTAAAGTAATTTTATTTGGAAATATGAAGCACTAAATTCTATTATACTTATAATATGATGACTTTAGGCCTACCTTATACTAGTCTGCTAGCGCTATACGGGTCTTAAATCTAAGTTTAATGCAGGTTAATTACACAAGCCACCAAAAAAACCTTCAAGAAAAACTAGTAATATTAAAAATTCCAACATTACCAAATAGTCAGTGTTAATGGAACTCCTTACGGTGTGGGCGTTAACAAACCCTTGCCTTAAAGCTTGGTTAGAGCAATTCATTTCAAGGAAGTTTTATCGTTAATAAAATCTCAATCTTTTACACTATAATTAATATGCTTTGGAAATAACCTATGTGTTTATTAACCCCCTAAAAATTTGGAAATAATAAATTTATTAATAGGTTAACCAGACAGGCTGCTTTATTTGTTATTTTAAAGTCTTATGAAGTTGCCCTAGAAATTATTATTTATTTTATGGCGCTATGTGGTGGGCCCTGCGGAATTATATTTATTTCTCGTATTAAAATTATGTATGTCAGTTTTTCTCAGACTTACATAATGTTGTTATATACATACTAACTGTGTAAGTTTTCTTCCAGTGACTCTTTTTGATCATTTTATAAATAACATGAATAGCCCTCTTCTGCAACACAAATATTAAATTTACTTTAGCAGCGCTACCCCATATAATAAACGAAGCAAGCTAAGTCTACGCCTGTTAATTCTTTATTGCAAAATCTGCAGCATTAGCCAGATACTATAAAATAAAAAAGATTACTATTGCAGTTTGCTATCCATGGTGAGACCTAAGATCACAGTAGCGTCGACTATATTCAGCCCCTCGAACATTTGGATACAATTGAATACATTTTGTCTTTTTTTTCATTGAAATACAAATGGTTAACGGTTAACAATCCAGTTCACTACTTTCGATATAGCGTTGTTATCATCGTCATAATGAGGTTGTAAACATCATTATGTTGTTGTTATTTAATGAATTTGACCCTATTTTAGTCCAATTTGTATACATTATTTGTTTTCGTTCGCTGGAACATACATAGAATACTTATAAAAGGAGAACCTGCCTTAATCACTGACTGGCGGCCTGAATATGACTGACTAACTGACATATCAACGTAAGGCTTGAACTATAAGACTAAGAAACTTAAAATTTTGCACAGAAATTTTTATTATAATGCAAATGAGCACTAAGTATTTTTCAAATTTCACCCTTGACAGGGTGAAATTGTTGGTGGAACCAACAAAATGTGGATAAAACGAGGGTGCTATGTTTGTATAAACTTTGCTGTTTTCGAAACTATCCGAAAAAAAATTTAATATAAAGGATGTTTATTGAAAGTCTTGAAAAATTTTGTTACGGGGTAACGATTGTTTTTTTTACGGGGTGTAAAATTAGTATTAACGTGGATGAAATCGCGGGGCACTGCTAGTAATGAATAAATTCACACAACCTCTCATACATTGATTTGATTCAGAGATAAGCAGTTTGAAGTTCATATGTTACAGATAATAGACAACACAACTATTACCAGTATACATTTTTAGCACACAAACATAGAACAAATACTGTGTTCATTATATAGCACTGAACGGCCCCGGCGTTAATTAGATAACACGCCGTGGGCTACCAGGCATCTGCGAGATGTCGATTAGCACCCAACTCGAGAATATTGTACTAAATTCGAGAGTATTCAACTAAATTCTAGACTATAGTAGTAAGCTTCATTTGCAATTCAGGGCCGATGGCCTGTCTTTGATACCGTGGGAGAGGGGTCATTGCGTTTTATGGGATTGTACATGTGTTTGTACTTTTAGTCCCACGCTGTGACTTCAACCGCGGCCAAATCTGGTGCTGCAGCGGAAACGGCTGCCAGACTTTAAAAAGACAAATACAGTTTATTGGCAGCTTATTATTCTTTTATGTCAATAAAAAATGGGTTTTGGTAACCCTTTTTTTATTAGACCAGGTCGGCAAACAAGCATACAGTCCGCGTGGCAGTCAGCGCTATTACAACGTAGACGCTTGTAATATTACAAGGATATCCAGTGATATCTTCGCGCGTTGCCAATCTTGTGAATTACTCGTAGATTATACAAATTACCCAGTAATTTCTGCTCTGCCTCACTCACCCTTCAAACCGGAACACAGCAAAACGGACACTGATATTTGGCGGTAAAAATAGGTGAGCGTGAGGTGTTACTGCAGTCAACCTTTGTATGAGTCTATCTCATGGAAAACCTTCTCTATAACAAACTCAAAGAGAAACAGAAATTTACGCACTTACTATACATAAAACACCTTTTGAATATCAGAATATTCTATTTTTTTAATCTTCATGCAAATGCGGTTGCCGCAAAGTAACCGAAGTCGAAAGTATTATGACGGATAAATTTTTATGTATAGATTTTTTACCTAAATCAAATTTTAGTAATAATCCATTGAATTTAATTGAAATCTACATAGATATTTCAATATGCGTATTTGAATAGAAATTCGAAACCCATTATTGTCATAGACCACAGTTGTTTGCCTGTACTATAGCATATGGACAAACGCTCTCCATTTCAATTTAAATACATCAGCTTCTGGTAATTTACATGTATTTAAATACTGTGGACAAATCATGTCCACATCTAGAAATACAATTAGTATTCAAGTTGTAATAAACCACTAGGATGTGGCAGTTCAGTTTTAAGCTAAGTAGCTCGTAATGAACAGATTTTTATTCTTTTTCTGACTAAATCGACAAGCAGCGAGCGTATATTTATGTATATTTATATATATTTAATTGGAATTGTCGAAACTTACAGTCATTAAATTATTTAACATTTGTTAATGAAACTGAAAAACATTTAATAATTATTTTATTGAAGATTTAAAATGTATTTGACTTTGACTTTAGTTAGCATTTAAGAGAGCCTTTTACGCACTTATCTTTGTCATATGTAATAATAGAAATTGTATTTATTTTATGGACTTGTGTATTCGATGTTTAAAAAGTGTTATAGATATTATAGTTTCTTTATCATTATTAATAAAATGCATGATATTTTTAGTACTCTCACTCAAAGCACTGGCTTCTCAATATTCGAGTACAAAATTACTTAAATCCCAATAAATACTGCATATCAAACACAAACTTATTCCAATAACCATATGGTTGAAAATTCCAAAACTGTATTCAGTAATTTCACACAGCAGTTTCCCAATTTAAATCAGGCAAATTTTTATTTAAACTTTTAGCAATAAAAATAGTGTGCAAGCTCTCAAAAACTTCTAGAACGACGGCGCCTGGGGATAAGAGGTACTTTATCGTAAGTTGCCGACTCTCGCTTGACTCGTGCAATTTAAATTTCCAAAGTTTTAAGCTTAGCTAGTTTTTTTTAGTTTTTAGTGCATCGGTCGGTTATTATTACTAGTCTAGATTAATGAGGTGTTTTTTTTTATTTATATTGGGTCTTGAGTATAAAAGGTTTGCAAAAAAATCAACCATCAAAATTTATCATCATCAAATGTCACGTCAGATGTCCACTGGCTTCTCCAAATGATATCTAATAAAACTCGTTGTATGTGGCCTCTGACCAGTGCGATCCTGCGATTTTAGTCCTATCGTCTATCCACCTTGTGAGTAATTGTACTACACTACGCTTGCCGGCACATGGTTTCCATTCCATAACCTTACAGATGAAGCAGTTTCTTTAGCTATCGGTTTTACAAACTAAGTGTCCGGCCTATTACAGCATCAATTTAATCAGTAACTATGGTTAATTTAAGGATCTTCTCATTTTCGATTTGATAGTACCAAAAGACCTCAAGCTTTGCCTTCTCCATATTTCCTTGGGCTATTTTGACCTTTAAATGAAATTTAAAGGAGATAATATATATATATATATTATCTCCTTTA
Organism: Heortia vitessoides; assembly: GCA_020976665.1. Classification (NCBI taxonomy): domain Eukaryota; kingdom Metazoa; phylum Arthropoda; class Insecta; order Lepidoptera; family Crambidae; genus Heortia; species Heortia vitessoides. The sequence continues at coordinate 783,655 of JACJUM010000202.1, forward strand.
AATTTAACTCTCATTGGGGCATCGACCCATTTATTTTGACTGAAAGCAAGATTTTATCTTTTCTAAAATTTAAATAAGCTATGGGGTATGGCCATCGTAGAATAGTACCTGCCTTGAGGCGCCAGCACCGAGAGATGGCGGTATATCCATCCAGAAACAGTACCTCAAACACATTGGGCGTAGATGTGTAGCAGCATTCCTGTCGCGAAACCTCTGTTCTGCGATTGCCAACACACTTGCCCAGCGCGGCAATTATGGGCAAAATTTCCCCCTTTCTTGTGTTCAGCAGTGGACATCTAATGGGTGATATGATGAAGACTTCAAGAAATGTAGGTTGTAACTTTCATTAAACTGGTGAGTAGACCAGTAACACACTCCTATTGTAATAAATGCGAAAGTTTGTGAAGCTGTATAAGTATTTACTAAACGGACTTCAATGAAACTAACAATTACATATAATGTGTATATATATATCCGAGTATGTTTATGACTTTTTAATTACGTATCCATACTAATTTCATTAACTATGTTTGCCGGTTTCGATTAAATTATGAGGGGAGGGAAGAGAAACTCCTCCTGTAGCGAGTTATATTAATAGAAGTTCGTGAAGATATTCGTATAGAGAAAATTGTGAAGTATACGATTTCGTGACTGTCCTTAATACGGTAGTAATAAAAAAATGCAGAGGCAGTAATTAAGTCAATCCAACCGACAAAAAGGAACCTTAAATTTATTTTAGTACAGATTGTATTTCCTTTATTAAGTTAACCAAAAGACATCGGACACAAAAAATGAGGAATAAAGACAATTGAATTATGAAAAAGGACTCATAAGATTATTCAGTGGAGGTCGGGAATAATATCACGAGCGAATGCTTCGGGATAAAACTACTCGACTCTTGAATAAGTTAGCTCCAGCACTCGACTCTTGCTGTTTGAATTGTGCCAACTTCAGGGGTGTGTGTCAGCCGTAGTATTTCCCTTCAAAACGCGCGTATTCAAATTAAGGCATGGAAGTGGACTATGTTCACACTATGTTTATTTTATCATTGTAGTTGCTTGTTGACTTGTAGTGCTGGATCTACCAGGATCCTTGCGGTACTTTATCTGATAAACCTTTATTGTACAACCAAACCCGTGTTTATAATTTTAAATATCACTAGCATTTCACCCATCTTGGGACACAAAGATGTTATGCCCCGGAATTTTTAAAAGAAGCTAAATAATATAAAGTCAGTCACTGACATATCAACGCAAGGCCGAAACTATGAGAAAACTTGAAATAGTATGTTGGGGTTCCTTTTGTAACGTAAGAGAGCACTAATAAAGTGTTTTTTTGTAAATTAGTAACAACCTTTAAAATACTGAATGAAATTCAATGTAAAGTTTCTTCATTGAAAGTCATAAAAAAATGCTGATGATTGACAACAAAAGAAAAAGGAATGTTAAGATAGTTTGGACATGTAGAAAGAATCGATGAAAATAGAATGACTGCACAAATATATAGAGCGGAAGTGAATGGAAGGGTTCGTAAAGGACGACCGAGGTTACCTGGTAGAAGAGTTGTTCAAGAAGGGCCAGGTCAGAAGTACCAAGAATAAGCGAGTGTGTACGAATAGACTAATGAAAGTAAGGAAAACGACATAGGTTTGCCAAGATTGTATCAAGTATAGACACACGCGTGATGTATATATGTATACATCATTAAAATTATTGCAATTATAAATTGAGGTATAAAATAATCTCTGAAATTTGATCAAACAAAATATTTTTAATATTGATTCTGTAGTTTAAAAGTACATACCGGACAAACAAGTATTAAAACGTTTTGAAAAACCAGTTTAAATTAATAATTATTTATATAAACTGGTTAATAATATCATCATCATAGCAGCCGTAAAACGTTCACTTCTGGATATGGGCCTCCCCAAAAAAGGGGGAATTCGCTTATAATTGCCGCGCTGGGCAAGCGTGGTTGCAATCGCAGAGCTTAATTTGGGAACATCAATACCCGTCCTGTTGTGTCTGAGCTACACCGCCATCTGTCAGTTCTGATACCTCGGTCGCCTTATGACTTGATACAGGGGGAGATACTATTCTGCGCTACTCGTATCATACGGTCAGTAAATTATAGAAGCACATGAAAAAGGAATATGTAGATAAACTTAGTTTAATCTCGACTAAAACTTAATTAACAAAGGAACTAATTAGACCGCTCTAAAGCGCGCCCCTGGTGCAAGAGATTTTAGCGTTAATTAAAAATTAATAAAATATAATCCATTTATAGCTCTGAAGTCAAGAGCTAATTCAATGGTGTGACTAATGAATACCGAATGAGCAGGCGTCTTGAGGAGTCGAAGAAAGGACCGTCGAGAAAAGAAGTTTTATCTGTGGAAGATTAGATATTTACTCGCAAAAGTTTTATGGCAGTTCTGTCTCTAACAGAAGTTGAGGAACTTTAGATACTTAGATGGTGAACTTGTTTACCGTCTGAAAAGATGTATTTTTAAAACACACGTTGACTTATAATCATACGGTTAGCGTGATGGTAAGCGTATAGACGCTTGTGTCGTCATAGAATATCACCAGCGCTTTGGCAACTTTATGATTTTGTGACAGTAACTTCACTTCCTCTCTAATCCTTTAAATCAGAACACAACAATGCGAACACTGCTGTTTGGCGGTAGAAACAGGTTAAAGGTAGGTTCCAATGTAGACTACCTTTGTATGAGCTTTAACTTTACCATAATCCTTTGTAAGACTAACGTCTTACCAGCTATAAACTTGACTATTGGGCATTGCCGCGTTGGGTAGGCAGGGTACTGCTGCTCATACCCCAGCTCAAGCTCAAGCTTCAATGGGCGGGGTATGAGTTTGGCAGCTTTGCTTAGTGTTGAAGAACTAATCTATTTGGCACAGATCATAAGCTTAAGGCTAAAGGAAAATATAAGAAACCCCATAAAATATTGTTTTCGATTAGGATTGTGGGGATCATTATCGCGTATTTAAATTATTCCAAGAACATTTACCAAGCATACGTAATGAAAGATTGAGGAATATACAAACTCACCCCAAAGGGTTCCTATTCACTTTCCCGCGCGCGTACTTTTTAGCATTATTAAGCTTGGTTCACTGAACAATAAACGCACGAGTTTTTCAATACGGACCGATTGCCGTTCAAATTTTCTATTGTGTGCTATTACCGGTACAAAGGACAACCCTCGCTGTGTGACATTTTTTCTAGAAAATTCTCGGCGAACTGAACAAAAGGTTCGCGATAAAAAGTAGAATAGCTTGTAAAACTTGTTTTTTCCATGGCACTGTGTGAGTTGCCCGGGGTCGCGAGTGTGCTGCATTTTTTTAAAGAATTCCTCGCTTTTAATTTAATAACAATACCAGTATCCGATACTGAGCTTTTTTTATAGATTTATTTTTCATTCGAAAACTGCGATGGTTCGTTTAATCCGGATTTTCTATTAGAATTTATTAATTTTAAATTGAGTACGGAGAATTTATTGTATATTTTTGCTGAAATTTTTGCTTTAAGTATTGTCAAATTTTCTGTTAAAACGAACGACTATTCATAAACCCAGTTCAAGTTTTATGTTGTGTAAAAAAAGGACTCATAAATGCAGTAATAAATTGTTCTCTATACAACGACTTCATCTCTATAGACATTTATTTATTTATTTGCGGATAGTTTACAATTTGGTAATTAAGACAAAAGATAAAATAAGTAATAACTTACAACCAAAAAACAACTTTTGTAATAATGACAAAAATAATAACATATTAAGAATAACATCTGAGATAAATGTAATATTTATAAATGTTACATGTTATCTAAAGATATTCAAGCTTACAGCTAATGATATTTAAAAATTTAAACAATCAAACTTTTATTTGGATTCACAATGACACCAAATTCATGCTATAATCCAAAACCTACAATATATAACATCGGTACCTACGCAGCCGCACGCCATGTCAAGCGATTTTTTGTTTCATTTCCATTCGAAACATTTGCCCCTAGTCAGGTACAATTTGATAAGCTGGCGGTTAATTACTAACACCTCTGCCAAGGGATACTAACCCCTATGTTTGGTTGTGAAGGTCTATTCACGAGTGTGCTTGCGGAATGTCCTCGTCCCTGTCTGCGCTGCGATCAAGTTCTGGAGAGAGGGTTGCTTCACGGCGGCACAAAAAAATAAACATGCCAGAATTTTCATTCTTTATGCTTGAGTGTATGTAATGGAGGAAAAAATTTGCTACGATTAAAAGTAAAAAACAAATTCCAAATTCTACAGTTAGGTACTTTGCAATTGGTACCTAAAATACAGCCGCATATGTCTAAAATATTGTAAAGTATTTATCAGTGTTAAGTCATGATAAAACAAATATTGAGTTTGTTAAAATATTACTTAAAATATATGTCTACAATTTATTAGTTAAATTGAAACACATTGTGTGGTTTTATCAAACCACATTGCCGGTAAAACTTGATACTGAAACGAAGGCATTTAATTGAAAATATTCGGAAAATTATTCGATTTTTGATAATAAAAATGCGGTTATATTTGCTTAAAAACAGCTGTCCTATTTTTAACCCAGCTGAAATGTGATTGATCGACAAATATTTTAAGGCGATGCACCAAAAACTGGACATTAAAATATCAAATCAGAATGTATCAGCTTTTTTTAACTCAGTTCATTTTAACTAAAGACGTTTTATTATATATACTACTAGATATTTATATATTTACACTTGACGCACTACTTATGTCTTACTTTAACGTATATGTCAATAATTTAATTTTCTTACAACCTTATAATTGTGTAATTGAGATAACCCGTATAACAATGTTAATATTTAAATAAATAAATATGTTTCGAAGCAGATATAAACTTAGTCAAAAGTCAACATACCATAATATTTATATTTCTTTGTAACACACAATATCTTTTATCAACCTTGTGAATGGTTGCCGCAAGGTTTAATTAAAACAGAAAAGTTTAACTAAAAATTAAAAATAAAATAAGCTGTTTTAAAGCCGTTAAAAGAGCAATTTAATTATGAATAGAAAACGCGTAGAAGTTAGAAATGGTTATATAACATATCATGCTATTTTCCTGATGAAAACAAAAGTGCAAGCCCTATCTTCAATACAGCGAGGGCTAAACTCTGTCTGGAAATTGGATCACTCTGTGACGCGGAGTGACAAAATTGTGAGCGCGCTCGCACACAATGTGCTGGGAGCGCTAACGTGGCGGAATCCTAGTAAATTACATTATTTCCTAGCACAAAGGGTCATCCACCTGCATATCTATTGCCCATATTGATTGGCTAAGAACTGAGATTTTGTTAACAAGGAAATTGAGATCATGAATCTTATAATGCAATTTTTAAAGAATTACTCGCTATTAATTGAGTAACGATACGAGTATCCGATACTGAGCTTTTTCATAGATTTATTTTTCATTCGAAAACAACGATGGCTCACTTAATCCGGATCTTCTATTAGAATTTATAACTTATAAATTGAGTATTTATTGTATATTTTAGCTGGAATTTTTGGCTTACCTTTAAGTATTTTTGAATTATCAATGAAAACAAACGACTATTCATCAAACCAGTTTAAGTTTTATTTTGTGTAAAAGAGGGATCTTATAAATGCAGTAATTTGACTTTGACACCAACCGAAAAAACCTTTGACTATAGAAACATTTCATCTCTATAGAAACTTATTTTTTTATTTGAGGGTAGTTAAAATTTTGTAATTTAGACAAAAGATGAAGCAAGGAATGACTAACAACCGAAAAAGCACAATGGGTCATCCACCTGCATACCTAACGCCAATATTGATTGGCTGAGAACTGAGGTTTTGTTAACAGGAAGATGGAGATCACGGATCTTATAGTTTAACCCATTGATTTATAAGTCGGATGATATTTGAAACCATAAGTTTAATTGCGCAAGTGAATTAAATTGCGATTGTCTTTTACATTGTACACTGGAAGACGTGAGGTGCCAGCAGAGTGGAATAGTACCTTGCTCTATACCAGGTATCGGTAAAGGCGACTGAGGAACTGGAACCGACAGATGGCGGGATATCAATCCGAAATAGTGTAGCTGAAAAGCAGAGGGTCGAGATCGCTAACTAGCTTGCCCAGCGCGGTAATTATGGACAGCAGTGGACTTGCAATGGATGTAATATTATGATTACTGATACTTAATTTTTTTTTTTTGATTTCTTTATTAAGAAAACAAACATGTATTAGTACATATGACTTATATTTTAATAAATTATAGCATTGAAAATTTCCAAAATTTTTTATAATTAGCCTTGACACGAAAACGTGCAAATGACGCTAAAATTAAACTTCTTTTTTAAAGAAAAAGAAGCTTAAAATTTATATGTGAAAGAATATGCACTTCAGTGAGATTGGAGTACACTGCGTGCGTAGGTGTTTGCCGTAGGATACCGGCATAGAGTATCAAACGAGTCAGGCTATGGAGACGCTCACGGAATTATGCAAAGCGTTTGATTAAATCATTATATATACAATAAAATTTTACTCTGCGTCAATGAATAAAATTGTACTCTCCTTCTAAACGATCCGATTTGAATGGTTTTTTTTATATGTTTGAGTAGCACGTTGGATGGTTTAATTTCACAATTCAGACCAGCAGTAGGTGCTGCAGTCGGTATATTGATAATTAATGTATACTGCAACTAAACAGCTGAATCAATTAGAACTAACTACTATTGCTTTACCTTTGTTGATGAAATATTTTTAGCCTAATCGTTTGAAAAAACATGTGACAAAAACTAGATGACAATAGATAGAATTTCATTAAATACTTATTTAAGTTCAGACAGCTTACTACCGTCAAGATACACTTCGGTATTCTATTGGTAAAACGGTAAAATACTGGAATGCGCAAAAATCAGTACATTCTATTGACAATCAACTTTTGCATTTCAGTACGTGTTCTCTAGCTTCGATCGTATAGTTTTAACGAATTTTCCAAAGCTTGGTAAAAAAAAAGATGTATTATGTATCGTTCCGGTTTACGTTTTGACAGGCCCGATGGCGCAGGTGGTAGTGATCCTGTCTTGTGCACCAGGGTTCGTGGGTTCGATTTCCACGCAGAGCAAATATTTATATGATGATATTTGTGTTTGCTCTGTGTATGGGTGTAAGATATATGTATTTAAGTAGTATATTTGTGATTCCTCTGTTGTCTGGCGTCCGTAACACAAGTGCTTTAAGCGACTTACCACGGAGTCAGGTCAATGTATGAGATGTTGTGGGAATTTATTATTATTATTATTACTTCATTATCATATTTTCTTAGTTATTACAAAGTTGATTAACGAAAGCTTCTGCAACATATTATTTTTATTTTAACCCTTTTGTGAAATATGAGATGTACTTCATACAATTGTCGTTTGCAAAGGTAGATCTATCTGTTTGCAAAAGCTGCATATCTAACAGCAGTTCTTGTCTTATTGTATATACATTCGGTGAAGGAGATAGGTAAGTTATCAGGTGATGTCCTCAGGACTGGTCAAACAAGTTCGTGACGCGCTAGAGCAAAATCAAATGAACAAAAAAAAAATAGCTACTAGTTTATTTACATTTAGTTGAGCGTTAATTAGTTATTGCTTCATATGTACCGCATACTTATTTGTCGTAATCTCAACAATACTCTTTAAGGTATCAAACTTTGCTCACCAACATGAATCCTAAGCACGTTCATAAATGTTTAGCCAAAAGCACCGTGATTTATTCCTGTATTAAATAAGATAAAAGATTGCAAATTGAATAGGTACTTACTATCAAATCACGAATGAACGCAATCTTAAATCGAACGCGGTGGCATGCGGTGCATACCCGGCCAATATCCGAGCGCTGCTCACGCAGAATTGGAACAAGACCAAGACCATATTACTATGGAGATGTTTATCTAGTCTTATAAAGGTTTTGTTAGTGGTTCACACTTACTGATATCATGTATAACTAAATGTGCTGTGCATGCTTGTTCATCATACCAGCCATTGTAAGTCCACTGCTGGAAATAGGTCTTCACAAAAAGGGGGGATTCACCCATATTAGCCGCACTGGGTAGGCGTAGAGGCAGTAGCTTCGTGACGGGAATGCTGCTGCTCATCCCCAGCCTATGCTTTTGAACTACACTGCTTCCGATCAGGTCGACAAACCTGCATACAGTCCGCGTAATAGTAAACGTCACTGCAGGCTGTAGACGCTCGTAATGTCACAAAGATATCACGAACGCGTTGCCAGCTTTGAGACTTAAAGATATTGTCTCATTATCCAGTAAATTCACTGCCTCTCACCCTTGAGATAGAATACATAGCAATGCAAAACATTACTATTTGGCGGTAGATATAAATATATAATAAATTCGTATAATATACTTCGCAAAGGTGAAGCGGTAATGCTAATGTTGTCTAAGCGTCAATACCATCGCGTTTATTCCAAGCGGCTGTTGTTTAGACATGTCATGCGTGACGTCATTATTCGCAGTGGAGGGTCTGCGTGTGGCGTGACGTCACTCATGTTTGGGAAGAGCGACGGGCGGATTTCGGCTTTGTAGGACACTTATCCAGTTTGAGGTTGCATCGAATGATATATAGATAATCATATATAATAGATAAGTTCCCATATTTAGATAAGTTCAACACTTATTATATGTATGCATATATATGCACTGAAGATCATAATATGTTATATACATATGTTGTAACAAAGAAAGAAAATGTTTGCGATCTAAGTATATTAAATTTCATCATCACCATCAGCATCATATCGACCATTATTAGTCCACTGCTGGACATCGGCTTCCCCAAGAAAAGGGGAATTTATTGCCGCGCTGGGCAAGCGTGTTGGCAATCGCAGAGCGTAGCTTTCCCATCGGGTATGCTTCTGCCCATCTATGCCCTGTGCATCTATCGGTTCTGGTACATTAGTGGCCTCGCATGACATCTGGTAAAGGGGAGAGTACTATTCTACTCTGCCGGTAACTAACGCCTGCTGAGTTTATCAAAAGGCATATATGTAATATTGTTCAAGATTTTCTAACAAAAGTTTACACAATTGCCCTAAAATCAATTATTTATTTTATGGACCCTGGTGGAGGGCAGTGCGAACTTACTCTTTCATCTAGTATTAAAACAATGTATTTTAAAGCTTCATAAAAATACCGATTTTTATTTCCATTATTATGATCATACACCCAATGAGAGAGCACATTTTCTATATTTATTTCTTTGACCTGTTATAGATTCTAGTTATGTCTTTTTATATTTAAAATAAATGATGTGTGTAGGCTGGCATCATATATTTACTCATATCGTCATATTATTATGATAATAACTCACTAAGCACAAATATATATATATTATGATTTTTGTGTTTGTCCTATATCTGTCTGTCTATTAAATTATGTATTTAAGTAAAATATTTTTGGGTCCTGTAACACTAGTGCTTTAAGTGACTTACCATGGAATCAAGTCATTGTATTCAGATGTGTAAATATTTATTTATTTATTTTTGTTATTGTTTACAAAATCGATTGCACGTATTAAAATATAATTTTTTTTCGTTGAGCATAAATATATACATGTATAAGTACCTAAGCTAAGTAGAATCTCTGCTTTATTACTGTAGTGACGAGGAGTACCTAACTCAAGTTTCCAATTAACTTTGCTCAATTAGTTGCAAATGGTTTGATATTGATTCCTTTTACTATTTAGGTAAATAGAAATTGACAACGCTGATTTAAATTATTTTCTTTGAATAGATAGAGTTACGTTTATCTTAAAGATCAGATGAGTGTTTGTTTGTTTGGTTGAAAATATAAGATGAAAAAGATAAGTATTTATTAAGTCCGTTTTTATGAGTAAAAATTTTCAGCATTATTATTTAGTTGACGCCTTTTAATTATATTCGGTATAATTTCGTATAGATCTAGCCACCTCAGGTGGAACCTGTAATTACACCTATGTATGCACACAATCTAAAAAATCTAGATAAATTAGTTTGTATCCATTTCAATTCGAAACATAAGAAATTCACGCTGAATATCATCAAGGTCAATGAAGTTATAAACGTGAAATTTTATGCAGGCAATTCATAGACTGAAAATATCAGATAGAATACATAACTTATGAAATAAGTAAATTTAAGTCACAAAAGAAAATAAAACAAAAATTGAGTGCGTTATGTGAGATCATTAATGGTTTACGTCCTATTTTATTAGTGAAACATGAGCTTCTTTAACTATGTTTTTTCATTATTTATGCCACGTTTTCGTGAAAATAAAAGATTTATTTATTTTGTTATTTTATTTTTTCCTAGGCATCATGAACATTCAAACCTGCATCTTCCCCTAACTGGGACACTGTACTACCGTTGTGCTTCCGAGACCTTATTAGGCACGTCGTATTTTTAGTTACCTAGTGTTCTTCTTGTGCTGAAAGATCAGCGTTGTCTCTTGAATGTTGTATAATTTTTTAATTGTTGTACACTCTTTTATTATATTTAATTTGGTGTTTAATAATATTGTCTTTATCTTCATTATCACCATATCAGCTATTGGAAGCCCACTGATGGACAGAGGCCTTCCCAAGAAAGGGGCAATATTGCCCATAGTTGCCGCCCTGGGCTAGTGTGTGCGATGGATATGCAGCTACCCATCTCCGCCCTATGTATATGAGATACACTGTTTCGGAAGAATATTCCGCCATCTTTCGGTTCTGGTAACCAATAAACCTTTAATAACATTATTGATTTTGTTCTCTATTTCAAGTTTATTATCAAGTTCACGAGGGATGTAATATGAATAAGTAATTTCGCGAGATATCAACCTAGCCTCTAGAGGTTAAGGTACCTGACTGCTTAAAATGACTTTTACCAGACAGCGTACTGGGTAATCTGAGATGATGTTTTAATTTATTCCTTAACTGCGTAGTGCACTGTTTTATAGATAGTATATACTTCAGTCAGTTTTATACCACAATTAGATGGGTATACCGGCAGAGTTATTTATTTATAATTTTCATCTAAATTAATATTACAGGTTTACTTATCCTATTGTAATAATATGACATACACTAAAAATATGCTTACTAAAAATAATAATAATAATTACAAATTTAAAATATATTTGTGCTTCCTTACATATTAAGTGTCGCAAAACACTGACAGATGAGCAGCAGCATCTCCGTCGCACAACTATGCTCTGCGATTGCCACGGGCCTACCCAGCGTGGCAATAATCAAATCCCCATTTCTATTGAAAGACTATGCCAAGCAGTAGGCTTCTAACGGTTGATACGATGATGATGAAATTTAAATTTTATTAATTTTCACATTGACCTGACTCTGATATAAGTCACTTACAGCACTTGTATTAAGGATCATTTCTAGTAACAAAGTTTAATAACTAGTGCTTTCAAAGTTTCCTTTGACGTATTTTTCTGTGTGGATGTAATATATCGCTAAGTTTGCTCAAAGGGAAGATCTCCCGCGAAGAAGTGATCGACTGACGGCCTCCGCCCCGACAGTTAAGTTTCGGATTGTTGTATACATATATTCGAAGCGTTGTGAAAACTTTGTAAGCGCTATACAGGTTCTGTAACGTATATAGTGTAATTTAAATAATTTTAGTAAAGTTCGGGCGGTAAAATAAAATTCTGACGGCCCTGATGCGGACTCTATATTGAGCGTCAAGGGCTGTGGATTCGATTTCCACCAAGGACAAATGTTTGTTTGATGAATATTTGTATCTCTTCTGTGCCTGGGTGTTATGAAATATATCAATATTAATTATATGTATTTATGTATTATAATTATGATTCCTCTATTGTCTGATGTCCGTAACACAAGTGCTTTAAGCGACTTATCTCAGAGTCAGGTCAATGTATGAGATGTTATGTGAACTTCATCATCACCATTTCGGCTACAAGACGTCCACTGCTGGTTGTATGCGGCCTGTATCCAGCGCCATCCTGCGGTTTTAGTCAGATCGTCTGTCCATGTTGCGAGTGGACGCCCTACGCTGCGCTTGCTGGTTCTCGTGGTCTCTTTTCCAGAACCTAACAATCGGTTCTGCGTACCAAATGCCCTATCCACTGCCACTTCAATTTACTAATCCGCCGAGTAATGTCAGTAACTTCGGTTCTGTTACGAACCTCCTCATTCTTGATTTGATCACGAAAAGAGACTGCGAGAATTGCCCTCTCCGTAGCTCTAGAGATCATAGAGCTACTTTTAGTTGGCTAATAAGGCCAATGGTAGAGACCACGTTTCGCTGCCATATCATCGCTGGTAACACACATTGGTCGAAAATTTTCGACTTTAGACACTAAGATATGTCAGTCGAGAAGGTATGAATTTACAGTTATTCAAATGGCTCGTCTCAAGACTACGTTATGATTATACTGAAAATCTACCTGCTAAAAACTAATCCGACACTGTTCGGTTTCCTTAACATAACACTAGCTCTCAATAGAAGCACTATTGAGACAATTACAAAATTAGTAGCCAGACACTTGAGTCGGTCAAGAGTCATTATAAGGCCTTCATACTCGTCGGGTTGAGTAGAATTATTGTTAGTACTTGATTACATTAATTAGTTTCAGCGGTTTGAGCTAAACTATAGTAGAAATTGTAATTTCAAACCATCTTTCATGAAAAACTGAAAATGAGTTATCTTTATTTGGCCTAAACATGGTTAGTAACGTAAATAAAGTGATCAGTGCCTTCTTTTAAGTCCAATGAAGGAGACACCGCACTTCCATAAAAAATATAGTCACTTTTAAATTATATAATGCAAATTGTAATATTAATCTGTGTATACATGTGTGTTCGTGTGTGTGTAAGCATGCGTGCACGAGTGTATATGTGCGTAAGAGAGAAAGAGAGTACGTGCGTGACTTTATTTACTTCTGTGTATCAATCCAATAGTGCCTCAATCTCTTCATAAATCTTTGGTCCCAACCATTTTACTAGTATTTTTTATAGTCATGAAATTTGTTATATTTAGCTATAATATCCCTGTTCACTATATTGTTAAGATGTACTGAACGTTTATTATATAATTTTCTAGCAAATGCAGTGTTTGTTCTGAATGATTTTATAATATCCTTTCTTCTTGCATTCTTAATGTCAGGGTAATTAGATAAAGAATTGTGTTTTTTTATAACATTACAAATATATAGCTTCCTAACTGTTCAGAGGCCACTGATTTGGTAAAAGCACTCAGATGGAAAGCGCATAATTTAAAATGCATGACCTTAATTATACTTCAGTGGGCCCGTTCAACATTAATAAACCGTGATTTTGACGTACCACCACAAATAGGTATGCAATATAAAATCAACTGAGCAAATAAAACACATATATCACATATTTATCAATACCAATCTCACAAAATTCCAACGTACATATGTCTGTTTGTACGTTTTCACACCTAAATTTGTCAGAGGCCACAATGATAACCTGATATTTTTTTCCGTTTACGTGGACTGACCTGACTGAGTTTTCAATGGAAACACCACTCTTTTAGGAATGACAGCTACTATATATCCTTGCTGTAGGTTCCGGTAGTGTAGAATAGAACCTCCCCTGAACCAGCTGTCTTAAGAGGTGACTGAAGTACCAGAACCGACGGATGGTGGTATATCCATCACAGCGTATATCGAATGTACAGGGCACGGATGGCCAGCAGCATCCCCGTCGCCAAAGATACGCTCAGCAGTTGCCAATACGCTTTGCCAAGCGCGGCAATTATAAGGAAATCCCGCTTTTTTGAGGAGACCTATATCCAGTAGTGGACTTACAATGGCTGGTATGATGATGATGATATATCCTTTCTCGTAATATTTAACGAAGAATAGTTGAATAGATAAATACTGAAGAGGCAAAAAATATTCTTATTTTTGTATTTTTAATATTAGGATTGGGATATGGCTTAAACCACATATTTATATCATTGGTAAGGTTCTAATCAAACATTTACAAATACAAAGTACAAGATTCCATAATGGATCTATTTACATTAGTCTCGCTACGGTGGCACTAGGAGTGAGACAATGGCAGGACTAACTTTCCTGACGTCGCTCTGTCCTAAAGGCTGTCTCCGAGCGAGATTGGATCCATTCAACACCGTGGACTCGAGATAATCGGTGTTGGAAATACGACGCGATTAATTAACAACGACCGACCTGCAACAATGTTTTCTTTTCATCAGAAATACAGGAATGCATTAAGAGACGTATGCGCGGTTAAGGAGATGTTCTGGTGGCAAATGTAATGAACATGCAGTAAATATAGTTATAAGACCTGTATGGTGTTGGCAGACTAGTCCCCAGGGTACTTTAAAGAAAATATTATTGTTTTTTTTTTGACAAATCAAAAGTGCTTGTGTGCCTTTAATGAGGTATATTTGGAATTATATTTTATTTTAGGTGCTGTAACTAAGATTTATCAAGCAATCGAAGTCAAAGAATGAATGCGTACTGTGATGTAAATGCAACTTCGAATAATTTTAAAGACACTGACTGTTGGTCTTCTAGACAGAAACGAAATTGGTGTGTTTGTACAGTCATCGAACTTTGTAACGCCTTCATATGTAAATTTATAAAGGCGTTACAAAGTTAAAGTTAGTTATCTATGAAATAGATCAATTCCAGAACAAATAATGTAGGAATATTTAACAACTAACTAATATATTTATTTTTAATAAATTATATATATACAATTAATTACCTAAGTAACTTACATTTTATTTTAGTTTTCAATATACTAAAAGACAAATGTAAGTTTATAAGATAAGCAATACTTATTGCTTACCTTATGGGTAAATAAAAAAATATCCTGCAACCAAGCGTAGAAAAGCCTTCTAAACTAATAATATTATTAAAATATAGAACTCAACGTTTTGTCTGATCGTTACAATCTTACTTAAACTTCAACAACTATCATAGATTATATCAATATTTCCATGAAATTAGGATCTTACACCGAAATGGAACAATTTAAAGATAATATTTTTGTACATTCCCTACTATGTTTTAATTGAAAAAGATAATTCAGTAATAATAAACTGCTATATCAGCAATTATAATGATTGTATTTTGATTCCAAGTTTTTTTTTTAAGGATAACTAACTACGAGAGGGAAACCACTGTTTGTCTGTTATTAGAGTCTGGGAGATGATGCATGTAGTTAACACACTATATTCTTAAAGGTATACTAATGTTCGGCATTACACAATATGATAAGCCGGGGCACTAGCAGAGAAGAATAGTACCTCTCCTGAACTAGATAACGAAAGAGGCAACTGAGGTAAATAATTGCCAACACGCATTGCCCAGCTCGGCAGTTATAGGTAAATTCCATTTTTTTTGGGAGGCCTTTACTTGTACTTTTACAGCTGTTATAATAAATATTAAAAAAAAATAATAGGGATATCATAATTGCTGGAAATGCTTAGTTATATAAAGTTTTAAGCTCGTAAAATATCCAACAAATAATATAGTTTGAGTATGAATGCATTTAATTGCATTAAACTTGCTCCATGACGGCATTAACACAGAAACAATGGCTGGATTAGTTGTTCCGGCGCTCAGCTTAAGAGGTTGTCCCCGAGAGAGGTTGCGTTCATTCAATTTCCAATTGGAATAATTGTCAACCGGAATTTCGATGCAAAGGAATCGCCCTGAGTTGTTTATTGTATCTGTATGGTTACAGAAAAGAAACAATTTAATTTTAAATCTAAAATAATTGAATATGTCAATTAAAGTGGATTAACAACATAACGTATGTCCATTGTTCTTTTTAATTTAAATATCTCTTTATCTTCATCGCCGTTATAGCAACCATAGAAAGTCCACTGCTGGATATAGCACCTACTCCAGTACCAGAAGTCGAAAGAGGCGATTGAAGTACTAGAACCAAGAGAGAGCTATATATCTACCCAAAAAGTATAGCTCAGACAAAAAGGAGATGGGCAGCAGCATTTCTGTCAAAAAACTACACTGTGTTGTTGCCGGCTACGCCTGCCCAACGCGGCAATTATGAACAATATTTCCTTTTATTGGGCAGGTCCATGTCCAGCGAAGCTGCTATAATAATAATAATGATACCGACTAACTACTAGTTACGTATTAACAACTGAATTTTATAACTTTAAAGCTGATTATTACATTATCTGACGTCACAGTTAATTTTAAGCAACACATGATAAGCTATAATAATAATAACTTTATACAACAAAAGGAAACTTAAACTAAAATACATTTTGATGTTCAAGTACCTAAACTAGGTCTAGCCTGTTCTTGTAGCCACTTATGCTCTGTAATGTGCATGTAGGTGTGAATGTGTGCGTATATGGTTTAGTATAATATAAGGATTGCATAATGTTAACGTTTACATGATAATCTATAAGTTGATAGAATCACTTTATCTTTCATCGGTATAAAAGGAATGGAATCAGAAACTTCAACGACTTTATAAAAACAAGCAAGGGCACGTCGCACGAAGTGGGGAGGCGAGCAGTTAAAACGAAATAAAGAGATACCATCTACATATTTAAATGCAACTGAATAGATTGCAGTGCGTTGAGTCTTCAAATAGACACAGGAAAAATTTTTAAATACTAGAAGTTTCTGTGTCTCGAGAGCTATATAAAGCTATTCGGATTGTTTTTAGATAAAAGAATGAAGTGTTTTGTAATTATAAACAAATTAGTTAGTGACTGGTCTGAAAAGGAACCCGCAAAAGACACCGCAAAGGCAAATGAAAATGTGATCTAGCATCACCTACCATACTACACCTACAACAACTCGGAACAACACAAACTTAAAGATAGCAGTAATGCAATTAACAGTTTGATACGTCAAGTCTGTCACACATTCCTACATCGGGCTAACAATATTTTCACAACGCTCCGAATAAACACAAACACGACAAGTTGGAGTCTCTGCCGATATCATTAGCTTTTCTATCTTTAACGCCCTCACGATAATCCGCAGTTGCACTAGAGCAGAATGCTGCACTTGCTGGCGAGTGCATGATATTCTCTCCCACACAGTGCATACCGGCCGTATCGGCATCACATGGAGCAGCTAAACATTCTTTGATATGCAGTCATCCGACGACAGCCACTCAAGCTGAGGTCTTAGACTAAAAGGCGTTGAGTGATCCCTTGGAGGGTTCGAAAGTGCATAGATATAGGCAAAATATTAATAAGCGGTCTTGCCTATTTACCTTGGAGACGCTGAAACTGACGACAGAATCAACCAGCGTTAGGCTCGTTAAAAAAATGTTAGGGCAGTGGCCTCAGAACCTGAACACCCGACTCTGCCACCTGACCTTCGCTAAATTATGAGATTTCTCGTTTCCTAGTTACTGCATACTCGTAAATACAAATCAGGTCAGGTCAACAAACAAATATATAGGCAGCTCGGTAGTAAGAGTCAACGCAACCTATAGATGCTTGTATTACCAAGGATATCGCTAGCGAGTTGCGAAACTTGTGACTTGAAGGTATTATGTGACATCACCCATTAATTTCACTGCCTCTCATTCCGTTTAAATCCGAACACAGCAATGTCAACACGTGTAATTAGGTGAGAGAATAAGATACCAACGCAGGCGACCTTTTATATGAGGTCTCCTTCATCTTGTGAGCAGAAGGTTGTAGGGTCATGGATCTGTGTGGCCTGAGCAAATATTTGCATGAAGAATATTTGTATTTGTTCTCTATCTGGGTGCTATTTGTATGTATCATAATTTTGTATTTATAATAATACCACAGCATTGCGAACACTGTTATTTGGTAGTAGAAATAAGTGAGAAAATATTACACAACATGTACAAATTGCGGACTTAATGCCAGTTGGTATTATCTCCCAGTCAACCATTAATGATTATGTAAATATGCGCCATATGTTTCTTATCTTATTTATTAAGGTAATTTCTTGATATTATCTATGCGAAAATTCCAAACCTAATCAGCAGTATTCACATCCCTGGCAACGTTTACCCTGTTTATTCGCGGATAATCGGCGTAACGTCTCCAGCTAACTGCGTTCCAGTTCAGACCGCCTAAATCCGGCTCACGGCAGTTTGAAGTTCAAATGGCGCATTACAATTTAGATCTTGCTGTGACTCAGGCATAAACACGGGTTGATTTAACAAATTCCTGTTATTCAGCTGCGATTATCCTGAATTGTGTTTGATACTGGCCATAACGAAACGTACAGGATTGTGAAAGTGACTTCTGTAATAGGTCTATCTCATTTAAATTATCTTCTTGAACTAAATAGTTATTATGGAGTCGTGTTCTCTCACAATTTTGCAACATACTTAATCTGTGTTGCTTTTCGCAGTACCCTGTATTCTTGAATTGGGTTTGATCCTGGTCACAACGGAATGTAAAAGACATAAAATACGGATCAAGTTTTCTATATAATTGTAATAATAGGGAACGACTTTATAATAACTATTTATATAAACAGTAAGATCTTACAAAAGTCATCTGCATTGGTACCTCACTCTCACCTATTTCTACCGCCAAATAGCAGTGTTTTCATTGCTGTGTTCCAGTTTGAAGGATGAGAGAGGCAGTAATTTTACTGTATGCTTGTTTTATCATCATCATCATTACAGCCATTGGAAGTCCAATACTGGACAAAGGGCTCCCCAAGAAAGGGACAATTTTGCCCATATTTGCCGCGCTGGTCAAGCATGACGGGAATACTGCTTCCTATCCCTACTCTATGCATTGAGCTACACTGTCTCGGTTGGATATACCGCCATCTGTCGGTTCTGGTACCTTAGTCGCTTCTTACGACACCTGGTGCAGAGAGAGGATACTATTCTATTCTGCAGGTACCCCTCGGCAAACTCACGATATGCTTGTTTGCGGACTTCATGATGTAAAAGAAAATATATTATTTGGTAAAAAAATCAACGTTATTTTTGTTCGTATGAAGACTTTTATTGTTTTTATATTCAGTGTTTTTTTTTAATTTGGTTTTAAGATTAAAATGCTAAATATCACTCACGGCCAGAATTGGACCTGACTTAACTTCTCAGAATAAAAAGTAGGTGCAGTCTGTTTCCAGCAGAAAGATGCAGGTTTGAGTCCCACCTCACAACTGAAACAAGTTGATTTTTTACACTGTCTCGGTTGGATATACCGCTATCTATCGGTTGTGGTATCTTATTCGCTTCTTACGACACTGGTACAGGGGAAGGTACTATTCTACTCTACCGGTATCTTACGGCTGACAATCAATATCTTCTTAATACTTCAAATCCACTGTCATTTAGGTAACTTTATTTCATCTATAAATCTCCTCATACTTGATTAGATCACGCAAAGAGATTCCGAACGTTGCAATTTATATATTTCGACGAAGAGTTGGAAGTTGTAATATGACTTACAAAAATTTAGTTTTGCACTGCTTATTTGACCGACAATCATTCGGTTCGCGTAATTGTAAACGCAGTCAAGAAAATGAGAGAGACGCTCGTAATATCACAAGGATAACGATATTGGTGGGAAGGTTTAGAATACACTCTCTTATTTTATTTATTAGACCAGGTCGACATAGAAGCATACTGTCCACGTTAAAGTATATATTACAGTAGCCTATAGATGCTTGGAATATCACAAAGATATCACTAGCGTGTTGCCAACCTTGCTACTTGAAGATATACATTCTTAGTAAATACAAAGCCACTTACCCTTTGAACCGGAACACAGCAATGCCAACAGTGGTATTTGATACAACAGTAGACATAAGTGAGAGTGTACCAATCGTCGGCATTGAGCTCTCAAATAGTAATTCGATAACAAGTTTGTCAACATTATATACCATACTTTTTATTTTAACCTACCCTAACTTACTTAGTATTTGTAGTTAAATTTTAACTTCTGACCGACTTTTTAAATGGCATCTGTTTCATTTTTAGCATGTGCTGATGAGCTGTCATCTACCATACCTGCGTACCGTACCGTACCGTCCATCGTAAATTCAAGCTAACCGCGGAACAAAGTTTTATATTCTAATTGCACATATATTCCAACCAACTGTCCGACCGCTACTAACTTGACAAATACGGCGTAGCCTGATTGACGAGTATTATCAATTGTATTTATGACAATATCAGCCATAGAAACTCCATTGTTGGACATTGGCCTTCCCAGTTTTGCCCATAATTGCCACGCTGGGCAGGCGTGTTGGCAATCGCAGAGCGCAACTTCAAGATTCAGGATCCTGCTGCCCATCCCAACCCTATGCCATAGAGATTTACAGTCTTTGATGGATATCTGTCGGTTACAGTACCTTAGTCTCCTGCAACGACACCTGGTACAAAGGTAGGTAGGTATACAGAGTACCCCGGCAGAGTTCCATATTATTGCATTATAAAATGTAATCGTAGCATTATTGCAAATACAATATATACTATTAAAAACATTGAATAATAACAGTTGAGGAACAAATATTTTTCCTTAATCGAATTTCTCAACAGGTAGAACATAAAATGAACATGGAGACGACCAAAACCATGTGTAATGCCCATGTTGCCCATTCGTTAGTTACCTAAGGTCGGTCTTAGTGACCATTTGTTGTATTATTATTGTAGCCCAGTATCAGTTAAGGACTCGCTTTTTGAAGTTGTTGACTCTTACGTTTATCTAGGACAGATGGTCGAGTTAGGTAAGTCTGACTTCAAGAAAGAGGTTAATTACCTGAAGAGGACTATGAAGAGGTTATGTCAAAGATATTTTAGCGTCTAATTTTACGTCCCTCCAGACCTGAATACAATTATGCAAGAACTAGTATTTGGTGGTAGAAATAGATAAGGTACCCTTTGTAAGCGGTCTACCTCTAGTTATTATTATTATATTACTAATAAACGTAAACTCACTTACCGGTACTAATTAAAGCAATCCAAATATAACAAGACAAATACACGTATATAATTTTCATGTTAATTAATATAACAGTATGAGTTACAGGTTCTCATGCCCAATTAGATTTAGTTCAAGACTCGACAGTTAAAACGACATACAAACTACGCTTCTATTGTGGTATCTTTGAGACGTTGGCACAGATTAGCGGTGCATTCACTCATGATTAAGGTAACTCACTCTATTCAATCGAGTTTTGTTTGCGTTAATGGCTACGCTACTTTCTATTTAAAAGAATATATTTATCCTTCATGTAAATAGCATATGAGAGGTCATAAAGAATCGATATAGGATCGTATCGGCAATCGTCGCGATTTTTTATTCCGATAAATTGTAGTGGCAATTTGTTTAAAAGCACATAATGTTGCAATAAATGTCACTTGCTTTTGATTTATAATGCACTTTTATTGGGACACTCGACTGCAACCGCTAGTTTGACCACTGTAATATATGGTCAAAAGTATGGTATATGATTATTTTTATGCGTTTTACTGCCATGTTTTTGTGCTGAAAAAAAAACAGTATTTCTGCTGTCAGGCGGTGTAATTGTTTACAAGCCAATTTTGTTACCAATACTGCAGACACGTCATTCATTATTCAGTGTCCATTGAGATGAAACCCAGCGCTAATAGTAACCTCAGGCTATCAGTTTAATTTATCAGGATATGATTTTAAAAATAAGAATTTAATTGAATTAAAAATATCAACATTAATTACTTCAGACAAACCAAACAATAAAAATATTATTCAAATTAAAAGTTAAACATAAAAACCAGACTGAAATCACAAAATCGTAAATTTCATTTATTGTTGTAATAACATAAGCTTGTCAATCTTGATCAAATACGCAAGCACTTATTTTAACGTATTTCTAAATGCCTGAGGCTATTTCCTCAGAGATTGGGGAGTCTCAAGACATGAAGCTAAGTCGTAAAATTGATGCGAATTTGGACTTTATCGTCAACGACTTTGACTCAATGAAAATTGCGTCTTTTATCTATTATTTTCTTTCGCAGTTTCCGAGTCTAATAAAAAGAGAGATAAAATGAATCCATTTCGGTAATTCTTCATAACGAAACACTTAGTCTGAGAGAGTGATGTTCGGGTAACCAAATAAGGTTCTACGCCAGCGATAACAATAATAAATCTTACTTTGGATAAAGGCCAAGGCGAATATGAATTTTCTGCTGAATCTAAACCAGACAAAAATAGAGAGCTCCGAAAATCTCAGTACCTTTACCACTCTTATATTTTTTGAATGTAAAAGATAGACTGCTTAGTTATTTTGCCCGCAGAAAGCTATTTTCTACAGCAATATTTTAATATCAGTTTCAAAGGGTTATTGATAATATGTATATCACCGTGGGGTACTAGCAAAGCGAAATGGTATAACGGAAGGCTGTATCAGCTGTCGAAAGAGGCATTTGAAGTAGGAGAACTAACAGCATATATTCGTCGCAAAGTCGCAGTAAAATATTGTTCATCCGCGTATTTTCATTATCATCATTATATATCAGCCTACGTCCCCGTACTTAACCGAGAAATAGGGAGTTTTGCCTATAATTGCCACGTTGGGCAAGCGTATTGGCAATTAAAGAGCAAAGCTTTCCGAATAAAGATGCTGCTACTCATCCCTGCTCGGTGCATTTGAGCTACGTTTTGTATTGATATACCATCATCTGTCGCCACCACCACCGCCTCCTACGACACCTGATCCAAAGGGAAATACTATTCTAATCTGCCAGTACTACGAAAAAGATTGTGTTTGCGAATATCACTTACAGAGATACTACTGTCTGCTACCGTTCATATCTTACAAGACCATGTTATATGTAGAGAGGATAATGTTTACTGAAAAACTATCCCAAAAACAATACTACTGCGTACTCCTGTTGCATATAATACTAAGGCCATATTTTGAGCAAGCTTTAAACTAAATTCTAGTTTGAGTTATGGCACTCGTGCTTTTTTCCAGGTGGTGAGGGCTTGGAGCAAGGGCCGGTATTCCTGATGGAGCCGCCGTCCCGCCTTATTTTCTCCAACAGCACAGGCGCGCGCGCATCGTGCGCTGCTCATGGAGTCCCTCCACCACACTTATCCTGGCAGCAGCTAGATGGCACGCAGCTCGATGACGTGCCTTCTCTGAGGTAAGCATAATTTATACCTAAATGCCTTTTGAGTCACTTTTTAGTGATTGTAATCGTCGTCGAAGCCTATACGATGCTCGTAATATCATAAAAATTTTACTAGTGAAGAAGATATTATGTCACATTACCCAGTAATTTAATTGCCTGCCTGACCCTTCCAACCGGAACCCAACAATGCGAACACTGCTACTTGGCTGTAGAAATAGATGAGATCGATATGCCAATGCAGGATCACGCTGGAAACAAGCCGCAATCAACCGGCAATTGGAAATTACTTGGGGAGGCCTATGTCCAGCAGTGGACGAGTTATGGCTGATTTAATAATGAAGATTATGTGCCAAAGTAGACGACCCTTGTTACAAGATATTAGTTAATACATATATATATATATATATATGTATATATATATATATACACTTATAGTATATATAACAAGTTGATGACATAGCAAATCAAAATGAGTCATTTTTTGAAAAAAGGTATCCGAACAATTCTTCGAAACGCTACTTAATATACCAGCGGTAGAATACACAAAGGCAGGCAAAGCTTCTTCTTAGAATTTGAGAGTTGTAAGCACTGTTGCAATGTGAATACGGAGAATATAGAAAATTGACTTTTTAAAAAAAATTAAATCCATCGACGTGTCATTCCTCGTCCACGTATCATAGCGTAACACATATCGTTTTCCCAATAGCTTATTGAAAGTTCGATTTAATATTCACCAAGTGCATACATTCTATCCTGCCAGAGAACACCGCTTGAATCTACTCGACAGGTTTACCGACCTTTCACCGTGTCGGCGTCGGAAAGTTTTCTAAATCCAACGAAGCGGGTCTCAGGTGTCTCCGCACTCAAGTGTATTATAAACGACGCCGCTCACCACGGTTATGGTTGTGCTGTCGATACGTACGTGGAAGTTCTCTTGTCATGTTATTACAATGTATGCCTGGTCTATAGCCTCTTGTAGCTTTGATATTGCAGTATGGAAGTATCTATACCTAATATATATCTCTTAGGTGAATTCTTTATTAAAATTAATTATAAATTTGAAGTGTGTCTATATGATTGTTTGTTTGACATTGATATCTTTCCTTAAACCCATGAAAAGATATGGACTACTTGATCCAAAATACGTAGTCAAGAAAAAGAGAAGTCCATATATAAGGACGAAACGTCGTATGGAAATCTTGAAAAAAAGAAAAAAATTCCCACAGATTCTAATACATTACCTTGACTCCGTCGTAAGTCGCTCAAAGCACTTGTGTTATTGACAGTGTGTGAAAGTACAAATGCGAGTAAAAAAAACAAGTGAGTTTACCCAATGGGTCACAGACCTAATGCTGTTTGTGTATCTTGGTGTACAAGAAAGAGTATATTGTCCTTACCGGTATTTTAAATGCGAAAATTTAGAAGTTTATTTTTTTATATTATAAAGTCAGCATACGCTCCGTTTAATGATAAAGACTAATGATAAAGAAGATATCACTAGCGTGTTGCCAGCTTTGTGAACTGAAGATTTAATGTCATATTTACCCAGTAATTTCACTGTTTCTTTCACCTATTTAACCGGAACACAGCAATGAGAATGTTGCGGTAGAAATAAGTGAGAATGGTTAACCATGTGTAATGTAGACGAGATTGTAAGAGGTCTAGCTGAAGTAAGTTTGTGTAAATAAAGTGTTTAAGTAAATCTGTATAAAATTTAGTACAGAGTACATTATAGTCTGGAGTAATACATAAAGTACTATTTTATTGCAAAAATATGTGACAATAGAATATATTTATTATTCTATGAAATCCGCAAGAATCCGCAAAAATCAAGAAATCCGCATTTGCTTTTATTTAGTTGTTTGGGAGGGACGATTATTGGGATACAATTGAGTCCTCTCAAACAAAGTAGCGGATATAATTAATTATCATCATACCAGCCATTGATAGTCTACTGCTGGACACAGGCCTCCCAAGAAAGAGGGAATTTGCCCATAATTGCCGTGCTGGGCAAGCGTGTTGGCAAACGCAGAGCGCAGCTATCGCGACCGAGATGCTGCTGCCCATCCCCGCCCAGTGCATTTGAGCTGCACGTTTTCACCTTCTACGACACCTGATACAGGTGGAGGTACTATTTTACTCTACCAGTATCTCATAGCAAATTAATAATAAACTATTTCATTAAAGACATTTTACGTAACCATGATAATGCTAAATATAAACTGCGTACAAGTAATCTCAGTACTCATCCGAAGATACATAAGTTACTGAAGCACCTTGTTACCGTTCATCCCGATTTCTATATCGATTCCTGTGGGAGTATTGATAAACCTTCCAAACCCATTTGAGGGAGCCGCTAATACAATCAAAGGCGGAATAACCGACCGCCAACTTCGATTATGCCATGATGAAATAAACTCGAGGTGGGAACATCAAAATTAGTTTATTGTCATTTATTTGAAAGCGGATCAGGAATCCGTTTGAGTTTTCATTTGTTTAATTGCTTTGTGGCATTTATTTTAACGCTTCATTATAATTTTTTATAATTGCATTCGTCAATATATTTTACGGTGCCGATGAAGCAGATGGTAGTGTCTTGTGCGCCAAAGGTGGTGGGTTCGATCCCCACTTAGGATAAATATTTATATCATGTTTATGTTTGTTCTATATTTGTGTTTGTTCTATATCTGGGTGTTAAGTATATATATTTAAGTAATATATTTGCGATTCCTCTACTGTATGGCGTCTGTAATACAAGTGCTTTAAACGACTTACCACGGACTCAGATGTTATGGCAATTTATTAAAAATATATATATATATATATCGTTCGAGTATAAATTGTATATAGAATATATTGTAGAATTCTGGTAATATATACAAATACAAACATCACGCCTGTGTCCCATAGGGGTAGACAGAGGCTATGGATCTACAATTGTTACAATCTTGGAATACCTCTCTCGCTTCCCTTACTCGTATTAGTCCTTTGATACACGCTCGTTTATTACACGCTTGGTATTTCTGAAATAATAACTACTGTATATAAGGTTCAAATTCTCAAGAAATTTCTAATCGCATTATTTAAATTTTTCGATGCAAGATGATACTCACTAGAAAATAAAATCATCTCGTCTCAGGTGTTAGGTGGAACACGTACCTGCATCTTTCCCATGCTTTTTTTAGTAAATATCCCATATGTAATTCATTATCTCCCATACCTATTAAAACCTCTAAATTACGTATGATGCAATTTCTGTAAGAAAGTATAGTATTTTATTAAACACCATTGTACAAATATCATTAATATACAAATGTCTGCAGAAATACGAAAAATTATACTTGATTCTTAATTTACCATGTAAATAAATCATAGTGATAAGCTGATTTATAATAAACACACGAGTGGGTTCAAACATTTGTTGATTTATTGGGAATTCTATTAAATACTTTATTTCTTATTAAGAATCCTTTCCAATTTTTCCGATAACAAGTGACCCTCATGTTCGACATCGCATCGTTCAGTAATGCTCTCAAACAGAAATTTTCGATACATTTGACAACAAATTATCTTCTTGTTTGAGCTAAATTAATCAAAACATCGATATACTTAAACCTTTCTTACAAATGACTCCGATTTATTGGTAAAAATATGTCTCATTATTTTTTGGGTTTATTGAGATATTCTTAAATAGACTAACAATCTGACTAAAACCGTCATTATCATCGAAGCTACTTGGCATTAAGCTTAACATATGTTCATAGATTTATTATATTAAGTGAAACACTTAAATAGGTAAAAAATAAATAAATCATAGAATGCAGGCCGAATACAACCAATCTTTTTGAAAAAAATCTTGAGAAGGATAATGTTTTTCTGTTACTTTTTTTCATTAGACGAAGACAAACAAGCACACAGTCCGCGTGACTGTAAGCGTCACTGCAGCCTATAGACGTGATATCACAAGAATATCACTAACGCGTTGCCAACCTTGTATCTTGAGAATATTATGCCACGTCACCTAGTAAATTCATTGCCTCTCTCACCATTTAGCGGTTACCTTGACGAAATCGCTATCTGCGATAAGGCGGCCCATTGTAATTTATAATAACTGTTTTATTTCATGTATATTTTTGTTTGGTGTACAAAAAAGTATGTATTATTATTTTTATTAAATATCTTAAAACTAATTTAATGATAATGAATGCCTCTTTAGACACCTGGTAAGGTCTTGGCAAATTGACAAACAACGCATTCGTACACTATATGTCGATCAGAAGCTGGAAACCAAGATTATTTATGTTCAGTTTCTTATTTTTTATACACATTAGTCCAGCCAATTGCTGACTAGATTATTATCTACGAGAGTACCTTAATTGAAATGGATGCTATCAATTTGTTCAGGTGTAAAAAAAAATCCTTATGCGCCTTACTTATCCTTACTTAATCTTTTGCGCTATTACTATGATCTCACCTATTTTTTTGCCACCTAATATCAGCATTCCAGTTCCATAACAGCTATCTGCAGATCACGCGTTAGTGATGTCTCTGTGATGAACACCACCATCACCGATACCGTATGCTTATTTCCAAACTTAGCTTAATAAATAAAAAAGAGGTGATAAAACCATGAAAAAGTCATTAATTACTAATACAGTGACGCATACCTAACCCACTACCCATGTAGTTCCAAAAGCAATATATACTAAAGAGTATCCCAAAAAAAAAGAATTTCGATTCGAATCAACCACGCTCGTGGATTGATTTACAGCGATACATCGTAAGTATTCCTGGCGCCGCAAGAATCCGCTGAAACTTTTATGAGCACGGCAACCTTTATCTTTAAAATTATCCTCTTCCCTGGCTCGAGATTTCGCGGGCCCATGAAATATGTATCAGGCATTTTGAATAGTGTATAGTAAGGTCTGAGGCGCACTGAGCCGGCTCAGATGTTGTTGCCGAACCGAAGTTCGTGCTAGTTAGTCTGTGTTAGTGAGAATGTCCATGAGGTACTGGATACATGATAACTATATTTAAGATTATAGTACATCCAAGAATATCATGTTAACTTCGTGCTAAGTTGCTTATCTATTTTAATGTAAACTCACACAACAACAACATCTCACACATTGACTTGACTCAAAGATAAGTCGCTTAAAGCACTTGTCTTACTGCCATCAGACAACAGACAACAGAAAAATCACAAATATACATTTTAAGATATTTGACGGGCCCGATGGCATACATGATAGTGATCGTATTTTATACAGCAAGCGTTCGATCTAGGACAAATATCCATATGATGATTTTACAATTGTCCTGTGTCTAGGTGTTAAGAATATGTATTAAAGTATTATATTTGTGATACTTCTGTTATCTGATGTCCGTAACACAAGTGCAATCAGTGACTTACGATACTAATATCATTTAAATGTTTGAATGTTTATCAGGGACAGGAATAGATCTCTCAACACTTAGCGCGCAATTGAAGCACTGTCTGGTGCAGATGCACGTTAAATTCTCTCAAATATATACGCCAGTCACGTTTATTCTATTAATATTTTCTAATTTCCGCTTTCTTTACCTTTACTTTCATATTTTTAGGCATTTATTAGTAAAATTTCATGACTTAACGTGTGCAAACATTACGTATCTGTAAAATTAATCTTTGGAAGCCCGGTAGAGCAAGCAATTAACCTGCTTACTTTATATTGAAATTGCAAACAAGTTTTATACTAGGACAAGAAAGGATTTACTTTTCCAAAAAATTTTGACGTGACAACGTGTTATAAATTGGTTTACCGGTTGACACTTCAAGAAACTGCGTTACGCTCCGCTCACGTTATGCGCTCACAATGAGAGCGAGTGAGAGGCACGCGTCCCTCTCACTCGCTCTCATTGTGACGTGTGTTACGCAAATATATTGCAAGTTATTGTATGTATATTTGTATGTAAATACGTATGTATGTGTAAAGGTAAAAATAAAATTTTGTTAATATGAAATTCAGTGCGAGATTCTTTGTATAAATTAATGTTTTAAATATAATTCTTTGTATAAATAAATGTTTTAAATTGTTACTATTATTTCATCCTTATTCCTACTATACGAATGAATATTCACATTAAAATTATTTTACCACTCAAAGTCGTTGTCACGTAAAACTTTCGCCCGTATACCGACTTTACAGGCATCCAATTTTTTATGAGCTCGTCAGTCATAAGCGTCTTTTTAATCATGTTATTATTTTTCATAATGAACATGGAATAACGAGAGAGTAGAACAGCATGGACTGCCGTATCAAATCAAAAGAAGTGACTGAAGTACCGCAACTGATACTTCAGTCACTTCAGGCACCTCTTTTATATATAGAGGGCATGGAGGCGAAAAAGCCTATCCGTCGTTATGGACAAATAAATGCAAATATCTTAAAGAAGAAATCCTTCTTTACGTTAAAAAAATGCTTCGAGTTTGCACTTAATGTACGAATTGGTTTAGAGTCAGTGCTGACTCAATAAGATTATTTGGAATTCTGATTTACACCACAGTTTATATTTCAAAGACCGTTTTAAAAAACAAATTGGATTATGCACCTATGTAAATTTATTTAAATCGGCAGCTGCAGCATTACTACTATATTAATTTGGTCAAATAAAGAATAAAACAGCCCTTAGAAATCCACTGCTGAACATAGGCCCCCCTAAAAAAGGGGGATCTTTGCCCATAATTGCCGCGCTAGGACAGCGTGGTGGCAATCGCAGGGTGCAGCTTTCGCAACGGGGATGCTGCTGTCTATCCCCATCCTGTGCATTTTAACTACACCTTTTCTGATGATTAAACCGCTATTTGTTGGTTTTGGCACCTTAGTCGCCTATTACGACACCTAGTACGGGGGAGGTACTATTCTACTCTGCCGGTACCCCACGGCACTCCTAAATTTATATTTTTAATAGCTAACCAGACAAAAAACAAATTTTGCAATTATTAATTGAGATATAAATTATTATCTATCAAGTTGGATTAACCTGTTTCTTAGCAAAAATGGTTATAATGAGTTCCACCTATCTTTACCCTGTGCATTTGAGCTATATTGTTTTAGATAGATATAAATCCACCTTAGTCGTCTCTTACCACACCTGGTACAGAGGGAGGTACTATTCTACTCTGCAGGTACCTCATGGCAGAGTAGAATAATACAACTTATAAAATACCGAAAAACGGGAACAGAAGAATTAATATTTAACTTCTAGTCATAGTAGTTAAATATTAATTCTTCCGTTCCCGTTTTTACTCGGATGTAAGAATTTGTAATTGTGAAACATAATAGAAGATATAATATGCATTACATATTAGCTATAAGGCTTTACTTGCACGGAGCCGGTGAGTGTTTCCAGGGATTAGGAAGTTTATAGTCCTGTAGGATTTCGTGGTTGATTATTTATTTTTCCAAAGGTTTCCTCTGGCCTACTTTTGTTCCAATATTTTAATCCCATTCTTAAATCAAAAAAGAGTACTATCATACATTTTTTTTCTAGACATACTACTCAATTCCGATGATCAAGTACAAACCTGATCCTGACTGTTGGAAAACAAAGAGAAAGGTTTATCTAATTTGCACCAGCCATTTTAAAAGCATGCGACATTTTTATTTATAAAGATTTTGTGGATGGATCCATTGTTTATATTTTAAAACGTCTGACAAAACCCGTGAGAGTCATTTAAGCTATTTTAAAGACAAACAGTAATAAATGTATTTTGAGTCAAACGGTATTTTATTTTATAACAGAAATTGGATGTCCACTATTGGACGCAGCCCTCTCCAAGAGAGGGGGATTTATCTCATAATTTCCGGGGTGGACAAGCGTAGCATCGCGACCTGGATGCTGCTGCCCACCCCCGACCTGTATATTAAAGCTACGCTGCTACTATTCTCCTCTGAGGGAAAGAATATTGTTATTTTAAGGTAATGTCTAATTCTGTTAAATAAACTAGGACCAAACATATTTTTGTAATATCCTGCAAAATTGATACTACTGCTGGATTTGAACATTGCCTCCCCAAAAAAGTGAGAATTCAGTCCATAACTGCCACGCTGGGCAAGCGTGTTGGCTATTCTCGACCGGAGCTTGCACAACGAGATTCTGATGCCATTTGAGCTGCACTGTTTCGAAGGGATCTATCGCCATCTGTCGGTTTTAAGACCTCAATCACCTCTTACGACATCTAGTACAGAGGGAGGTACTATTCTACTCTGCCGGTACCTCACGGTGCTTTATAAGATTATCACACTAAATATGTAGTGTATGAACTACATTTAAATCCGGTTTAAATTTGAAGACGGTTCAACTAATTGAGTAAAAATTTCGATTTCTTTCATCAGCCATTACTTTGACGCCAATTTTGATATGTATTAAAGTCAAAATTTGATAGTATTTTAATAAGAACGTATCAGGTTGTTGTAATATTAGATTCCGTAATAACAATAACTGATCCTTCGTGTTAATTAATTCAATAGTATTAGCTTAAAGCAATATATATTAAATTGTTTATTTTCTTGCGACTAACAAGAGTTTGATAACGTCTACTTAAACTCACATCCATTAACATTAACAAGAACTTAATCCAAACTCCGTAAAGTTGCCGAACAAATAAACAAACAGATGAGTTATTTCAGTGCAAATAATGCGGAAATGTATCAAAATTTAATACCCTCTGTTAATATTTATGTGTAGGTATAATCCAGTTTGGCTAAAAGCCTTATCAACATTTCAGGCTAATTAGAGTGCATCATTATTATCACGCCCGTGATACTTTATTGCGTATTGCGGTATGAAGACAATACTGCAGTAAAACGAGATCTTATGATATGAACAGTGTCAATTTTGAAAAATTATACAACCCGCTTTCACTGCTGATGCAGAAAAATCCTTAATATCGAGGATTTTTGTACTAGATAAAATCGAATTATTTTTTTTCCCAAGAAAGGAGGATCTTTAGATCCATAATTGCCGCGCTAGGACATCGTGGTGGCGATCGCAGAGCGAAGCTTTCGCGACGGGGATGCTGCTGCCCATCCTCGCCCTGTGCTGCATTTAAGCTGCATTGTTTCGGATGGATATACCGCCATATGTCAGTTCTAGTACCTTATTCGCCTTTACGACACCTGGTACAGCGGGAGTTACTATTCTACTCTGCCGGTACCTCACGGCAAGATAATATTTAAATAACTTAAAACCAAAGTAATAAACTTTTTAACAAATCTTAACTACATAATCTAAAAATAATTTATCATAACTTCGCCGCCTACGAGTAATTCTTTCGTAAGTAATTTTGGAGTGAATATACTCTTTTAAAGGTTTATTTTTAAATTTTTGTATATTTTATGCTCAAATAAACATACTCCACTATTTTATCCAGTTATTTCTGTATATTTTTATTAACTAAGTGTGCCTTTACGTTAATAAACTTACAAATAATAATGTTATTTGTAGTTCAAAAGGTCGCTTCAATTATATATATATTATAAGCTGTGGTGTACCGGTGGAGTAGTATAGAACCTCTCTTAATACCAGGTGACGTAAGAGGTGACTGAGGTACCGAAACCAAGCAGTATATCCACTTGAAAAAGCGCAGATTAAATACTAAAGGGCAGTAATGGGCAGCAGAATCCTCGTCGTGAAGTTGCGCTCTGCGATTGCCACCACGCCTGCCAAGCGTGGCAATTATGGGCAAAAATCCCCGAATCTTGGAGAGGCCTATGTTTACTTTAAAATAGCTTTTTAGAAGTAGTCTTCATACATACATTATCTGCATTAGTACTTCATTCTGATCTTATTCTACCACCAAAAAGTAGTGCTCGCATTGCTTTTCCATCCCTTTTTAAGAGTTGAAAAGGTTATTCAATGTTTGGGTAACGTGATCTTCAAGTTAAAAGATTGATAACGCTCTAGTGATATCCATGTGATAAAATACGAGCATCTACAGGCTGAGGTGACCTTTCACGCGAACCGTATGCTTGTTTGTCGACTCGGTCTAATAAAATAACAAATCTTTAAATATAATTAACGGTTGAAGATCATAGTAAATACTTTTTA
Source organism: Heortia vitessoides (assembly GCA_020976665.1). Taxonomy (NCBI): domain Eukaryota; kingdom Metazoa; phylum Arthropoda; class Insecta; order Lepidoptera; family Crambidae; genus Heortia; species Heortia vitessoides. The sequence continues at coordinate 816,899 of JACJUM010000202.1, forward strand.
ATAATTTGGTATAATATTAATCCTGCATGTTCTAATTCATGAACATGGAGGATTGATTTTACTTAGCTTGAATAGGATCTTTGTTATCTCTTGTATTGCGAATTCTACATAATCTGTAGCATCATTTACAAAACCTTAGTTTATAACTAAGACCAGGCTGGTAACGGCAGTTATTTTTAAAATCAGTAACTTGAAGACCTATTTGCTTGATTTCTGTTGTACTGTGTTATTTGTGTTTTAAATAATTTAAATCAGATCACTATTTACTATAATAGCGAACATTAAATATTTATAAGGAATAAATTGAATAGGTCATGAAACGTTCAATGCATAGCAGGCGTACAATATTCATTGCTGGATATAAGTCTTCCAAAAAAAGGATAATTTTACATGAAATTACCGCCCAGCTGGCGTCTTGGCAATAGCAAAGCGCGGGTATTCAGCCCAATCCTGTTACAGCGTATTTTATGTAACGCCATATGTTTGTTTCGGTACATCAGTCGCTACGACATTTGGTGCAGGGAGAGGTACTATTTTACTCCGCCAATACCGCACAGCAGCTATACTAGCAATATTTTATATAACTAATATTAAGCATTTGTTAGTAATACTTTTGTCAATAAATATTAACAATGCCATACCAACAGATCCAATATAGTTGCTTCTGTACGCAGTATGTATATTGTATGTATTAACCAGCAGAGAATTGTATATTGTACTAGATAACGTAAGAGTCGACTAAGATACATCCAGCATCCCTGTCGCGAAAGCTGTGCTATGCCAACAGGCTTGCCCAGCGCGGCAATTGTGAGTAAATATCTCCCTTTCTTGGGGAGGCCTATGCTCGTCAGTGGATTTCCAATGTCTGTAATGATGATGATGTTGATATGTTCTGCCCTACGCCTCAAAGAAGTAGTTTCTTTAAAAATGTGCATGCGCAATTCTAAAATTATGATCAGTCATATTTCAACATGGCAAAGAAGCGTTTATGCTGCATTGAAAAGTATTTTACAATTTAAATACAATTTTATAACTTACGAATTCTCTCTTCCCACTAGGCATTACCCGTGGCTTTGATGTGTTGCGGTTCTTTCGTAAATTGATCTCGCTTGATCCCAACGAGTTTTTGTACAATTTCAACATTTTCCCTTTACTCAATAAAGAGCTTAAGGCAGATGGAAATTGAGTGTGCGCAAAGTGTGCAATACGTTTTTTTTCTGATATATTTTATTTTCAAAGAGATTTATTATTATAATTTTATATCTAAATAGATTTGATACTTTTGGATATTGAGTGCAAAACGTATTTTTATTAATATTTTTAAAAATTTTATGAGGTTTCTTATTACAATTATATGATATTCAAATTGTGTGAATAAGTATCCGTAGGCCATCACCGGAGTCACTCGTGAGTCAAATAATCCATTATTATGCCTTAACCCGTAGAGTGACGTAGATTTAACAGATTTTTATCTTATAAATAAGTAAAATTTTCCAATAAAGGAGTGATTCTAAGTATATGTATATATAATATAGACCTCTCTGATGACCCAAAACCATCTAACACAGATAATTTCATTAGGCCTACCTTAAACAAGTCTGCTGTCATAAAACTAAGTTTGCTGCTGGTTCATAACGCGACCCATCTGAAATTAACCTGTAAGAAAAATAAACCTACCAACACCATCTGTGAAGTAGTTGGCGCTCACAAAACCCCTACCGACGTCAATTCTAAAAAAATATGGTTTTCAAGCTATTCTAAGCTATATTAATTAAAGCAGTTCAATCCCAAGCAATTTTGTCGTTGACATAAACTTTAATGATATATGTAGTAAGCTTTGGAGATAAGCTTATTTTTAACATATTTCTGGAATTTATTCAAAGGAATAACTGTTATCCTATTTTTTTTAAATTCATTCATTATTCATTCAGGTATATATGAAATAAGGGATTTCTTTTTGTTGTGTTTATAATTATCGAATCAGGTTTATTTGGTATCCAGATGTTTCATTGTAGAAAAAATGCTCGATCGTGAGTTCAACTGCACAGTGATAATATAATATAAACCTGGACAAAGTCGGGGCGAGCCACTAGTATCAAAATTAACATTACATTAGAAAATAAAGTACCAAACTACCTGTCAACTAATAAACTTTTCGATGGTAATACCTATTATTAAATATGAATTACAGGTTTGTGAAACCAAGTCAAACTTTTGAAACCTTTACTAGTCTAGTTAAAGTTTTCTTTATCAGATCTAATGTAATAATAATTAATACATTCGATGTCTTTGTATTCCGTTATGAAGGCGAAAGTGCAAACAATATAAATATAATACCATACTTCTCTGAAACGGCTTTACCGATTCTTATGAAATTTTATATGCATATTCTGCAGGTCTGAAAATTGTCTTTCTATTTTGCATACCCTTAAGTGATAAGGATTTACCAGCTCTAACATTTTTTGTTCTATTTTTGTAATATTATTGTTTGTTCCTTTCTACCATCAACCCCTATGTTTAATAGTAATTTTAATATTTTAAAGTTAATAAACATCAACAACACATAAACGTTATCAACAAAAAATACCTGAAATGCATACATATTTAAGATTTTTTAATTATAATTTAAGTAACTCTTTAAACTTGCAAATGGAGTCTGTGAAGTTTATATATTTTAAGTTGAACTCTGATGAGACGGTTAAAATGTATGTTGTCTCCTACCTCTATCTACCTCGCGATTGGAACATATTACGGGGGTTAAAATTTTTTCATTTTATAATAGACTCGGTTCCATTAGGATTTGTTGGCATAAGAATAAGTTTCGTAGACGTCTTTGATTCTGATAATTTCTTAAGTAGTTTACCGATAAAACGATGTATTTGCCAAACGAACAACTTAACTTATAGGAAATAATTATTGTGCTATTGTATAATTTATGCATGCATCTTCTTAACTCATCATCATTGATATATCAGCTATTGGAAGTCCACATACGATAAACATAGGCTTCCTCAAAAAAGGGAGAATTTTGCCCATAATGACGGGCCCGATGGCGCAGATGGTAGTGATCCTGTCTTGTGCACCAGGGGTCGTGGGTTCGATTCGCACCCAGAGCAAATATTTATATGATGATATTTGTGTTTGCCCTGTGTGTGGGTGTAAAATATATGTATTTAAGTAGTATATTTGTGATTCCTCTGTTGTCTGGCATTCGTAACACAAGTGCTTTAAGCGACTTACCACGGAGTCAGGTCAATGTATGAGATGTTGTGGGAATTTATTATTATTATTATTATATTATTATTATTATAATTGCTGCGTTGGCCTAGCGTGTTAGCTATCGCAGCGCAGTTTTTGCAATGGAGAATGCAGCAGCCCATCCCTACAATGAAATATTTCAGCTGTGCTTTTATGGATCGATATACCGCTATCTGCCGTATATGGTACCTTAGTCGCTACTCGTACTCTTACAACAGCTGGTACTAAGGTAGGTAATATTCTAATTCACCGGTACCCCACGCTCTTGTCTTCTTGTTAAAAGAAATTAATTACAGACATGCATAATAATACCTATTATTATTTATTGGTTCATAACAATGGTATATAAAGTTTTGAAGTTCTATTAAAGTGCACATAATTAAGAGATATAGTTGCGATCACAATTACAAATACAAGACAACGAATCAATACATACATAATTCTTTGATGAAAAACTGCGATAAAAGTATTAGCATTTCTGATGAACGTTATTTTATATATTTTTTATATCATATGTATTTATTGCGTTTATTTATACCAATATATATGTAACGTTTATCTATTTTGTATGTATATTGTCTGTACCACTATATATATATAAATACATTTTGTAATATATTGTGCAATAAAGTTGAATAAATAAATAAAGAGTCAGTGTTATATATTTGTTTTTAAACTCTTAATCTCAAAAGTGAATTTGATCCGTATTTTTATTTTGCTTAATTTTGATTTTAACAATGTTCTCTACAACAAATTTCTATAGTGTTCCTAAAAGCTGTATTATTTTGTTAATATTCAGTAATTTGCATGAAACCTTTCGTCGGTGATCAGTCAAAGGCCACCCGAGCCTGATTTATCAGAAAACGTATGTTTCATTTGGGGAAATTAATACATTAAAACGTGACTATAGTGTCAGCTATTGTTATTAATGATAAAAGACATGGTGATGTATCACCACATTGGTTTGAATACGTAGATATGATCGATGAAAATAGAACCCCAAAGTGATTTATAAGCGGGAGGTTAATGGAGTGGTTGGTAAAGGTTACATTTCAAAGCTATGTCCTGACTAAATTTAAGACATTCCTAAAAAAAGGCTGGTGCTATCAATATTCGACATTCGAGAATTAAAGATTTTAATTAGTAATCTAAAATTCTTGTTGCAATGAAATGTAAAAGGCAACAAACATCTCTGGACACATCATCTTATACATGGACCTGACTTCGTGGTAAGCTACAAACACACTTGTTTTACGGACATTAGATAACAGAGGAATCACAAATATTATACATAATTTCTACACCATAAATATTTATCCGTCGAGGTATATAGGCTAGACTTTATGTTTTGCATTAGTAATGATAGACGAATAGCCACCACAAGGCTCCATAAAATAAACAATTTATTTAATCTTCTTTTAAGCCGTAGGACGTCCAATGATGGCCTCTTTATGTGTTTTCCAATAAGACCAGTTGTGTGCGGCCTAAGATTATACGTATACGGTATACGTGGTGAGTGTATATCCTACGCTGCGTTTGACAGAGTGTAGTCGCCATTTCAAAAACTGACAGCTCCATCGGCCATCGATTTTGCTTCAATCTGCCAATCCACCGGGCTATGTTGATAACTTTGGTCTTTTACGGACCTCGTAAATCTAGGTACATGGTACCAAGGTTTATATTATATTTGATGGGCCTGACAGCACAATTGGTAGTTAATTAAATTCCCACAACTATAATTTCGTTTTTTCTGTCTGGTTGTTAAATAGATGTTTTTAAGTACTTGTAATTCCTCTATTGTCTGCACAATTCAAGCGACTTATCACGTAGTCAGGTCAATCTATGAGATTTTATAGGAATTTCATTAAAAAGCCACATTATATATTTGGAGACAAACAGACAGCGGAAAATGACTTTGTTTTTTACTATGTAATGGTAAGAATTATATATGACAAGAGAAAAAATATCTTACCCCTTTTTATATAAAGAATATTTTGAGTTTGATTGTACAGCCACACCATACAACCTATGAGATTCAGCGTGACAGAACACACCCCATTCATCTCGATTACTCACACTTGCATTCAATGTCCACGGCTCTCCGACACGTACGCTCACTCCAGTCTAACAATCGATACAAGTTCTATATTTGACCCTCGTACGAAACTACTCCGATTTAAAACGGGTGAACATGTCCCCTAAAATGTAGAGCAAGATTTATTTCTATTGTATGAAGTTTGTTTCTTTGAAAGGGTTAGTTCAGGGAACGAGTGACTGGAAAAATGAGTTTGCTAAATAGTGTCTCGAAGTACAAATGTTCCAAAAGATGTAACTTAATTTTGAAAGTCATTCGAAAGTGATTCACATATGAGAAAATCATTTATATGATGACTATTTGTATTTACATATGTTGTTTTCAGTCTGTGAAATCTAATCTGAGGAATCATCTTTCTGATGTCCATAACACATGTGCTTTTAACGGCTGATCTTGGAGTTAGGTCGTGTGAATTTAGTGTTTTTTATTTGTTGTCTAACAGTTTGATTTTTATTATATATTTATATTATTATATAAGTTTAATTTTAAATCTCTCTGTTCTGCTCTGTTTTATATCGATCTATGGGAGTATATGCTAATTGTTATTATCTACATTATTGTCATTGCCTTTTAAATTAACAAACAACCAATAAATCAGCATATTATGTCTATTTTAAGGTATTCAACAAATATTACTGTTAGCTTACGTATAATAATAACGTAAAATACATATTTAAGCCAGTAATATTCAAAAAAAGTAATAGACAACTCGATTTCAAACTGTAACACAGCGCTTGGTGGCCGATTTTAAATAAATTAAGACGTAAAATGTTAACAAGTTACCAAAGCAGACGATTTTTTGTATGAGGTAGAATTCACGACGTTTGCATTGGTATCTCACTCTCACCCATTTCTACTGCCAAATAGCAGCGTTAATAATATTGCGGTTTTCCATTTTAAAGGGTAAAAGAGGCAGTAAAATTACTATGTAATGTGACATAATATCTTCAAGGCGCAAGGTCGGCCACGCACTAGTGATGTTACGAGTGTCTATAGACTGCGATGACTGTATGTTTTTCTGTCGACCTGGTATAATTAAATAAAAAAGGTACAACATGTAGTCTATGAAATACTAAACAATATCAATTCTATATACGGATAGCTTGTTACGGTTGGCCTACCACTCTCGCTTCCCTTACTCGAATTAGTCCGGTCATACACGCTCTTTTTTTTTTGGTACTTTTAACCTAGCGCTTCTTTAGTATTTCTTCTATCTACTTAAGATGTTCGTCGTCCTATATCAACCTTTCCACTTACTTCTGCTCTATATATTTGTGTAGTCATTCTACTTTCATCTATCCTACCTACATATCGAAACCATTTTAACAATCCTTTTTCTATTGTTGTCACCACATCATCTTTTACACCATATCAGCATAAAAAAACAAAACAGTATAAAATATTAGAGTTGTTTTTCATTAGGTTATAAATAGTACATTTATGGTTAAAAAAAGGACACGTAGTATATTTGATGTGACAACTTTTTTATTGCAGGTAAAACAGAAATGCATGTAAATTAACAACCATTCTATATTCAAATACGGGATAGAAATATAGGTGGTTAATTTTAAAAGTTATCTCTTAAATTTTGTAAGTTAATAATAATTAAATCAATTTGTTTTTTAACAAACTGTTATGAAATTGCACAAAAAGTTGGTGGTATAAAATATGCTGAAAATACCATTTTGTGCGTTGGCTCTCTGCCATACGCCGGTTTATGGACGCAGCCTTCGAGGTTTTAGGTTGGATTTACTTAATGGTGACAGTAAGTTTTATCAGCTTAGTAAAAGTTTTATCTTAACAGAGTCACAAAAGTTGTCTGCTTTGGTTCCACACTCTCACCAATTTCTACCGTGCAAATAGCAATGCAAGCGCATTGTTGTGTTCCAGTTCATAGAGTAAAAGATGCGGTCACATCACTTGATAATGTGACATTTCTATATTAAAGGAGAAGCTGACATTTCAGGGTTTAAACTATACGAGTTAGAACCTTCAAATTTTACACAAAGGTGCCTTTCATAACATAAACGACTTAAACAAATAGAAAGGATTTTTATAATTAGTCTACCTGAGGACGTAAAACTGGGGTGAAAAATGAGTAAGCCATTTTTAGTTATTTTATATAGTTTTTTGTTATTTATAGTTGAATATAATGAAATTCGTGTAAAATGTGTTTTCTAAAATCATCCCTTAAGGGGAAAAAGGTCTAATGAAATTTTTTCGACTTAACCCGGGTGAAACCGCTAGTAGGGTGATATAATATCTAAGTTGTATCTGTCAAGTATCTAATTTGGCAATGATCTAGAGATATCCGAACAAAGGGTTTTTAATTACATTTTACTAACAGCCTAATATACTTCCTTTTCTTTATTTAAATCTATTATTATATAAACGCGTATAAGAGAGACCAGTATAAGACTTTTCTAAAATATCGTCGTATTCAATTTGGTCACATTGACTTTCGAGGCATTTCTTCAATAATAGCTTCAGAAAACTTTGTTTTTAAGTTGCTATCATAGTTTTTCCATTTGTCAGTCGCTCTATTTGGTTAAAACCCATCCATTCTTTGAAATAATATGAATTTCCACATTACCTATTTTTCTTAACCATGTACCATGATGTTGCTAAACATAACCTATTACAAGTACAAGGACACCTATTAGGAAGACTATAGAGTAATTACAAATATATACTTAAATAAATATTTTACACCCAAACATACAAAACACAAATATTTCATACATTAATATTTGTCCTGGGTGGGAATCGAACCCTTTGGCGGAGCAATAATCGAAATACTGCCGAATGTGCCATCGGGTTCCTCAATAAATATAATATACCATTTTACTATAGACCTAGAAATATACAGAAATAATACCATTATTATCATACCAGCTATTGGTATAAGCCACAGCTGGACATAGGCCCCACCAAAAAGGAGGTTTTTTGCACCTAATTACCGTGCTGGCCAAGCGTGTTGGTAATCACAGACTGCAACTTTCGCAATATAGGGATGCTGCTGCCCATACCCGCCCTATGAATATAAGGCGGACTGTTACGGATGGATATACCGCCATTTGTTGGTTCTGCTACCTTAGTTACCTCTTATGTGGAACGTATTATTCTACTTTACCGGTACCTCTCGGAAAATAAATATTGTAATAATATATTGTCCGTTAAAACTACATACAAAATATTTTAGTAAAACAAAGTAGCAGTTTGCTTTTTTTAGTTAATTTGCACGGACGTGCGAGAAGACTAATTCTAACTAGTGTTATCGATGTTCAACATATTTTATAATAGACAGACAAGCAGCTACTCTAAGAACCACGAGTGAGTTGTCTGTATCCTACACTTATTTACAGTACACTTTCAGTAAACCGGAAAACTAATTTTGTTGTATTTTAGCTTGTTAATAAGACGATTATTAAGTCTTTTATGACTTATTATAAACTTAAATTTATAAGAATGTAATCGCGAATGTAACAAAAGTAATCTATTAAATTGAAATACATGAATATATGCACTAAATAAAAACTATAAAAGTGAGCGTAAACATCGGACCTAAATATGTCATATTACCACGTGTATATAATGTAATATATCCATACGTATATACCGGTGTTTCTATCGGATACAGTTTACCTCAAATGCACAGGGCAGGGATAGGCAGCAGCATCCCCGTCATACTGCAATCTGCGATTGCCAACACGTTTGCCCAATGCGGCAATTACTGGCAAAATTTGCCCATCTTGAGGAGGAATATTATGATGATGATATAATGTAATTACCATGTGTAGGTAACTGCCAACAGCTAGTGTAAATGCGTTCAATGTTGTTGCAAAACTGTCTGTACGTATATACCATCTTCCTATCTCTTTTACAAACAAAATCTATACTACCGCTTCCGAGTTAGGCGTCGGCTTAAAAATAAATTACAAGCGGTATCTAGACGATGCCAGCAATAAATAAGTCCTATGCTATGAACAATAAAGGCGATAATTCAAGTTGCAAGCCCACAGTAAGCCGACCAAAGCCTGCGTTATAAACAGGCCCGTACGAGCATCCCCGCTGTTCTGCTAGGTGAAAATTTTAAATGGGACACGGAGGTGAAATATGCGGTATCGTTGCGGATATATAAAATTAAGCTACATCGCATCAAATATGTACATATGTAGATGTAAAGCTACATAAGTAGACATTCAGACTTCAATTCTATTTAAATAATCCATTTACAAGTAACTCATGGCGTGTGTTTGAAGTGCTTCACAAAGTTCACGTAGATTCCGGTTGTGTGTACAGTTCATAAAAACACATGAATTCGTATGAAGTCCACATGTAAGATTAATGCCGTGTTCCAGCATTCACCTATTATAAAAACCACTTCCTGTAGATGAGACAATAATGGCTACTGATACACGGGGTATCTGTACGAATATTATATAGACTTTGTTTAATTAAACGCCGATATGAAAACTTCCTTCAGTGTTGGATAGTCCATTTATCGAGAAAGGCTCTATTAATGTCACTATTTAACGCAGACAAAGTACTATATAAAATAAATCTGTAACTTGCAACAAATGATAACAGCTATCTGATGATTTAGTATGGTCAATTATTTAGAGAGTATGTGGCCATGAGAAGTATAAAATCAATTTTCTGGTCAATTTTCTACAGCTCCCATTAGTATTATTTTATGAGACCAGGTCGAAAAATAAGCATACAGTCCACGTGATTGTGAGCGTCACCGCTTGCCTGTTAACGCTTGTAATATCACAAGAATATCACTAACGTATTGAAAGTTTTGTGAATTGACTTTATGGCATATTATGAAAACAATGAAAAAAGAAATATATAAATGAAATACCTTATAAGTTGTATTAATGACTGTGGATATTTTAGGCACAGACACGTTTTTATCTGTATCGTCACATAAAGAAAAGTTAACTATAAGATAAAAGTGAGAGTGAGAATTTATATTTATATGGATATAAATATATAAAAAATTTCCAGGTTTTTAGTAATTGTCTATCAAATGGGCTATCTATGTAATCACTGACCCGATAACAATGTTCTACACTGATAAACGAATTTAATTACATTGTAAAGAATCGCAAATAAACTTATAGTGCACCGAAATGTGAAGCAAAAATTAAAAAAGTTCAATAAACTGCGTCTTTAAGTGGTTTAAAAGATGGGTGGTATAAAAGGTTGCTTTCGGATTCTTTACAATAATATCTAACAATTCAACACCCATTTACTTAAAATATTAATGGAGATCTTCTAAAAAATTAGGTAATTGTAACACATGCTGTGTCGGCATTTAACATTATGTATTCCTGTTGCGAATTTTCGCCGAGTCACATGCCAAATCCAGTAATGCGTTGCTTTAACTTGATTAAGGTCCGCCATTGTAGCCTTGCCTTCATATACTCTGCTATCTTTTGGATGATACGACCGTTTCTGGCAACTAACAACTAAGTCAATTATCATTAGTGGATCAAATAAATATTAATATAATATAGGAACAGTTAAAACTTACTTGATTACTTGCAGCCAGCCTTATAGAACAGGCCTTGTAGAATACCTCCTCCTGAACTAGGTATTGTATCACATGAGGTAGACCACATACATAGGCCACGACCTGTGTTTGCAATGGAACCTACACTTATCTATTACTACCGTCAAATAGCAGTATTTGCATTGCCGCATTCCGGTTTGAAGGGCGAGACAGTAAAATTAATTGGTAATGTGGATGTAATAACCGCAAGTCAGAAGATGGTAACGTGCTAGTCCTAGTGATATTACGAGCGTAGGCTGCAGTGACGCTTACTACCACGCAGACAGTATGCTTGTTTGTTGACCTGGTCGAATAAAAAAAACTGACTGAGGGGACTGAAGTTCCGGAACCGACAGATGGCAGGCAGGATGACAGCGCATACTTAAATATCAACAAGATGCCCTCAGATTTTTCTACATGCATAATTGATTTTACGTCTTTGTTGAGAATGTTGAAGCAGCGTTTTTTATCTTCTGGATACCCCGTATATCCAATTTGCATCTCAAAGGCAGCCCACTAAGCCGGGGACTAGAGCACTGTCGATATCCGTTCTTGCGACAGACGATGAGTGCATTGTTATGTGCCGACATATCTTAACAATTGTCGGTTAAGTTTGGTGAACCATACGCGCCTGAATATGTGGCATTCTAGTTGTTTGTGGCAGAATCAATGTGTCATAGTGTTCGATTTCCGCTATTGTGCAGGTGTGGTAGATCTTGAAGAAGAGCTGAGGCTCTTTATTCATTTTTTTTTTTTTGCAATTTAATTCATTTAACTGTTGTTATAAGCGTTTTGGAAGGGAATATTATTAGTTTGTAATAAATAAATCTACATTGGCGTACCGGCATAGTAGAGAACTAACTATCGCTGTGCCTAGGGTAAATTGAGGTACCAGAACCAATAGATGACAGTTTATTCTAACTGGCGTAGCTAAAATGCAACAGGGTGGGGATTTCGGCAGCAGCATTCTGAAATTATCGCTACTCCTGACTAATTTTTGGCATAATCCTTTAATAATTATTAATCACTTTCTGTAATTAACTTTATTTAGGTCCGTCAATATTCTTGGGGTTTTTTCTAACACTGGCAGAGTATACCAAGTAGTACCTCCCTTTGGGTCAGGTGTCGGTAAGGCAACTATCAGAACCGACAGATAGGATAATCAAAGCTACACTCAGACGTACCTGTTAGTAAACAAATATTTCAATGACGACGTTTGTGTTGGATATATGTATTTAAGTTTAATACTTGTTATTCTTCTGTCGTCTGATGTCCCTAACACGCTTGTATCACTTGCTTTAAGCGACTTATCTCTGAGTAAGGTGTATGTATGAGATGTTTTGTGAATTTATTTATTTGTTTACATTCTGTGATTGCTTCAATGCTACCCAGCTATATTGATTAGAAATTCCCTGAAATAATAACATCTTATTGATTCATGTCCTACTATGGTCGTACCTACTATTGGAAATTTATGGTAGAGGCTTCTTTTCAGCACTTAATCGTCACTCGGTAAACATCCATTTTTAAAGAACTTCGGAGATTTATTTTATTTAGTATGGCCCAAACATGAATTCCGAATAAAATTTAAATCCTTATGAATTATTTTCAAATTATTTTTACTATGTGTAGAGTAATTTTAGGAAGGCACTTCTCCTCTCATAAAAAATATATATTCTCTTAAATTGCACGATTGTGTTATTTCAAACGAAGAAATAAGTTACGATACGTGGAATGTAGTAACAAAAACATGCATGTCCCGTTCGATTTTAGTATATTTCATCAATCGTTTTTTTTCAAATATTATATTTTTATTTAATAATCCATCGAAATTCGTAAAAGAATTAAACTCGAAAAGATACGTTACACTTGCCTTTTATTATAAACACACGAAGATAACATATCTTATTTTTATTATTTATTCATTCTAAATCAACAGTTCTTATATTTTTAATAACAAAATATAATCAAAACTTACAGCCAGTAAAGGATTTCAAATATTTAAACTAAAAATGTACAAGACAATGTAAATTAAAATATAGGAGACGAGATAGATATAAAATAAAGTATGTCAGGTGGTTAAACAAGTACATAATGCTTAGGCTACTATGAATCCTCTTTTAATAAATTGAATAATACAAGTTTTCTGACAAGATAAAATGTATTTTTCGTCACTTTAAATACCGCAGTCACTGTGACATAGATTTACTTAGTCTGCACTCTTGTTAATGGAACATAGTGCAAGGTAATGGACTGACACGGATCCATCCATTGTGCTTTCTCATTAGTTTAATGTCCCACGACTGGCTTGATTCACATAATATAACAAATTTTAGTAATTAGTTCTATTATAATAGTTTAGCATATTAGCAGGTATTGAATTATTTACCGGCATTAAATTACCAGCAGAGTAGAATAGTACCTCACCCAACCCAAGTGTCGAAAGAAGATTGATATGGGATGAAACATATTGCGGTATAACCCGATAAGTATATCTTAAATTTAACGGATGGGTTGGGCACTTGCCAACACGCCTGCTAACCATCGTTATTATGAACACACACCTCAAGTTATTGATAATATAACACATCTGTAGGAGACATTATTATTTAAAATTTCATAATGATAAAGAATCTTTTTGTGTTGAATATATTGATCCACATATCGGCTATCATCATTACTATAAAATGATACGTAGAAACACTGTAACATATGTATTTATAAAGTTTTACGCATTGAGTCCACTCGTGTATACGATCTTCTTTTTGCGAGTATAGTAAGTCATTCAATTTATCATTAGATGTATAACGTAGGCGTTGAAATTCCTGGTGTTCGTTGAAATTGTCCGGGTGTAGCAAACTATGTTGCAAATTGCTTGGCGGATTATAATCCGCAAACCAAGCGTTTAAACAGTCGCGATACCGCTTTTGTGAACAAATCATTTAACGTATACTGCACAAGTTTATTTGTTAGGATCTCTTTATTTATATTCTTCAAGCTATGGTGAACCTTATGGCTTCATTCTATGGTGAACCCTAAAAAAGTTGGAAACGAAACAATCGAGCATTACAGCATTAAAATGATAACTGGAGACCTGTTTATTGGTCTATAGGAGCCACATATTAAATAATAATAAATTCCAGTGCCAAATCCAAACGTAGTCTATGGATTCATTTCTACTTACATTTTGCAGTTATTCTCTGTCAAAGGCGGAATTCCGATCAACCATTACGCGCGTAATCCGGCACATAAAGCATTCTCCGTGGCGTGTCATAACGCGATACCTAACGTTTTATAACTAGTGTATAGAGCTAAAAAATCCATGAACCATGAATACAGTTATAAAATAAAAGTAAAAATATTTCAGTTTTACAGTGAATGTAAATATTGAGAAACAATGAATTTATAAATATTTTTTAATTGGGACGTGGGAAAACCAACAGAGGCACACATAGGTTTCCTTCAAATAACATTATTGACTATGTTTTTTTAAAACTTTTTCTTATTGTTAATCCTTAAAATTGTTATTTGTGGTGAGGAATACATTTGATTTTTTATTCATCGTATCAGCCGCCTATAGTCAACTTACTCTTGGTGATGAACTCCCTAAAGTAGAGGGATTTTTGCCGCAATTACGCAATGTGTGTGCTTCTGCCCATCCCCGCCTTGCAGTATTTAAGCTGCGCTGTTTCTGATGGATATACCACCACGTGTCGGCTCCTGTATCTCAGTCACCTCTTGCGATACCTGGTACAGAGATAGGTATTATTCTACTCTACCCACAGCTTATTGTATTTATCATAATATTTTTAGGATACCAAATTTCATGTCAACATGTTACTGGACAAAGATTTTTAGCCACAAATGCCATATTAGACAGGCGTAGACGTAAATATAGTCTTGTAGAAAAAAGAGATTCTGCTGTCTATTCTCGCTTGGATTATACTAATCTCTTTCGGATATACCTCCAAGGGTCGTGCCATTATACTTTGCTAAAGGGGTAACCTTTGATAACTACGTGGTATGGTGGCAATCTGAAGCCGAGGTAGGTGCTTTTCTGCCGGTACATCACGCCTAAGCAGTTTTAGTCTAATATGAGTAAACCAGCAGTTGTCCTAATTATACTACCCCAGTATTTAAAACTAACAAAGCCTTACGTTAATGCTAAATAGCCGCGCACTAAATCCATAAAAGAAGTTTTATTACTTATAGTGTTTTTTTGACATTAAAGCGCTCTAAAACGGATATAAAAGTTTTTTATAGCCGACATTCCGAGTTACGTTTGGCGTCTTTTTAATAATAATAATATTCTTTGTCTTTATAAATACAGACCAACTTTAAATTTAAAATAGTACAATCAAGTCTTATCGCTCTGAAAGATCTCTTCCAGACAAAATTTGAATGGACATATTAAAAAGTTTGGGGTGTATTTCAATTAAAATATTATAAATATACTTACACACTTATAATACCTATACATATATAAAACATGCCGTGGGGCTCCGGCAGAGTAGTATGTACCTCTCTCTGTACCAGGTACCGTAAAAGGCTACTAAGGTACCAGAACCGACAGATGGCGGTTTATCCACCCAAAACAGTGTAGCTCAAATTGACAGGGTGGGGATGAGCAGCAGCAACCCCGTTACGAAAGTTACGCTCTGCGATTGCCAACATGCTTGCCCGGTGCGCCAATTACAAAACTTCCCCTATCTTGTGAAGGACTATGTCCCACAGTGGACTTCCAATGGCTGATATGATAATGACTAGATGTAGGTAGCATTGTAAGAGGTTTGCTTTTGGCATGATTTTGCTGAATCGACTTACGAGGGGGAGGTACTATTCAACTTTGCCGGTACCTCACCTCTAGTAAATACACATTTAATAAAACCTATACTTCAAGTAAAATAAACCCGCCTCAGGCCATTATAAGTTGGGAATACTCAGTTTTCGACACTTCTCCCTAAAGCACGGGAGTAACAATCTATTAGGTACAAGTCCCAGCGGGTTCTTAAAATGTCGTCGAATTCCCGACTCGGCTCGAGTTAACAATTTAGTATTCCGTTAAGATCTCGAGTGCTCTCGATGGTAACTTTTTTCCGCGAGATCGGCCGCTGGGGCCCAGTTCATGGGCTTACAATCGTTCAGGGACTATATTTGATAAGTTACGAGGACTTGAATAGTTGATTCTTGTTGTTATTAAAATAGCTAAAAGTGTACGCGCTGCTATCGTGAAATGTAGCTTAAAAAATTTGTGTTACGAACATTAAAAGAGAAACCAAAAATGTAGTCTTTAATTACATATAATTATTATTAACCTAAATTGACAAACAAGTCTACAGATCGCGTGATAGTAAGCGTTATTGCAGCCTCTAGACGCTCGTAATATCACAAGGATATCTCTAGCGCGTCGCCTTTCATGTGACTTGATGACATTACTTATGTCACATTAATCACTAATTTTAATATGATTACAATGATGATAGTGCAAGGAAAATTCTGAATTGGAAAAGGGTTAGAGTAAACAGGCTGCTTTTTTATGTAGTATATATATAAATTTGGTATGTGAGTGAGGGATAACCAACCTTGTGACTTGTAGATATTATGTCACATTACCCAGTAATTTTACTGCCTCTCTCTAACTTGAAACTGTAACACAGCAATGCTGGCACTTCTATTTGGTGGTAGGACTAAGTGTGAGTGAGGTACCAATGCAGATTGTGTCTCGTCTACCTCGTATAATATATAATACAAATATTCATCACATACATTTTTGTCGTGGAAGGGCATTGAATCAACGATATTTGCCGCCCAAAATAGGATCACCAACAGCTGCGCCATCTAGCGCGTCAATTGTTTACCACACTTTTGATAAACAAATTATTATGAAAAAATGCCTGGCCAAGATGTTATGGGCGCAGAATAATACAAACTCTCGTCTTGTCTCAACTCAAATGCCCCACCATTTGAGTTGTTAACGCTTGTTTTTATTCGTTTTTCTTAAGAAGAATGCTGTTTCTCAAGTTATTCGAAAGAATTTCGTTTTAAAGGTTTTTCATTGAATTGGTCATAAAACACGCGAAAAATATTTTTTTTAAGTTATCCCTTAATAGAGTAAAAGGGGAATATTCAAGTTCTACAACATAACAAGGATGAAACCACAGAGCATTGCCAGTAATCCATAAAAAATAAATATTTGCAATACTATTATTTAGGTATGTAATTCATATTTTAAAACTAGCTGCAGGATATCTAAAACTCGTTCAGGGTCGCGATAAAATCTATCGATTTCGAATAAAAAGCGAATAAAAACAAGCATTAAACCCCACCATTTAAGTTGAGACAAGACGAGAGTTAAATTTTTTGAATAGTCATAAAATTGATGGCGGAGTTAGGATTTGGAGTTCGTCGGAACAATTGTATAAACTTTTTTATTATCTTTAACTCGTAGGAAAGTTTAAAAAGCGTCCAATTTAATTATAACCTCAAAAGTCATGCTATATGTACTCGTTGTCTTCATCCGGTGGTATGGAACAAAAATAAAAGACAATGGCTCTCTGTTTTTTAGGGTCGTGAAAGGAAATGATAATTTCTAATTTTCTATAAAAATCACTTCTTTGTCTATCAGTCTGTAACGGTAGAATAACGGGAACTCGTACCATAAACTTGAAATTAAACAAAAACTGATCGTATTAGTCAAGAATATGAGGAGATAGCCATTTTTTTAATTTAGTTTCGTCACTATATTCACATGGTAATTTCTGTGTGAAGTACCCTGTGACCGACAATCAAATCTTAATATTTTAGTCCACCTTATGAAAACTTTTAATAATATATTTTTGGTTTGTTTTAATGATAATTAAATGATTTAAACAATTAAATATTTTATTATAATTTTTAAAGACGTTGTCGAACAAGCAAATACGATTAAACAATATACAATAACATTAATTCATTATAATATGACCGTACTAGCTGTGCCCGCGACTTCGTTCACGTGGTTGTCGGAAACTCTAACAAGATTATTTTTTGATAGCTCACGTTGGTTTATGTTATGGTATAATCATGAATAAGATTTTTTTAACTAATATGTAAAAAAATAATGTTTTTAAAATATGTAATGGGTCAAAGTACTTCGGCATAAATTATATTTTTACTTTTGTTTAAAATAAAGCAGACTGTATTCAACCGTTCCATTGGGAGCCGATCACGCGCCTGAGCCGCGCGGCATGGCACCTCGCAAAGATACACTCGGAGTGGTAGTGGCAAGCACGGCGGTGGGGCGAGACCCACCTCCCCCTAACCCGCCGCCGCGCGGCCTGCTTGCACATTATAATGGTAGCAAGCCTTCTTCGACTAATAATGTTATTATGAGTAAATCTTGAGAGATAGACATGTACTGTCGCGGACTTTTTTTTTATTATTAAAAAGGAATAATTATTTCATACATAGTTTTTGAAATACTTAAACCGTTTATGCAGCGCTTGCGACGAAAGAACTCAAATTTGATTAATTTTCTTACCCGATTTATCAACATTTCTCACTGACGCTTCGCTCCTATTAGTTTCAGCGTAATGTTATATAGCTTAAAACCTTCCTTTATAAATGGACTATCTAACAAAAAGAGAATTATTTAAATACATCCAGTAGGTCCTGAGATTAGCGCGTTTAAACAAACAAACACTCTTCCGCTTTATAATACTAATATAGATAATAGTATCAACAGGGATTATTATTTTTTGTCATTATAAGTTTTCTAATTTCGAATATTTACTCTTCTTTACTTGTATTATTAAAGTTGACGGCTAGCAATGCTTAATTTAGATTTCCATGCAAATATCACAATCATTATCATTTTAGCCTCGGAAGTTCATAGCCGGATATAGGACTTGCCAAGAAAAAAGGGATATATGCCATAATTGCCACAATGGGCAGGTGTGATGGCAATCAAAAAGAACGTAATTTCCGTGTTTTACTGCCCTAATTACTTCTCTCTTTCTCAGTTTTTCTCAACAATAAGAGTATTTGAAAGCCTTAATTTTTGTAATCAGACATTAATACAATGAATTCAGTTTCAAATAACTTTCAGTAATAAACTGAAACAGTTTACACAGAAAATTAACTGTTTATAACAAGTTACAATGTGTCCAAAAGAAATTAAACATCAGCATGGCAAGTGTCGAACATTTCAATGTCTCGACGACTTCAAAACTTGGGAGCTACTCTGTTCGGCGTCAGGGGAGTCGCCTTCAAACTTTTAACGTTGAGTCCGTTCTTGACAATAAACCGTTTGTGTATCCCTCGGGAATGCTGAAGCTTGATAAAATTTCAACATTGCACTTTATTAAAACGTATTAAGATTCACGTTTGAGATAAAATTGAAGTTTGGATAGCGATCTTCGCGAAAAAGAAATTTGGATTTTGACAAGCATGAAACAAGTTTTATGCCTCGTTATTTTCTTTTGTTTTTTATTTCTGAAAAGTTGACTTACTTTAAGTTGTAATAAACTTACTTAAAGTAAGTTACAATGGTCAGGTGATGGTGAAATCTATTAAAGCGCAGTAGTTTACATATTATACGACTGATGGTTAATCAAAATTTTTATCCTTTGTCGCAGTGAAATTGAAATAAACAAATACATTTGAAATGCAGAGTAATCATTTGAATCTATTATATACGGCCTGTCTTGACTTTGTCCGGATAAATAGTTAAATTTCAATTTGTTGAATGCAACACAGTAAGAGTTTCAATTTCATTCTTACATGCATAAAAATATTAAGTAATATATTTTTTTTTATACAAACATGCATGCACGCCTGTGTCCCGTCGAGGAGGTAGAGACTATGGATCTCCACTCACTACGACCTTGGTATACATCCTTCGTCTTCTATCCTTGGATAAGTCCTTTCATACATACTCATTTATTATTTGTACTTTTGTCTTGCCAACTCTTTAATATCTCTATATGGTTAAGGTAGGTTAGGTAAACCTTGGTCCTATACCAACATTTCCAGTCACTTCGTGATACAGGTACAAAAAGTATATCTGCACTAATAGTAATCCATCCTTTATAACTTTTTAAAAGCATCAATATAAATTTAAATTTTGTAGATCTTGATGTATAACAGTACTTAAACGAAATAAGTAATACTGTTCACGTCTTGTTTTCCTGTATATAGACAATATGGACATGCAGGAAAATTAGAAACATGATTGTTAAGGACAAGTTTAGAATCTGTTCTGGGTATTCAAATTCGCTAAAATCCAGAGCCTGCTAAGTTTAAGGATACTGCCTCAAGTCGTAAATTATTGATTAGTTGTGAAATAGGGCACTGAAATATGATATCGCAATGAAACCCACAACAAACCCACGCATCGGCAAATACAGTATATAAAGTGTTACAAAGCGGGCGAACGATCTTACAAAACGCTGGAAATTCTCGGTGAGGTCTATTTCGAATAGCCACAAAAGGCGCCAGTAAATACAACATTAACGTACTGAATATATAAAACATTGTTAGCTGTCACATTATATACTAAGAAAATAATAATATTGCTAAATAAAATATTTTATATATTATAATAACAGCACATTTGCGACGTATCATACGTCTCTTGATAACAATAAAAAAGAAGGGAAGGTAATATTGCAGCCGAAATAATACAGCGGGAAGAATGGGTAAGGAAGAATGGAATAAAGAAAATGGCGGAAAGGGAAATTGGAAATTAAGTTCCCGACGCGATATTTATGGAAATCTATTTTTTTTTCAATGCCTGTCATATTCAGATAAATGTATTTAATTTATATTTAATGTCTTGGTGGATGGTGGATTTAGCATGTGCATTTGTGATTTGAGTTGAAGATAGTTTAAGTATAGATATAAACTTGGCCCAGTATTTAGAAATATGGTAGTTCTATAAGGAACTTCACTTGATTTTGCAGTCCCCATAGCGCAGATGGCATTAATCCTATCTTGTGTGCCAAAGATCGCGGGTTCGTGGGTAGCGCGATAGGATTGCTGCTGCCTATTCCCGATCTGTAGCTTTAGAAATATGCTATTTCGGTTACATATAACGCCTGTTAGTTTCAGTACGTTTTTTTATATAATTGCCGCACTGGGCAACTGGGAAAAGGGTGTTGGCAATTGTAGAGCGTAGCTTTTACTACGGCAATCCTGCTGCCCCTACCCTGTAGATACATTTCAGATACACTGTCGTATGGATATACTGTCAACTATCAGGTCTGGTATCTCAGTCGCCTCTTACGACACTTAGTTCAGGGGAGGTACTATTCTCTACCGGTACTCAATAAAATGGCAACGTATGTAAATAAAAAATAAATATTATGCTTCTTTAACATTCGTTATTTTTAACAATCTAGATGAGTTTATTATTTCAAAGACAATAAAACCCAAAGAGCAGCAGCGAAGTGAGATTGAAAATGATAATCCTTATCACATCACAGGAATAACACTGTTATGGATGCGGCTATAAAAATGGGTTCAGTGGAGCTCCCGGCCGCCTTAGTTGATTCACTTTGCATCCCGCATAAAAATATCATGAGAAATGTTTACTCTCTATTCTAATTAGAGTGAGTAGTTAGTTGGATGGTACTTTACTATTTTTCCTTGCACCTTGATGCTTGCTGTAGACTTAAAGTGTGTTCTGATATTTTATTTTCACTCATATAGTTATTAAAAAAATACACTACATCTTATACATTGACCTGACCCTGAGATGAGTCAACATCAAACCAGAAGATTTCTAAAGATACATTCGTACACAATCTAAATGTCTATTATCTAAAAAAATGTATTACTGTATTTTACGCATTCATAGTTTTTTCAGAGCTCTGTCAAAAAGAAGGTTTAAGCTCTAAAAAGAATAAAAGCTACTTGATTCCCGTAAAGTTTTCGCAGGATACGATATAAAAAAGATTCTATATTTAGACTTGCGGAAGAAGATCTAGTAAATAAAAAAATATGTGATAATGCGAGTATTAAGTGCATTGTTAGATTTTTCAGTGTCGGATTAAACCAGCGCTACGCCTGCATTAAATTTTATCCAGAGACCCCTGGTTTGTTTTATATTCTTAAAGTTAAAATATTAATAAAGTCAAAACTAAATAAATCTATTTCTTGGACGTAATATGGCCAGTACATAAAATTTTCAAAATAAATCAAATATTTCAAAAGTAAAAACTGCACCAGGTGTCGTAAAAGGTGACTAAGGTATCAAAACCGACAGATGACATCCATACAAAACAGTGCAGCTCGAATGCACAGGACTGTGATGGGCAGATGCATGCCCGTCAAGATAGCTGCATGCTGCAATTAGCAATAAGCTTGCCCAGTGCAGCAATTATAAGCAAAAAAGCCTCCTTTCTTCGAGGTGCATATGTCCAGCAGTAGACTTCCAAAGACTGATATGATGATGTTGATCAAAGTGAGATGATTAAGACGTTCTTGACCATAACTCGTTTTCAATATGTTTTAATGTTAAAAACTGAAAAAAAAAGAATAGGTGTGGATTATCTAAAGCTAGGGAAATATTTATTTTTTTTGATTAGACCAGGTCAAAACAAACAGTCCGTATAATAGTAAGTCTACCTGTGATAGAAGACTGTATGTAGGCTATAGACGCTCGTAATATCACAAGAACACCACTAATGCGTTGCCAACCTTGTGACTTGAAGATGTTATGTTACATTACCCAGTAAATTCACCACCTCCCTTGCCCTTCAGACCGGAACACAGCAATGCGAATACTGCTATTTGGCGGTAGTAGGTGAGAGTGAGGTACTAATGCAGACGACGATTTAAATACGTCTACCTCTAGTGAACTTGCATAATAGTGAATAAACCGCATAAAAAGACATTAGAAAGAGAAACAGTTTTATTAGGTTGTACACCTTGTGTCTAGCAACATGTCTGATACCCAGACAGAAAACATCGAACGATAAAGCCAAAAAAAGGATTGATCAGACATGCGATGAATGAATAGTGAGTCCCCCTTCCCTCAATTCGTGGGGCCTGTGGCGTTTGCTACTCTTGTAACGTGTCTAATCTAACACTGAGCTTTTCCTTTAAGTATATTAAAAGCTAATAGTGAGGTTCCAGCAGAGTAGAATAGTACCTCCCCCTGTACCAAATGTCGTAAAAGGTGACTAAGGCGGTATATCCATCCAAAAAAATTAACTTAAATGCACAGGGTGGGGATGGGCAACAGCATCCTCGTCGCGATAGCTGCGCTCTGCGATTGCCAACACGCTTGCCCAGCGCGGCAATTATGGGCAACATACCCCCTTTTTTAGGGAGGCCTAAGTCTGGTATGATGATATGATAAGGAGAAACTAAAAGACATTTAAGTTTGTACCTAACTCAAATTATATTTTTATTGATTGGAATATTAAACTTTCTATTTGGGTCGACAGAAGCAATACAACGGTGAGAATATTTACAAGTCTCTTTATTGGTTTTCGACATCTTTTGACATGTCCTTTTATGAGACTGGCTTCTTAAGTTACATGTATATTGAGGCGTCGTAATTTTTTTTGATCGAATGCGCTAATCTTCTACCTCCCCCGGTACCAGCTACACTAATTCAGATAGATATACCGCCATTTATCGGCTCTGGTACCTTAGTCGCCTCTTACAGCACCTGGTGCAGTAGGAAATACTAGTCTACACCGCCGGTATCTCACGTCAATAATTCGTAAAACAGAAATAAATAAAATACGAACCATATAATACAATAATGAAGATCCCCGAACAAAGCATTTGTTATTGACTTCAACATACGACTATAGGTCGAGAAAGCAGAAGGAACACGGCCAATTACGACAATGACATGTCTGGAACAAACCAAATGAGGTATATGTCAAGGAGAAACAATAAAATCGTATATGTTGTTCCAATTTTAAAATTTTGAACAAGAACACACTTATGGACGTTCCATTTTTAAATAAAATAACTGGGTTTTTAATTGACTTTCAACACGAAGATTTTTCGAAGATTACTCGTCATTTTTTATTTAAAATAATTTTGTTATTAATAATATTAAATAGTATTTTCAGTATGAAAATAAATTAGCCGTCATGTACCCGTAGAATAGAGTAGTACCTCGCACTGCACCAGGTGTCGTAAGGTAGTAAGAACTACCGAACAGTGCAGCTCCAGAGCACAGGGCGGGGATGGGCAGCAGCAATTCGAGCAGTATAGCTTCGCTTTGCGAACGCCAACACGCTTGCCCAGCGCAGCAATTATGGGCAAACGACCTCTTTTCTTAGAAAACTTATGTCCAGCAATAGAATTTCAATGGCAGGCTTGATGATGATGATGAAATAATAATAAACATAGACACAGAACAAACACAAATATTCATCACCGTGACCTTTGGCGCAATCGGCGCACCATGGCGCATTCAGTAAAAATTCCAGGGGTTGTAGGTTCGTCGCCCGCCCAGGATTTATATTTATATGTTAAATATTTGTGTTTTTCTATAAGAAGTAACAAAAGGATTGGTATTTTCTGATTAGATTTTCTTTTACTGAATAATCAATCAGCGCCATTTTTTTAGTTCTAAAATTTATCGTAAGTCAAAACGTAATAATGAAGATTGCTTCAGTAGATAAAGCTTGAAGAGGTAATAAGTTTAGTATTTGTAATATTAGCTGTCCCGACTACGTTGATAAAGAGAAATTATTGTGAATATAAATTGAGACACATATTACCCTATTTTTAAAATTAGATCAAACTGTACACAGTATGCACAAATATTTCGAAATCGGTAATTTTGTAGTTTAGAAGTTTATCCCGGATATACACCGGGACACAAAATATTTGTCTAATATATAAAATTTTCGAGTCACAGTGTTAGTTACGATACTCCTCTGAAACGGCTGGGCTGATTCTTATGAAATTATATTTACACATATTCTGTTGGTCTGAGAATCGGCTACTATTAATTTTTATTCCCCTAAATGATAAGGGTTATTCAACCCTGACGTTTTTATAACTTTTGTTTTGCAATTTTTAGACATTAAAAAATACATACCACCCGGAATTTCACTCTTCTATCACGGACCCTAATTTTTTTATAGTTGTTTTAGTAATCTAAACATTCTCTATCACATATGAATAAGGAATGAGAAGATTCTTAACAGAAAGTTACCGACGATGCTCGGCGGATTAGTAAGTTGAAAAGGCAGTGGGCAGGGCTTCTAGTACGCAGAGTCGTAAGGTTCTGAAATGGACCACCACAGACCACGTACCAGCAAGCGCATCGTAGGGCGTCCACCTGCAAGACAGATAGACGATCTGACTAAAGCCGCAGGATTGCGCTGGACACAGGACGATATGATGATATCACATATATGGCAGAACAACGTTTGCCTGGAAAGCTAGTATAATATGATAATATATAGTTGGGATAGAAAGTGACGTGGGAGAGTTCAGTAGCCTTTTAGTTGCTCAAGAAAAGGGGTCTCCAGCCATTTCTATTAAGTTATACGAAACCGAATTCCACGACCTTTTTCATTTCACCGTCCAAAAGTGACGAAAGGTGTTTAAACCTATTTGGTAACTTTTTTTAGAATACACAAATTCTCATACTCACACCGGTTAGTTGCAGCTCGCGCGGTAATTACCATCTCAATTATTTTTCTAGATGTTCGTTAAGCGTTTGCAAACCAATTAGCGCTAATGAGAGTGGGGCGTCTGCGCTTCTTTCACTAATATTCACCTGGGATTTTTTATACTGTGGCAATGTATGTTGGGTCTATGTGTTAAACTATTAAAATAATTTGTTGGGAAATTTAAGTTAACAAAAATGTTGACAGGCTAAATTGCTCAGAATGTAGTAATCCTGTCTTGTACGTCTAGGGTCGTGGGTTCGATTACTACCCAGGACAAATGTTTGTTAAATATATATATTTAAGAAGTATATTTGTGATTCCTTTGTTGTCTGGCGTCCGTAATACAAGTGCTTTAAGCGACTTACCTCGGGGCCAGGTCAATGTATGAGATGTTGTGGGAATTTGTTATTATATATTTTTAGAACATCACAGTATACATAAGTCACATAAGTCACAGGGTACCGGCGGAGTAGAATAGTACCTCTTCTCTACCAGTTGTCGTAAGAGGTGAGATAAGACTAAGATAGAGACTAAGATACCAGTTAGGGGTATATCCATCCAAAACAGCGCAGCTTAAGTACTACAGGGTGGGGATAGGCAGCAATATCATCGCCGCGAAGTTGCGCTCTGCGATTGCCACTACACCTGCCCAGCGCCCTAAATATAGGCAAAAATCTACCTATCTTCCCAAGGTTTATGTCCAAGAGTGGACTTTCTATGACTGATATCATGATGATTATGATAGTTTACATCCTGATATCAGTCATTGAATATCCAGAGCTCAACATAAGCCTCCATAAGAAATACCTTTTATTTTCCTTGCTTTTGTGATTTCATTTAAGTCTGCTCCAGTTTTAAAGTAGGTCTGAAAGACCGATGGCGTATTTGTTCAAATGATTATTATAACCATAATTAGATCAACAGGGTCATTGATAATTTAAAATAAGTATTTGTATTAGTAAACCCATATTTATATAAATAAATGCGGTGTTGCCTATGACTAGGTAATAAATAGAACGCTGATCAGGCACAGAGTATATCTTCATGACAGGAATGCTGCTGTCCATCTCCATTCTGCCACATTTGAAGATGAACTGCCACTTGCAGATTCTGGAATAGCAGTTGCTTCTAACCTTATAGTACTATTTCTTTCTGCTGGTACCACATAATTGAGGTTTTTTCAGAACAATAGTCAAATTTATTATAAGAAGAAAATGCTTGTGGTTTATTTATTTATTAAACTTTATTGCACAAAATGTTACAAAATCTACAAATGGCGGACTTAATTCCAGATGCCATTATCTCCAAGTCAACCATTACACAAAACAGAAAACATATATATATAGTGGTGCAGGCAATATATAAACAAAATAGATAAACGTGGCATACATACTTGTTTAAATTAACGCAATAAATGCATATGATATAAAAAAAATATATATTTAATGTACAAAATTTAAAAAGTTTATGTATTGTATTAGATTGTTTTCAGTAACTTTCATAGCTCGTGTAGTGCCTTCTTTTTAATATTTATTCTGCAGTAACCTATTATATTTAAAAAGTTTATGAAGATCCTTTATAGTAAATTTCATTTGCACATCTTCAAAAACCCCATAATTACATTGCACCCCGTTTTACTCCTTTTGGGGGTCAATTTTCAAGACAACTTTCTTGTTGCTCCTCTGCGTTATAAAAGGAACCGCTTTGCAAAATTTTAAGTTTCCAACCCTTATAGTTTAGGCCTTGCATTGCTGTGTCAGTTTGTCAATCAACTTCTCCTCTTATGTGTATATATACGAGATAGAAACGGAACACGAAAACAATAGAATCCAAAACACAAGGAGAAAACAAAGCAACCGGTGCGGAAACCTCAGGAAACCGGATCGCAATCGTACACAACATCTATGCATGTATTCGTAACGTGAATTATGACAATTCCCTATTATGCGGTGAATCCGAATTATACCGCCGTATCCGCTCCAAAGGAAGGCTTGCGGACACACGGTCCGATATTGCGGACGTTACCGCTTGACAAGGCCCTGTGGACTTAGGATATTAACAACTTAGTATGAAGCTCTTAATTGTACCGAACTGAAAGCAACTAAACTATTCATATAGCTATATAGAGCATTAATGTATACTAACAAAAAAAAGACAATTGTTTAAATAAATTTTATTTAATTGTTTGATTAGTACGACTTAACTCAAAATCTACTTGACCAATTTATATAATTTTTTTATTATTATATCTATAAATAATCAAAGCTATATCTTGTATATTATTTTTCATAATATCAAAACAATGAACACCTAAAAATGTCAGGTGTTTATTCTTGTTATGTATGTTTCCATTTAATGTATTGAGGCCAGATTTATATTATTGTACGCTATAAGGAATAAAATCAAAAACTACTAGACTTATTTTATTTTTTTTACTAATGGAAAGTTACATTATCATCAAATAATGTAAGATATATTTGATTCTTGTATTCGAAAGGTAATAAGAACTACGCGGGTAAAACCGAAGGGCCCTGTTAATAAGATATAAAATAAATAACTGTTTGTCATATTTATAGCTGATAACATAAGAATCTTAAGTACGGTTGCTGTAGATAGCCAAAACGTATGATACTTATTAGTTTTATTGATTAGAGTTACACTTATATTAAATTTGTGAAATAATTTGCGACGCCAGATTCAAATAAGGAAGCATAAAAACTAAATTTGAGTCGGACTAGTTTGTAGGATAACAAATCAAAATAAAAAAGTTAACATAATAAATATTATTTTACAAACGCGTCGCCCTGCTTCTATCAACACCCCGTATTACCCCTTAGCTGGCCAGGTACGCTAAGAGCGGTATTGTTCTAATGTCTTGTTTTCTCTCATGAATATGCGGGCTCGGATTTAGCAACAGCCCGTGGCCAGATATCCGCCACTGTATGAAGAGAAAAATTATTAACTCTGACGTTATTGCCTCTGAATGAAACAAAAGAGTGGACGTAAACAAAGCACTCTTCATTTTTAAATTTCGTTCTGGCCGATGCTCGTTTGTTTTATAATGATTCTCTTTCATACGACAGTAAAGGATTTCGTTCTATGTTGTGCTTTAAGCCAGAAGAAAATAACCTCCTTACTCGAACCTCGAAATTCACATCCTTACTTTCAATTGATTGTATACACATCCCTAGGCTTCGCGCTATGATCTGTCACTTGTTTTGTTCCTTGGCGCGTTATTAATTCTTTCAAATTGTGAATCCATTGTAATCCTCTCTTAATTACTTCCAAACCTAAATGATTGTCTATTAGTACCATAATGAAATAATTCTAAATTTAACTTAAAATTATCTCTACTTAATACCGGTATTTTTAAATCTATAAAGTTATATATTATTATATACATATACATATATAATTCTACACCCAACATGATCGACAACCCTTATAACCCTCAAACTAAGTTTAACGCAGGATCATTATACGAGTAACCAGAAATTAATCAGCAAGATGGTACTGATAAAGGTATATAACATTGACATATAGCCACAAGGGTTTTATGTCAATGTAATAAGGTGCATTAGGTACTAAGGTAATCGCGTGTGGCCTTAACACCGAAGGTTTTTATTGGCAAATACAACAGGCTATGTCTGAGTTCTAACCGATGGCTCTGCAAAGAATTCACCTGAAGCAAACAGTCCCCCACCGGAATAAATAAATCTGAAAAAAAATTTACAGCGGTCACTCAAGGGCATCTTTAAGGTAACGGGTTAGCTCGAGTGGTTGACGTTCGGGGCTGTAAAAGAAAGGTCAAATGCACCTTGGTAGTACATAGATTTCCCAAGAGCGTAGCGTACTAGATAATCCTACCACGAGAGTATTGCATACCTTGTAACTCGAAGATATTCATATCATACGTAGATATCACACTAAGGAAGACTGTGGATGAGACTTAGACGAAGTAAATATCTATAAAATTTACATTTTTTCTCATATTATGAGGTCCGAAATGAAAGTTTTGTCGTCTCTGATATATTTCTTTGGTTTTAGATTTAAATTTATAAATTAATTTAGCATTTGAGTTTTGAAAACAGTCATTCATTTGTTTTTTCCTAATTTTCTTTTGGCGTCACTTTTTTGACGGCACCGATGGCGAAGAAGGTAGTGGTCCTATCCGATCTGTGGTTTCGATTCTCATCTAGAGCAAATATTTATATGATGATATTTGTGTTTCTTCTGTGTCTGGGTGTTAAATATATGTATTTAAGTAGTACATTTATGATTTCTCAGTTGTGTGGCGTCCATACCACAAGTTATTTAAGCGACTTACCACGGAGTCAGGTCAATGGTCAAAATATGAGGTGTTGTGGGAATTTATTATTATTACTTTTTATAGCAACATGGAAAATATCGATATATTATTTGCAATTATCGGTAATATTCCTAATTTATTGGGAAAGAAAAGGTCCAGCCGTGGACCTAAATTGGCTGATGATGTTTAATGGAAAGTTCATCTGCATTGGTATCTCTCTTACCTATTTCTACAGTCAAATAGCAGTATTCACATTGCTGTGTACCAGTTTGAAGGGAGAGAGAGGTATTGAAATTACTGGGTAATGTGGCAAAATATCATCACAAAGTTGGCAACGCGCTTGTCACAAAGTTGATATCCTTGTAATATTACGAGCATCTATAGACTGCGGTAACGCTTACTATTACGCGGACTGTATGCCTGCTGGTTTAATAAAAAAATTATTAATAGCAATTAACATAGGTAAAATTTTATCCCCAAATTTCACGTAAAAGGAGAAATAAAGAGTACTATATTATATATAGGATATTTTTGAACGAATTTACAATAAAATGTGGAATTAGTATTAAGTTCCATTACTAGGTGCGATCGAAGTTGTTAAAATAACAACAAATTCTAGAGCATGTTCTATGTGCCCGACAGCCTTAAGTGAGTACCAGACGAATTCGATGCAACACCATGTGGGAATACGTCATACATATTTCATATCGCAGAGAAATCTGTCGATTCCGAAACCCGTGAACTGTTCCGATTGGATTCCTTCTGAAGCTGGCCAACCGTATATCCTTTGTCGAACTTTAAATACTGTTACGAAGTTTTGGGCTTTGATCTCTCAGTCCACTGATTGAGAATTAAGACCAACAAATGCGTTTGAGCGTAGCTTTTTTGTACCAGAGTTACGACTTTTTCTTAGCTGGCTATTAAAAATATATAATATATAAAATAACCTTAAAAAATTCAGATAGTTATAAATCAAAATAAATATTCAGACGACATCTCCTACGTTAACCTGACTTCGAGATAGTAGCTAAATTAAGAATTAACAATATGCCATCATCATCACACAGTTATCACAAATCCATTGCTGGACGTAGGTCTCTCCAAGAAAGGAGGTTTTTTGCCTATAATTGCCGCGATGGTAAAGCGTGTTGGCAATCACAGAGCGCAGCTTTCGTGACAGGGATGCTGCTACCCATCCCCGCCCTTTGCATTTGAGCTGTACTATTTCGGGTGGATATAGCACCATCTTTCGGTTCTGGTACGTTAGTTGCCTCTAACGACACCTGGTGCAATAGGAGGTACTATTCTACTGTGCCGGTAACTCACGGCAATATGCCATGCCCATTAATTATTTTAAGTTGACTCCTGCCCTATTTCCTTACAGGGAGATAACGCCTTCTATAGCCAGCCAAGCACACTACACGAGAATATGTAGTTCTTGCTAAAAGCAGTGACAGTATCGTTTGCAAATGTGTAGGAAGTCAAGCAAATGTTTTTAATGATATCCTAGAAATATACTGAAAGGGTTATTTATTTATACTTGCCTGTACGAACACATGAAACTGTACGGTAATATTAAGTCTTAAAGTTTTCTTTTAAGCTATTTAATAATGTTTTGTTTTTGAAAATCCATTTATGAAGTTATGAGATGATGAGAGCCAACGTTCAGGTTCTAATATATGGATTCACTTTTGATTATGAGATTATCACCATTAGAGCTATTGGAAATCCACTGCTGGACATAGGCCTCCTCAAGAAAAGGGGAGTTTTCCCTTTAATTCCCACCCTTGGCGAACGTGTTAGAAAGTACGTAGAGCGTAACTGTAATGACGGGGATTCTTATGCACTTCCCCAACCTGTACATTTGAGTTACACTGCTGCGGATAGATATACCGCCATCTGCGGTTCCGGTAATTTAGTCGCCTCTTACGGCACCTAGTACAGAGGGAGGTAACTCATTACTAGGTGTCGATGAGGAAATGAAGGTACCAGAGCCGACAGATAGCTGTATATCCATCAGTCAGTATATCAAACAGTATATCAAATACACAGGGCGGGGATGGGCAGCAGCATACCGGTCGTAAAGTTTGCCAACATGCTTACCCAGCGCGACATTATTGGGCAAAATTTCCTCGTACTCAAAATTTTTTAAAGTTATGTATTCTGGTCATTTAATTAAGGCTTTTTTTTTACTTTTTCTGGACTTATCTTATAAAATAGGGTATATGGAAGAAATCTTCCAATTTATAAAAGTTGAGATTAAATTTAAAAAAATACATCCCTTAGAGCGTGTTCCTGGCAGTGACTTCAAAAGATTAACTTTACAAAGTGAATTCTTTGAACCGGTTCGGGAAAAGCAGGGCTATAATAATTTTGACTCATGCTTTCCTCAATAAACACAACAAAATAAAGGGTATACAATATAGCGAAAAGATAACCTAATCAAATCCCTTGTGATTTATCTATACATCCATCCAATGTTATTTATATGTATAGATATAAATAAAATTGGAATGTGTGTTTGTAATTTTGAAATAACCGCTTTCTACTACATGGACATGAATGTTTATACGGTACACACACTAAAATATATTCTTTACAATTTTCTTCTGTCTGTCTGCCTGTGTGTTCTGGCTGATCTCTGGAATGACTGGACTGTTTTGGACGAAACTCGCTGGTAGATAGTTGATATAATAAGGTAGTAATTTAGGCTATATAACAGTACGCTATGACTAATTAGAGCGGACCATCAATGAAATTTGTGGCAAAAATGGGTGAAGATATACGTTTTTAAGGAGAACATGCTGTCCAAAGTCACTATTCCACGCGGACAAATTCATGGGCACAGTTAGTAGTAATAAATAATAAATTTTTATAATAACTCATACATTGACCTGATAATAATAATAATTTATTCAAAACAGTTACATGAGTATTTCAATTGAAACTTTGAAGCCTGCATTAGTTAAAACTATGCTACAGTCCTCAGACTTCCCATACTATTGATATAGTTGAACTTTACAATAATAATAATTAGTTATTTGTTAGGAAAGCAGCACCAATAAAGAGAGATCGGAGAAAGCATTTCAGAATCAATTTGTTGGTAAATCGTAAAATATTCATCAGATTATTATTAATTTGTAGAGTTAGAACATTTGATAGTATCTAGCTATTTAACTTAAGAACTAGTAGACTAATTAAAAATTTTCACCATTAGACATTTTTCGAGGATTATCACTTCGTCTGTATTTATAAAAACTAACCCGATAGACGTTGTCCTGCCTTAACAACAGATATTAATCATGAAGAAATATTAAGGCTATATATATTTATCTATATAAGATAAACTATCCTTAAATTGGATTATTGGATTTTTCGCGTACTGTGCGCAATACACAGTAAGCAAAAAACTATAAAAATCGGTAATTTAAGAAAAACTTTATAGATAAATACCGTAATTATGTAAGTAATTTGAATATAATAATATATAAAGATTTAAAAAAATATTGCCCAGGTGCATTTATGCCGATTGTAGATATAAAAATATTAGTAATGGACCCCTGCCTAAAAAGTGTAAAACAAGATTTGTATTGCTGTATGTTTTTTACAAATAAATTCAAAGCCTTGTGGACCAGTTTCAAGAACTCGTGCTTTAACGGAAAGTTGCACTATTATCATTTGACTTAAGCTATATTATATCTTCATATTTTATCTAAAATTGAAGTTCTCGGGTGAGACTGTTAATATCCAATTTAAAGTAATACAAATGTTTAAACATAGTTTGATAAAAAAAACCCGTTACGAACCCCAACACTCAATCGAAGTTTGAAATATTTCAAAATCTCGTCGTATAACATACGTTTAGAAATGCAATCGCAGTTTTTAAAGTTCCACTGGCGAGATTCCGCTATGAAATATGTATGTCTGGATTGTATAGGAATTCTGCAGCGTGCGCTCGCCCAGAGTGCGGCTAGATCGAAATATTCGATAGGATTTATCGTGGTTTATGCTTATCCATACTTTGTTTGATCGTTATAAACACTATATCGTTATATTTAGTACACTTTTAAGTTATAGCCTGTTTTCTTGTGTAGCCAATCGTAAGAAGCCATTATGTTCTGTTTTATAAAAATGCAGCGATACTTTTTAGTATCTCAGGGTACCAGTGCAGTGAAATAGTACCTTTTCTGAACTGGATGTTGTAAAAAGCAACTAAGGTATCGGAACCGAAAATAATCCTGTTGAAATGAGAACACTTCGTAATATGTATGGTGTGAGTTCGAGAGATAGATTAAAGTAAAATGTGTGATAAAAAAACTATGTGGTTTGAAAGATGGTGTTATGACAACAATAGAGATTTGTGATGGTTTAAACTCGTATAAAAGTTGGATGAAAGTATTAGCATAGGACGACCGAGAACTATATATTAACCACGTAAGGTATTAAAGAAGGCCAGATTAAAGCACCGACAGCACAGATAATATACATACAATAGCGTGCATGAAAAGGAATAATGCGAGTAAAGGAAGCGAGGCGAGCCAAGAACGTAGCGAGTGAAACTCTAAGGTCTCCGTCTACTCCGATAGGACACAAGAGTATGTACCTATATTTAAAAGTTAATTTTCACATTAAATCACTATTATATAAATTATATTCCCTCACAATATATTACACATTGACATCGTAATAAGTAGCATATATTACCTGTCTTACAGATATAGGAACAGACAAAAGAATTGTACTAAAATACATATCGCACACCTAGATAAAGACCGTCAACTCAAAATAGTATATTTCCCACAAGCCTAAGAACATGGACATTTATTGGCATATTTAATTGATATGTCATTCCTTTAGGAAGATATCAACAGACAATTTCAAAAGAGTTTTCGTCAATTACTAAAGGTCTATTAAAATTACACTGTTTTGAGTTGGTCCAGTTTTCATCTAGAGGTGCGATATATTACCTAGACAGAAAAAATTTAATCTTGTAATTATTTAAATACATATACATATGTAAATGTTGGTGGGGATTGAACCTACGACCTTTGTTGTACAAGATATTAAGCACTACTGTACACCTTTGGACTTACTATTCATATCAAATAAATTACAAACATTGCTTAGTATGGAATTATCTTTGTAAAAAAACTAAAACAAACAATAAGCACAGCCAACAGCGAAATTGAAGAAGGACTTTAAATAATGTACAGTAAAACATATATATATATACATATTCGTATATATAAATGCGGGTAGAGATAGTGTACTGAGAGAGAGCTATCCTTGACCATCGGCTTTTTTGTCCCGCCACAAATCCGCTCCAAATGCACTGACGGAACAAAAATCGAAAGCACAAAAACAGAACGTAGATAAGAAAGTATTTAAATTTGCATGAATAGGTCAAACTCTCCGGTACTCGATGGTATTCATGCTCCGATCTTGTGGAGATATCTCGCTCGTCGTCCCGTTTGCAATCCGGGATGGAACGCTTTACAAAATACACTCGGACTAAATAGTTTTTACTGAATTCCACTTTTGAACTGGATTTACTTTTAAATAGCCCACAGAGTTTATTATTTGCGTCTCGTTATCAATCAGTTATTCAAATGTACATATATTTATACCATTACTTGATATATAACAAATTTGTATCACCGTGCAAGTCCGCGGTGAAATTCTAAGCTATTGATTTGATTTTAAAAATTCAACTATTGTTTACTGTGTACGGTTTGACAGCTTCTCCAATTTGAGATATAAGATAGTTTATATCTCAATTAAAGACAGGACCACGACTTTCGGGTCAGCTAGTACAGTCCATGCTATATAATAACTATAAGGCAATTATTATTGAAGGGGCCCGATGGCACAGACGGGAGAGATCCTATCTTATGTGGCAAGGGCCGTGGGTTCGACCCCCACCTAGAACAAACATTTGTATGTTGATATGTATATGTATTATACTTGTGATTCCTCTGTTGTCCGTAATATAAGTTCTTTAAGCGACTTGCCACAGAGTCAGATCAAAATGTGAGATGTTGTGTGATTATCTATTTATTTATTTTGTCTGTAGATAATAAAAAAATCAAAAAACTATGAGGCAAATATTACTTTTTCTAATATAGCGACGTTTGACTGAATGATCAATCCTTTGAAAGTTAATGTGTATAAGTTAAATTTGTATAATTTATTGAATTAATTATTGTTATATCAGACTGTTGGACATAGGCTTTCCCATGAAAGGGGAAATTTCGTCGATAATTGCCGCGCTGTGCAAGCGTGTTGGCAATCGCAGAGCGTAACTTTTACAATGGGAATGCTGCTGTCCATCCCCACCAATGTACAACATTTGTGTTACGCTCTTTCGGGTGGATATACCGCCATCTGTCTGTACTAGTTGGCACCTTAGTCGCCTCTTTTTTTTATTTTTTTTTTCGGACGAACCCATTGCTGGACTATTCAGACGTCAATTCCAGCGCCACTGAAAAAAAGGGCGAGGCTTCTCATAGGTCCGATGCCCGTAATTATCCTGCCTACCCTGCGACCGAGATCGCGCGTTTAGCTACGGTCGCGCCCGCAAGGCTCGCGGCTGAGCAAGTCGCCTCTTACGACACCTGATACAGGGGGAGGTACTTTTCTACTCAGCCGCTACCACATGGCTAATTAATTATATTTAAATTTAAGATTAAGACAAGACAACGTCTCCGCGTCTTCAACGCTTGTAGTATATAGAAAAATAATGATATAATTTTTACCTTAACCACCCAGATCGGATGCAAACGACATGAAACGAGATTCAACCACGTTCATAGAGCGTCTAATGATCTGTCGTGGGTCGGACGCGGCGGACATTGACGGTGATTTATGGCAAGGGCGAGGAATATTTAGCAGCACGGAGAACGTTTGGTTTTGTGTGAATATCCAACGTTCGTATCAGCGGCGTGAGATTGTTAGATGAGCTGAGACGTGTACGTGCACGAACAACGAAACTTATATTCTTTACCTTTATCATCATACCAGCCATTAGAAATCATTTCTGGACACAAGCTTCTACAAAAACGGAGGTTTTTTGTCCATAATTGCCACTCTGGGCAAGCGTGTTGGCAATTTCAGAGCGCAGTTTAAATGCTGCTGCCTATCCCTGCCTTGTGCATTTGAGCTGCACTATTTTGGATCGATATACCGCCATCCGTACCACCGATACCTGGTGCGGTCGGAAGTTTTTATTAATTTATTAACAATGTCAGATTTTCTAATTAAATGCAACCATTTTCTAGTTACAATTCAATTCATCTTAGGTTTCTGTTGGGCCGCACGTCTGGTTTTCGGTGAATTTTCACCCACTACGTAACTATATGCCTCGATCAAAGTCGTAAATATATCTTCTGTATTATCAATTCGTCTATATCTAGTAACTAAAAGAAAACATTTTCTATAAGAACCGTAATAATTGCAAAAGCATTATGC
This sequence comes from Heortia vitessoides, assembly GCA_020976665.1. NCBI lineage: Eukaryota > Metazoa > Arthropoda > Insecta > Lepidoptera > Crambidae > Heortia > Heortia vitessoides. Next base: position 854,221 of record JACJUM010000202.1, read on the forward strand.
CAATTGCGAAACCTATATTACTAGCAGAATACTTTCCTTTCTTGAGGAGGCCTATATCTAACACAGGACGTTCTATTACTCATATGATAATTATAATAAAATAATTAATACAAGACATGGTATAATAAAAAACACAATTAAAAGATATTCACAAATCAAATAGTATATAAACCATTAACAAACAATCCGACGTTACAAACTTAAAATTTCAACAATATTTAGTTAGTAAATTTAACTACATTTACTCAATAAATTTTTATCCCTATTTTTTTTTAAATAAGAAGCATCAAGCAGTTTATATTCTAAGATCTTGTTAAATATTCTAACGCACATTGATACTTCAACACTACTTTTATTATGTTTTGGGAACATTTTTTTTCAATTACAAATAATCTCTTCTTTCCATATGAAAACAATCTTTTTATCAAGTGATTCAGTTAGGAAATAAATCATTTTTTCCCTCCTCTACACTATAGGGGTCGCATTTTGCTAACAAATCCCAGCGACCCATTTATATCTCAAAGTAGCGTAAGCCTTCCGCATGAGCATACTAAAAAATCTTGGCAAGTTTTCAACAAATAAACCGGATCGTAAATTAGACATACAAGCTGGAACAGCATTCGTCCACTCCCAATTGTCTAGTCCGTGGATTGTCCAGCCGATGAATCGGCCGTCGGACTTTGAGATTTACTGCCGAAAAACGGCTACTTCGGCTGACTAAGCTGGTCCTGTTTTGTCTCAGAAAGACTACTGTTTGTGTTTTGCAGAAACAGTCTCGCTCCCCAGAGATATATTGGGTAACAGTTTTAGGATTACTTTACCAGTAAAAGAGAGATAAAGAAGAAAAATAAAAGCTATTTGAATTTGAAAATTAAATATTGAAATCGCTTCGAATTGCCTATTTTTATCGCCAAATAATGTTCCAACTATAGTTTACGCATTTCTGTGTTCCTATTAAAGAAAATAACTAGGTAAATGTGAGATAGAATAACAGTTCAAGATTGATGAACCGATAAAGCTATCAATCGGCATGTGTGCTTATTTGCTGACTTCATAATAAAAAAGAATGTAAAAAAATACGCGTCACCTAATCTTATATCCTTAGTTTTTTTTTAATATAAATGATAGTTATAAAGAAAAAAACAATAAAATTCAATATCCTTTGGTTACACATGGATACTATAAAGGATTCTTTTATATATATTTCAACAAATTCAACTCCATACTAAACATTAACTATATAAAAAGTTAAGGCTTTAGTTAGCGTTAGCAAAGAAAATAATATAAACGTTTGTTATGCAACATAAACATATCCGTAATTATAAAAGATAATAATTGTGTGACGATTAAAAAAACTCGTTAGATATTCGAGAGAGTATTATTTTTGTGAGAAAAATCAATTTATTAAATATTCCCCACCGTAAATCAATAGATTATGTAGAATCCTTCTTATTTCAAATAGATTTTATTTGATTGCTTGTCAAGTCACTTGAATTTGGGTTAAGGACATCAGACAACAGAGGAATCACAGAAATACTCCTTAAATACATATATTTTACACCCAGATGCAATAAAAAAACATTAATATTATCATATGAATATTTATCCTGGGTTGAATCTACGGTATTTTGTGCACAAGGTAGGATCACTTCCATCTGCCCCATTTGGGCCCGTCAAAAAAGTACTTTCGGAAATGTATAAAGTATAGTGTATATTCTGTTTAAAATTGTTTTTCCTTGGATTATGTAACGCTGTTTTAGAAAATGAAATTGCAATTCGAAAACATTCTGTTTGTAGTGTTCAAGACATAAATAACTTGTCTACTTCCAAATAAGTAGAGGTAAGTCTATCCAGACTTATTTGGAAGTATAATCTATCTATTATTAATAAATATATAATATAATTAACTATCTATTATTTTCTTAAGGACTCTATAGTCCCTATTTGTGCTATTGAACATTTCCCGGAGTCAAAATAAGTCTGCACGTCTAGCCTTCATCTAAATGCTACCCGCATGCTAGCTTTCACCAATACTAGTAAACTAGTTGAGTAAAAAATTCGATACACTGGCTCAGTTTTTAATATTAGCCAAATCACAGTCATAGATCTTACACCGGTGGGTATAGGCCTATACAAGAAAGAGGGAATTTTTACATAATTAGCATAAATTCTTGATGGGAATGCTACTGCCAGCTTCACCCTGTTGTATTTGAGCTACGATATTTTAATTTAGTTTAATCATTCAAATTCCACGAAGCTATTATGTCCTAATTTAAATATATATATATCGGTTTCGACCGCTGATAAAGAATTTACTTACGAAAACTGAAAATTGCACAATACCGTAATAATAAGACTACAATCACATATATATATCCATACATACACAAATATACGCATGCATATACATACACATACATCCACTTACATATACATATATAGTTATTACTTAAATTCTCGAAAGTAATACTTACATTAAAAACAAACAGAAAGAAAAAATAATTAAACCAGACATCAGTACCTAATAACATGTGATAACTCAGGCAACCAATTTATCGGCACAAAAAATGTAACAAATTAAATAACCACAAACTATTTCACTTTTTTGCTTTAGAATTTGTAATGGTCAAAGCAATGTTTTCTTTGAAGGAATGTAACGAACAGAAAAGGTCAGTTAAAACAATTTTTTTTTAATGTTTTTTGCAGACGATGTACAGAGTTTCGTATGTCTTGTTTGGACAGTCTGAGTGCAAAAGTATACTGCCATATGCCGCCTTCAATGACACCTAGTACATGGAAAGTACTATTCTACTCTGCCATTACTTCACGGTCTATATATTAGTATGTATGTAATGTGTAGAGATGATAGATATTTGATATTCTTATCTACCTAGCTAGCACTTAAGTGCTCGACCTAGATCTGTATGACCCTATTTAGATAAGGTCATATTCTAAATTTGTCTTCAGACATCTAAGTATTTCCAGCCTGTTCGTTGAAGTCTAGACTTTTCCTGTCGCTACATAAATTATATTATTATTATCAACCCTATTTTTCCAGCAGTGTAATTTTTTTATTACTTTTTTTATAATAATAACAATAAATTGACACTACATATTATACTGACCTGACTTCTAAATAAGCCGCTTAGAGCACTTGTGTTACGAACATCGAGGAACAAAGCAATCACAATTTTTATTTAACACCCAGACAAATACATATATCATCATATAAATACTTCTCCTGAGTAGGGATCGAACTCGCGACCTTTAGCGTACAACATAAGATAAAAATCGGTTCCGTCTATTCTATAATTTATACCCACGTCTATTACTCTGTAGACAATACCAATACTTGAGGATAGGTCAAGTAACAGCTAGAAAAAGCTAGCAAAAAAAAGGAATTTACCTATAATAGCCGCGCTGGGGAAGCGTGGTGGGAATCACAAAGCGTAGCTTTGCCACGAGGACGCTGTTGCTCATGCCAACCCGGAGACACTTGAGCTGCACTGCCTCTGAAACCTCACTCGTCTTTTATGACACTTGGTAGGTACTATTTCTCTTTCGGTATCAAACGGCTATAAGTACGAGTAACTCGACATCTCGTGACAACGCACGCAATGTGCGTTATATTGGTATATATTGGTCATATTTGTCAAAATAACAGTTTTGAACATTGACGGGCGGTATGATCATATTTTTGTTTGTTCTGATGTGAAGTAAATGTATTTAAGTAGTGTATTTCTGTGATTCCTCTGTGGTTTGTTGTCCGTAACTCAAGTGCTTTAAGCGACTTATCACAGATTCAGGTCATATTGTGACCAGTCAAAACACACCTCAATATCCGCATATTTACCATCGTAAAAAGCAGACACTGTTTATTTCTACTTGCTTCAATGACATAATTCTTTTGCTTCTTTAACATCAAACAAAATAAAATATATCTTAACATTTTTATAACAAGTTGAATCTATTGGGAAATTGGTCTGTAAAAAAATGTGTTTAGGTAGATATTGAGTTGATCGAGTTCACTTAATCATCATTACAGCCATTGGAAGTCCACTGCTGGAGATAGGCCTCCCCAAGAAAAGGGGAATTTCGTCCATAATTGCCGTGCTGGATAAGCATGTTGGCAATCACAGAGCGCATTTTTTGCGCGAGGATGCTGCTGCCACGCCTTGCATTTGAACTATACTATCTTGGATGGCTTAGGGAGGTACTATTCCGCTCTACCGGTACCTCACGGTACCAGTTCACTTAAATATACATATAATTCCTTAACCCGTGGTGCTGTATCATTCTTTAACTAGTAACCAATTAACCAAGCTCATGAGACAATTTTAATGCCCATTTCCCTGCAATATCTTTCACCGAACACTACCTCGCGACACACCCGTATTTACATCGCTGCGTTCCTGTTATAACGGTAAAGGAGGCAGTGAAGTTACTGGGTAATGTGACAGAACATATTTAAGTCACAGTTGCCGACACAGGCTATCACGTGAATAAAAAAATGCACCAATACTCATTAGTGGGTTTTAAAGGCCTCAAAATACATCTGGGACTAACAGCTGTTTTTAAGGCACCAATCTCAGTCCTAACGGTTGCAAAGAAAAGAATAAAGAGTAAAGAATAAGAAGGATAGTCGCGTTCACGTGCGCCATGAGCTCTAACAGTTTTCTAGAATAATTAGTTCAGTACTGCAAAACAAAAGAAACTCTAAGGTGATTGCGTAATTTTATGTAATTTTGTATTGCTCCTCTATTCTAAAGTCTCATTTCACTTTCATAAGAGATAATTGTCAGGTTGCTATTAAAATGAAAACTTAATAGCCTTTTAATCTGTTTGGAAATTTCGTTTTCGTTGTAACATTTACATAATTCGTATCACAAAACGGTCGCTCGCTGAATTTATTCGTATATTCTTTGGTACAATTATTCTTCTGTAATGAATTTGTTACTCTACACGTTACTAATATTTTAGTAAGTTTTAATCTAGTAACTCGTGCCAGACTTCGCATGGGTAAAGGCTTTTATAAATTTCGTCGTACTTTCATAGTAGTTTGCCGGCACAGGTCTTAAAGTTTATAGCAGGTTCATTACGCGAGCCACCAGAAAAGAACCGGCAAGAAAAACTGATAGTGATGAGGGTTCCAATAACACCTAATGGTAGGTATTTTTGGAAACCGTACCGGCGTTGACGCTAACAAACCGTTGTCTTAATAGTAGATGTTAGACCAATTCAATTCAATCCCAAGCAGTTTCATAATTTTTATAATCTTTCAGGCAGTAATAAGCTTAAGTAATTCACAATTCTTAAGTTTATTTAAAGGCATATTTGTAATTTTATTATAAAGTCTTACACTATTGTACTTGAACGGGTGACTTACTTTTTGGAGCCTATTGATAGGCACTGCAAGCATATACTTATTTCTAGTATTAATATTATGTATGAGACTAATTTTCTGCAGATCAGTTATATTTTTGTGAAAATAAATAACATTTTCATATACTTATTGACAATACAGTCATTATTTATTATTCTTTAAATATTTGTCTTAAAGACGTATGCCGATTTATTTTATAAATCACTCGAAAAGCTCGTTTCTAAGAACAAAACCAGCATTCATTCGTCATTATGATAATGACTTAAATGCTGTTTTCATAAATAGAAGAATATATATGGCATAACGCCATGTAAGTAGCTGAAATAAACTAGCAGCTCAGTTTTTATGTCTGTTTACTGACAGATTTTGTGTACTGCAAAAGCCACAGAACTAAGTCTACTCGAGACATTCACTATTTCAGGTCACCTTTTTTTGGATGGAAAGAGTGAATGGAGCTAAGATGGAAAGAGTGAATGTAGTAAGAGGCATAAATAAGCTAGATTCAAAAATATAATAATATTAATAAATATAATAAAAGATATAGATGAACAGATTAATAATTATATCTAAAATTATTCAAGTTACGTAACGTAGTAAGCTAGGAATCCTTGATTCCAGACTACTGTCTCCCCAATATACCTAACTCGATCAACGGTAACTGGGTCAGTTCGAGTTAGCATCTTCGCCGGGGATTGACTTTAGTTAGATTAAGAAGCACGTAGCGACTAACAAACTATTGACATGTTCAAACTAAAGGAAAAAGATGCTTTTTGCAGTTAAAGAGGTGCTCAGAATTTAAAACCAATAAATAAGGTTGCTGTGAGGTAGTAGCATAGTAGAAAAGTACCTTCCAAGTACCAGGTATTGTAAAAGGTAACTGAGGCACCGAAATCGACAAATGGCGGTATCATCATCATCATCATACCAGCCATTGAAAGTCCACTGCTTGGCAAAGGCCTCCCTAAGAAAAAAAGGAATTTTGCCCATAATTGCCACGCTAGGCAATCGTGTTGGCAATTGTAGAGCGTAGCTTTTGAGATGAAGATGCTGCTGTCCATCCCCACCCTACGCATTTGACCTACACTGTTTCGGATGGATATACCGCCATCTGTCGGTTCCGTTACCTTAAGAAACCTGGTTCAGGGCTACCGGTACAGTAGAATAGTACTTAATTTTCTACTCTATCGGAACCGAACGGCAATGTTGTAGGAATTTATTATTAAATTCTATCTTTTTAGTAGTAATTTTTAAAGTAAGATTAAATAAATAAATTAAAATTTTACTAACCCAATGACAATTGCTAGAAGAGGATATGCAAACATTCATCATTAAAGCAGGCACCTAAGCCTAACGCCTTGCTTCGGAGGCCTCACTCAGACGGGGCTCTAGACGCGCTCCTAATGACGCCACGCCCTTTGAGCACTGAACCGCGAAAATAAGAGACTTCGTATGGTACAAGGCATGGGTGGTAGTTTATATACATATATATGTAAATATATAAACGGAGGATGGACTAGCTAACTGACTGACATATTAACGCAGGGTTACAAAGGTTAAAAACTTAAAATTTTGCGGGATCCTTTCATGAAGAAAGGGAGCGTTAAGAAAGGAATTTTGAAAATTCACCTCCTGAGGGGTAATTTGGGGGTGCAAAGTTGAAATGAAACTTTGCCGTTTTTGAAGTTTTTCAAGCAAAATTCAGTATGGTCACAGTCAAATATTTTTTCGAAAATCATAACTGAAGTGGAAAATTAGTATGAATGTTCTTTGAATTTCTAAGATTTTAATAAAATGTCATTATTAAGAAATATATGGGTTTCTTTTTTTGTAAATAAAAATAATCAGTCTTTTGTTATTAAATAGCTGTTGTTACAAGGAGTAACTTACTAATATTATTGTATTTATTATTCATATGGGAACCGAAACAATGCAGATGAAGCCGCAGGGCGTTTTATAACCTTGTAAATCCTTGGTAGTAAACAGTGTACAAGCTGGCAACTTGTTAGAGATATCCTTGTGCAGTTACGGTTACTATACGTAGAATTCCATGCTGATACGTCAAATTGATCTAATACAAAACATTGTATATTCCAGCTAATCTTAGAAACAGCTGAATAGATTTTAATGCGTCTTACACTGGCCAATAGCTGACCTTATATGAAATCAATTTACTTCAAACTCTTAATATACTACTTAACTTTTTTATTATATGCAAGGAAACGGAAACTATGCTAGTGTGATCACTGCTAGAATTTTATTTATAATCTAAGGTTCCTATCGTTTGGACCATTGGCCATACTCCAAAAGATTCACTGAAGTATGTTGCTTTAAGGACAATTATTGTTTTTGTATCCGCTGCCCTTTGCACATGAGTCTTCTTTATAACAACTGTCTGTCTTATAAAAAATAAGAGTTGACAATCGAAACATCTACGAACTGTTTACAGATATAAAAACTTTTTATGCATGAATTATATGACGGGCCCAAAGGAGCAGATGGTAATCATCCTATCTTGTGCACCAGGAGTCGTGGATTCCATTGACACCTGCCTGGTATCAGCCCCACCCACCACGGCAATAATGAGCCAAATTCCTAATTTCTTGAACTCTATATTTTATATTTTCTTTTCTTTTTATACATTATATAAAAACGTATTTTTTTATCATGATCCAATTATTGTCTGGGTATAATAAAGGCCAAAGATTGTAAAGCTTGAACTATGGATATATACACTCCGTTGATATGCTAGATGCTCAAGGTTTTTATTTATATAATCCAAGATAAGTCGCTTAAAGCACTGAGGGATCACATATATTATTAATAAATACATATTTTTAAAACCCAGGCACAGAACAAACATAAATATTATCATATAAATATTAGCCCTGGATCGAACCTACGACCTTGGCCCACAATATCGGAACATTACCAATTGCGGCATATAGCGTGTCATCATAATTGCATAAGCTATAATTTAAATAAAACTTTATGCGACAACTTTATCAGCCATAAAAAAGACACTGTCTGACATAGGCCTCCCCGGACCGGTTTTTTGGCGCGGTGGCAATTGCAGAGCGCAACTTTACGACGAGGTTGCTGCTGCCCATTTCCACCCTGTATTATTAAGTTGCATTGTTTTAGTTAAATATACCGCCATCTGTCGGTCCGTTTCATTAGTCGCCATTTACGACACCTGACACAGAAAGAGGAGTATCTCCCTCTATTACTATTCTACTCCAGGTATTCAAAAGTAATGGGCACTACAAATAAGATAAAATTAGAGTAGATAAAAAGCTTGAATGCACGCAGGCTTTGAGTGACTAAGGAGGGACAACCCTCATTATGTTGCCAGTCAAGTCTAGCCTAGCTAGACTTCTCATTTGTCAACGCCAATCTTCACCGGTTATTTTTTGTGCTCTGCTTGTTTTTCAACTGGTTGTATAAGGTTTAAGCTTTAATATATGTTCACATCCAGGCATACGGGAGGCGTTCACAGTTGATTTACAATTCCAAATTTTTGTTTTCAGGTCCAAAATAAATTAGATTTAGTATTGAAAAATAAGTGTTTATTGAATAACTCTTAATTTATTAACTGGTTATGCAACTGTAGCAACGAAAACGAAAAATTGCCATATAAAACATTGAACACAAAATACGTTATACGTTAGTAGATATGAAATGTACATATATACTTACATATCATCATCATACCAGCCGTTAGAAGTCCATTGCTGGACATAGGTCTCTCCAAGTGAGGAGGATTTTTGCCCATAAATGCCGCACTAGGCAAATATATATTGGCAATCGTAGAGTGCAGCTATCGCAACGAGGAAGCTGCTGCCCATCCCCGCCCTGTTTATTTGAGCTACTTTGTTTCGGATGGATATACCGCGATCTGTCGGTTGTACTATCTACTCTGCCGGTATGTCACGGCAAACTTTTAAATACATTCAATAAAAAATACTCTAACAGTTGTGAATGTTGGGTATGGCAGAATTTACACGAGAGTAGAATAAATGCTGTTAAAATGAGAGCACTTCGAAATATTTATGCTATAGTAAAAAAATTGTGTGTTGAAAAAATGATGTTGTGACAACAATAGAGAAAGGAATGTTGAGATGGTTTGGACATGCTGTGTGGTAGAACGGAAGTGATTCTAAGAATTTGTATAGATGAACTGGGTGAATATATCTTGACCAGGTGAAAGAGGTATTAAAGAAGGGCCAGGTCAAAATAACCAAGAATAAACAACCGTGAATGAATAAACTAATGCGAGTAAGGGAAGCGAGAGAGGTATGCCACAATCGTAACTGGTGGAGATCCCTACATATATTATATTTTATATTCTCTGCCTATCCCGATGGGACGCAAGCCTGATTTGTGTATGTTTGTATATATTTATCACATTATTATCTCCCGTCAATATTTGTTATTTATTTTTTTAAATTTTGCTTTGAAGATTTTTTATACCTGAAAATATAATGTGAGATGGCAAGTCTGCATATACGGTTAATCACAATAGTAATACAAGACATGAAGGCTAACATTTGGTGCGAATTGTAAAGCCTCTTAAATATAGTTACCTGTCTCCAGTTCCCGAAATTTCTGTGGGTTTCTCCGGTTCCAACTCGATTCTATACAAAACATCTCCAGTAACAACACACGCATCTTCAGAGGAAAGGGAGTTACTATATATTGAAAACACAGACCTCCACTCACGTACTGATTCGACGTCGAATCTTGTTAAGTCAACAATATATTTGATTAACCTCAACAAATAATTGACTGACATTTAGTTTTTAAATGTGATGTGAAAAATTTGATGATGAAAATCGGCAAACAATAACATTTGCTGATAAGCTCAACTGATGTACATATAATAAAAACATAAAAAACTTTTTTCAATCGATTTTTTTTAATCGCGATCAAGCTTTCCCCGGTGGGAATAAAGCATTTTTCGAATGCTTATTATATCATCATATCAGCCATTAGAAGTCCACTGCTGGACACGGGCCTCCCCAAGATAGGGGGAATTTTAGCTATAATTGCCACGTTGGGCAAGAATGTTAACAATCGCAGAGCGCAGGATTTGTAACGGGGATGCTGCTGCACATCCCCGCCCTGTGCATTTGAGCTACACTGATTCGAATAGATATACCGCCATCTTAGTCGCCTCATACGATACCTGATACAGGGGGAGGTACTATTTTACTCTGCCGATACCTCACAGCATAGAATGTCGAATACTACAAATACTCAACAATAATTAATGACTAAGATTGATTGGGAGTGAAGGGTAATGCAAAAAGAAAAGACTTTTCGTGAAATCGGCGGTCAAATTCACTACTACGTCTTCTCAGAATTGTAACCGGCACTCCGCAAGGCACGCCGAATAAAACCTCATAAGTGGAATTCAGGATTTGTAAAACGTGTTTTAGCCTAGAGGCATGGTAGGCCCAATATAAATGTTGTCAGCATTGATATCTCACTCTCATCCATTTGTACCGCCAAATAGAAGTGTTTGCATTGCTACGTTCCGGTTTGAAGGGTGAGAGAGGCATTGAAGATTACTGGGTAATGTGACATAACATCATCAAGTCACATGATTAGCAACACACTAGTAATATCCTTGTGATATCACAAGCGTGTGTTGTGAGGTACTAGCACAATAAAACGTACTTCCAACTGCAGCAGGTGTTTAAATGGTGACTAAGGTACCAGAACCGACAGACGGCAGTATATCCACTCGAAACCGCTCAAATGCACAGGGCAGGGATGAGCAGCAGCATCCACTTTTTTTTTTTCGGACGAACCTAGTGCTGGACTACTCAGACGTCAATTCCAGCGCCACCGAAAAAGAGGGCGGGGCCTCT
>JACJUM010000202.1:873631-961489 GCA_020976665.1 Heortia vitessoides
ACTTAAGGTAGACATACAAAAGTCGTCTGCATTGGTACCTTACTCACCTATTTTACTGCCAAATAGCAGTTTTAGCATTGCTTTGAAGGGCAAGAGAGCAATGTAATTACTGTTTAATGTAACATTATATCTTTAAGTTGGCCGTGAGGTACCGGCAGAATCTAATAGTACCTCCAACTGCACCAGGTGTCGTAAGAGGCGACTAAGGTGCAAGAACCGACAGACGCACAGGGCGGTGATGGTGATCCCCTTTGCTAAAGCTTCGCTCTGCGATTGCCAATTCGCTTGCCTAGCGTGGAAGTTATGGCCAAAAAAACTTCCTTTTTCGGAAAGGCCTATGTCCAGAAGTGGACATTCAATGGCTAGTATGATGATAATGATATCTTTAAGTCACAAGGTTGACTACGCGGTAGTGATATCTTTATAATATTACGAGCGAGCGCGGACTGAATGCTAGTTGACCTAATCTAGAAAAAAGAAACCGTAGAGCGCTTCATGTATCCAGTAAGTGTGTTAATGTGAGAAAAAAGTCCAAAGTATTTTTCTATCCACCAAGTTCTGATTACTTAAAAGGAACGTGTAAAATTATTGGTTATTCTAAAGTCACCGGCTGGATCGGAAATTGTCTACGGTAAGTCGTCGATTCGCAAGCGCTGGATGTTCCGCTCCGTCGATGGAGGCTGTTATGACGGGAAACTTCGATTTTTTCCCATTTCCCCTCGCAAAATGAGCTCAACAAGCCTACTTTTCCGAACAACTTATTTGAGAATATTTCGTGAAGCTTAATCTTGGATTAAGTAGGAAAATTTGTTGAAGTTTTCAAATGGATTTCAGCTAAATTTACCGTCAGAGTTAAGTACATTCATAACGGATTAAAGTCATTTAGGTTCTTTATTTAGATATCTTATTTTACTTATTTTGTTTTAGTAACCAGAAAATCTTGCAAATTATTTCATTAGTTGACTTTGCAAATATAGTAAAAGAATATCTCGTCTAAGATTGAAGGACTCAAATCACTACGAAACGCACTAGTATTACCAATGACGGTTCCAAAGACGCATCCAAGAGTATCTCTATCTTATGCACTAATGGCCGTGAGTTCGATCTCTATTCATCTCCACCCAGGACAAACTTGTATGTGATGAATCATTATCTTCTTCCACAGCTGGACATAGCCCTCCCCAAGAAAGGAAGATTTTTACGTATAATTACTGCGCACACAACAGCAATGCTGCTGCCCATTCTCACACTGTTGGATTTCAGCTATTCCTAGGTTGATATACCGCCATGTCAGTCCGCTCTTACGATACCTGGTTCAGGGGGAGATACTTTGACCAGTTTGTTTAATTCTCAATGTCAGCATTATGTGCATTGTTGTAGATAACTAACAAACATACAACAAATAATTATACATTTCTCTAATTGGTCTTCGTGCATTGTAAAAGCTTGATTTTAAATTCAAAGCAATATTACGACACCTGGATTATTTATTTTATTTATTCATTTATTTAGTATAGGCACACTTACAGATTACTATCATATATATACTCACATTCATAATTATATATAATATTAACTAGATAGTGTCCTAGAATATGTATACATGACATTTGCTTCATTTAAGTTTTTTAGGTATACATATACCAAATCAATTCAAAATATTATTTATTCAACCCTTTACAAGCACATTCGAATCGTCAAAATATTTAACGATATAATTTTGATTCTGATGTATGAAATACTAAATATTTTATTATATTCATACAACTGATGACTATGATCCTGTCATCTAACTTATAAATTAGGCCTACCTTCACCACAGATCTTAAAACTAAGTTCAATGAAGGTTGAGAAAAGAACTACAAGAAATAAATGTGATAAAGGTTCTATCAATAGTAAATAGTGTTAATGTACCCGGCGTCGGCGCTAACAAATCGTTGTCTTTAAGTTAAGGTTACAACAATTTAGACGGGCCCGATGGCGCAGATGGTAGTGATCCTGTCTTGTGCACCAGGGGTCGTGGGTTCGATTCCCACCCAGAGCAAATATTTATATGATGATATTTGTGTTTGCTCTGTGTATGGGTGTAAAATATATGTATTTAAGTAGTATATTTGTGATTCCTCTGTTGTCTGGCATTCGTAACACAAGTGCTTTAAGCGACTTACCACGGATTTAGGTCAATGTATGAGATGTTGTGGGAATTTATTATTATTATTATTATTATTATCTCAGGCAGTTTTATCATTAATATAATCTTTAGCGAGCATTAGAAATAGGCTTACTCTTTAAGTTACTAACTTACTTACTATATTTACAAAACTTATCAAAATAGGAGCAAGCAGCGTCACGAAGTTTAGCTTAACTACTTATTTAAGCTCTTTGGTTTCCTCTCGCAGCATTTATTAAGTTATAAGATTAAGCAATTTTCAAGTTACATTTAATAGTTTCGAATATTAAATGTGCTCTTTGCGAATTTTCTCTCGTATACGACTAACATAATTCAATTCCCTTTGCATGTTAAAAGTTACTTTGAATATAGCATATCTAAATCTTTACATTTATACTGATATTATGTATAAAATGGAATCGAAGTATTTATGTATTTTTGTATGTTTGGCTATATTTATTCTTAAGTAACATAGGCTATATTTTTTTACAAGAAAAAATGAGGTCATCAAATTTTAGTCATATTATTGAAGGTATGAAAAACGTCATGTATCAATGATAAAGAAACATATATTCTACAATATTAAAACACGAATTAATATTATTAAAAAATTATGCTATACCTTATTATATACCAGCTTTTGTAATTTTATTATCAACCACTTTTTTTTAAAGAAATCTAACCAAAAACTATTATAACTATGCCTAACATACTATGTTATTAATGTCTTTATATTAATTCTTAAACAAAATTATTATTATACAAGTCTATTTCAATACCAAATAAACAAAATATACCACTCGCATTGTTGCCGAGGTATTGCGAGTGCGGCTATGAGGCAAGGAAGGGAAAACGGGACTATTTCTAAATCTTACAAGTCTCTTGACATTGTATGCATCATAGAAGATATAATGCATTTTCCCCAACAATTTTTAAATATGCTGAACTCACCAGATTTGACTTCTCATGAAATAAAATTAAAAGTTAAAATTATACTGTTGAGAAATTGAAATCCATCCAATATGTGTAACGGGACCACACAGTGGAGAAATATGCACAGTGAAGAAACCTTGAAATTAAAACCTTATAAAGTGTAACATTATTCCATATTGCATACGATGTTACGTTTACGGTGTGTTTCCCAACCAGTTTCAGGTATCACCAGTGTTTTGTATAACTGTGACTTAATTTGGCAGACACATTAAAATGAAGTTTCCGGTTTTGATTTGGTTTCTAAGATAAAGTATAGAAACACGATAAATCTGAAATTACATTTTTTTGTCTCTGTCTGTCTGTTTATATGAAGTAATCTCTCAAACGGCTGGACTGATTTTAATGGGACTTTCATTGGCAGATCATTGGCAGCCCATATAAAAAGGAGCAATTCAAATTATAAAACCATGCTACGACTAATAGGAGTGAAGCATTAATCAAAAATGAGAACAAAACGGATAAAAAATATAGGTGTTATGTGCACTGCGTTGTAGTTACTTCAAAATAATGTTTGGGGTAATTTTGACTCTTTAAAAGCTTTACTACTCAAAGTCACTATTTCCCGCGACGAAGTCACAGGCACAGCAACTACTAAATAAATAAAATACACAGCCTCACAGACACCACCAGTGATCCTTGAAAACTGAAATAAAAATACCACACAAGCATAATTGGTTTCGGAGCACATCAAACATGAAATTCAAAAAGAAACAAAAATAAAAAATGATTAAATCATCGCAATGCGCCTCACGTACCCAACTCTTCATATCTTGACATGCGCAATTATTTCCCACCACCCCATAATGGTGCTCTCACCTCGTTCCCACCCGAACAATGTGGCCCGACATAAAATTTTAATTCAATTGCGGTGCGTATTACATTATTCCGTGCGCCTCGAATTGTTTAAATGATACTCAGACCTTTTGTATATCAGTTGTCAGTTTGGATAAATTAAAAGCTTCGGATGTGTTCCCGATTAAATACTATCGTGTTGTTCCTTTGGCGGTAATATTGGCATTGCTAATTAAATGAACGAGGGTGATTCGGTATATAACAGATAGGGTTGTTCTCTATATAAACAAAATTATTCGCATATCTTCAAAAACGGCAGAGTTTCATACTATATCTTCACCCCCATTACTACTATTATTTATTAAATTTACATCCCTATAGGGGATAAATTTTAAAGTTTTAAGTCAGGTAAAAGTTAAGGTAAATAGTTGCAATCGTATCTACGCTGCATAAGATAGACACATCGCAACCTGTCGGTTCATCTTGAAATAAAACATTTTCAAATTTAAAATGACTGTGCAATGCGAGTTAAGCGATCATACATAGAAATATCGGGATTTGAATCCAAACAAATGATTTAATTTAACAGAAAACAGCACAGAAAACAAATAAGGAAAAGCACAAAACGTGAAGAACGAATAACATGATATATACATTAAATAGAACAAATATAGGTATATAGGTAACATATAGAATTAAGAACAATAATAAAATTTTATATAATCCAAAAAATGTTTTCATGGGCAGCCAAAATGTGTCAAAAAAGCTATGACTGGCTGTTTATAGAGGTGTGTTGGTTTCAACACTGACATATAGTAGTTAATGTTGGGTATGGCAGAAGAATCACGCGAGTAGAATAAATGCTTTTAGATGCGAGTAGAATAAATTAGATTGGGTTGCAAAGTAAGCATAAGAGTTTTATAACTGAAATAAATATAATCATTTATTTTCCACTACTTAAACAAAAAATATTTTCATTTGATAGTACATACGTTGTAAGTGTTCAGCATTCGCCCATCTAAGAAGAATTTAATATTAAGAATTTATCAAAACATAACATTGCTATTAATATTAGTAAAATGTTTATCGTGAATAAACTGACAAGATATACTAAAATTATTTTCATGTATCTTTCTTCAATTACTTCTTTTTCGTGAAATACTAATTCTTTAAAATCTGTTAACGTATTTTCAAAACTGTATTTTCTGATATCATTAATAAATGAAATAAAAACGTATGCATTTTTATCAACATTTTATTATAGTCTTTTATAAAACCTCTTAAGTGTATATTATAATTATTTTATATACTCCAAGGCCTTTTAGTTTATGTAAGACAAGTACCACAAGTACAAGTACAAGACGACTCGATTCTGTTAATCTATGAATGATAAAGTTCGGAATTGGGTAACCGGTAGCCACCTGCAAATTGAAGCCTTTTTTTCTGGATCGAAATTAAAATGATAGAGCGTCACAACGTCACAAGCCAACACGTTAGTTGGTTGATGTTCCTTTAAATCAGAAAAACAGCGCTCTTAGCGAGAATATGAACCTTCACTTTCGAATAAAATTTTGTGAATTTGTTTATGAAATTTTTGTGCTGGGTGTGTTTGATATTGCTTTTCATTAATATAACATAAACAGATATAACACTCGTATAAAAGTTTTATTTATTTATTTGTCTCACCAACGTTTGTTTACACTCTAACTTAAAAATAAACATAGATACTAGCAACCCAACCCGGTTTCGCACAGGTGCTACAGGGATAAAAAAAATGGTTAATGTGGGTTATCTCTAAGTGTTGAAAAATTTATTTATTTACAATATCACATTAGAAACTTATAAATTTATCAATGTTTATTTTAATTTATATAAACTTTGAATGTCATGTTTATTTATATCAAAACAATGGCCTAAAAAAATAAGTTTCAAGTTTCTATCTCTAAAAATAGCGATACTTCCATACAAATTGTCATCCCTCTTTTCGATCCCTTACAACCCTTATTTCGAATTATTTGTCTTTAAAAATTGTCTCTGCCAAATTTCATCAAAATCGGTTCAGAGGTTTAAGCGGGAAAAAGTAACAGACAGACAGACAGAGTTGCTTTTGCATTTATAATATTAGTAGGGATAGAACCATACCTTTATTTTACATTATTTAGTGCATTGCATTTTTTTTTATACAAAATGTCCTCTAATTACGAGTTACGAACTATTTAGTTGTATTTTTACACACATACATATATTACTCACGCACTCACACACACACACAAGTATTTATCTAATTTTTTCCTCGCTGGGCATCTGGTGCATGGGCATTTTTTACAACGGTTATATATGTAGCTGCTCATGTTAGGACGTTTTTTTTCTAGTGGTGTTTTACCTTACATTATCTGCAGTATAATATTATAATTCACTGAACACAATCTCATACATTGATAAGATCTCATACATTCTGTCTCCGTGATTAATCGCTGCAAGCAGCCTGTGTTACGGATATCAGACAACAGAGGAATTACATATAACATTACTCAGCTTAATATCTTAATACATATATTCAACACCCAGACACAGAACAAACACAAATATCATCGTATAAATATTAGTGCTGGGTGGGAATGGAACCCACAACCTTTGGCGCAGCAGAAAGAATCAATACCATCTTCATCATCAGGCCCGTCAAAAGTGTTTATTTATTGGTCTGCTGACACATAGACAAAGACTAATCACCAAAATCTAGTAAGCACAGACACTTAAAGGAAACTTACACAAAATAAGAATCTAAGAAGCAAAAATCCATCTGTAGAGACGATAACGATGTATGATTACGGTCTACGATTTTTTATTTAATTAGACCAGGTCGATAAACAAGCATAGAGTTAGCGAGATAGCAAGCGTCACTGGAGCCTATAGACGATCACATATATATGTATATATATATATACATATATATACATATATATGTGAATGTATATATATGTATATATATATGTATATATATATACATATATATATACATATATATACATTTATTTATATATATATATATATATATATATGTGTGTGTGTATCACAAGGATATCACAAACGCGTTGCCAACTTTGTGACTTGAAGACATTATGCCACATTACCCAGTAAATGCACTGTCTCTCTCTCACACTTCAGACCGGAACAGCACAGCACTGCAAATACTATTAATTGGCGATGGTAAAAAGTAAAAATGAGATACCAATGAAAACTTTTTGTATAAGGTCTACCTAATACCAATTGCTGAAACAGTTTTACAGCAATCAAATCGGCAGACTAAATGTAGCGAACTGAAAATCGTGCAAAATATATTTTCGAATGACCCTTATAATATACTAGTACCCTCTCTTTGAAATAGCAGTAACGAGGTCAAGTAGCCAACAGCTCTGAAGAGTGGCAGCTAATAACAGAGCTCCTTTGCCATAGACCGTAATCGGCTAACCTCGACTAGAACCTCTTTTACAAACTGAAAGCGCCTGGAATTACACCCAAAAGTTTGTCCTTAAAAATTATATCTTTCGTTTTTATTATACACTTCTAGTATTTTCTATTATAATACATACTTTTTGTTTCATCTTTATTAATCTTTTTATTTTAATCAATTCCCAAAACTCCTCATACCTGTTTCCTTGATCGCTTAAAGTACTTGTGTTACGGTTTTCAGATAACAGAGAAATCACAAATTTACTGCTTAAATACATATATTTAACATCCAGACACAGAAAAAACATAAATATCAATACATAATAAATATTAGTCTTGGTTGGGGATGGAAGTCACGACCTTTGGTGCACAAGACAGAATCACTACCATCAGCGTCATCGGGTCCATTAGTATATTTAAATAACACTCATTTTATATGTCTAAACTAATACACCGTATATATCAGGAAGTTGGACAACCATCATACGTTTGGCATTATGCAAGCGTCAATGTAGCCTATAGCCAATCGTATGATGACAAATACATCACAACTTGTGACTTGATGATTTAAGGTCACATTAACCAGTAATGTAACTGTCTCATTCAACCTTCAAACCTAATAGAGTGCAGAACGAAAGTTGCTGTTTGGCGATAGAATTAAGTGAAACTTTTATGTAATACTAGCTGTGCCCGCGACTTCGGCCGCGTAGATTAGTTTTTTTGGTTACCATACCTCTTTATCTTAACTTATATAAACTATGAATGTCTTGTTTATTTATATCAAATCAATGGCCTAAAAAATAAGTTTTAAGTTTCTAGCGATACTTCCATACAACTTTTCATCCTCCCTTTCGACCCCTTACAACCCTTATTTAAATATAGCCTATGTCCTTTCTCAGGGTCTAAAGATTGTCTGTGTCAAATTTCATCTAAATCGGTTGAGAGGTTTAATCGGGAAAGCGTAACAGACAGTCGTACAGAGCTACTTCATTTATGATATTAGAAGGGATGTAATGACCCAATGGCCTATATATAATTGCATCACTTTTCCCCTTGTTCCAGACAAGTCCTAGACAACGGCACTCTAGTCCTCCTGCCGTTTGCAGCCGTGCAGTATAGACAAGACGTTCACGCTACCATGTACCGGTGCAGAGCACACAACGCCCATGGAGCAATCGTATCCAGAGATATGAGGACACAAGCCGGTGAGTAGCCTTCTGATATTTAGACTGGTGGAATACAAGCCTCGTGGGATTGACAACAGTTGTGCAAGGAATATATGCACTCTCGGCAGTCGCTTACATCAGACTCCATGGTGGTCTCATTAGACTCATACGGAGCACTAATGTCAAAATAGTCACTTATATTACACAGGAACTATTTGTAATTTTTACAAAATTCTTCGAATTTGCTTCAGGCAAAAATAAGCAATTTTAGGTAACAAATATCGCAGTTTTCTAAACTACTAATCTAACTTGGAATCAAATTTATTTATCAGTAGTCTTCAAAAAAAGAAACTAGTCTGCTTACTGTAAATAGTATGTGATCGCAGCTGAAAACAGACAGATATGGGAATACTAACCTTGTACAGACTAGGATATCAGACAATTATGCTGGTATGAAAAAAAGTTATTAGAATCACTATTTGATATCTCGTTATACTAACCAATAGAAATCCACTGCTGGATATAGATTTCCCTAAGTTAGGGGAAAATTTGTAGGACAATTTTTGATAAAATTCTCCCCTTTCCTATGGAAACCTGCGTCCAGCAGTGGATGCCAACAGTTGATATGATGATGATAAAATATAGAATATAATAGTAGAGTAGAATAGTACTTCCTTTTGAACCTGGTGTCGTAACAGGTGACTAAGGTATCAGAACCGACCGATGGCGGTATCATCATCATACCAGCTATTATAAGTCCACTGTTGGACGTAAGTCTCTCCAAAAAAGGAGGTTCTTTGCCCATAATTGCCACGCTGGGCAAGCGTGTTGGCAAACGCAGAGCGTAGCTATCGTGACGGTAATGCTGCTGCCCAACCTCACCTTATGCATTTTAACTGCACTGTCTTGGATGGGTATACAGCCATCTGTCGGTTCTTTTGGTAAAATTCCCACTTTTTGGGGCGGTCTATGCCCAGCGGTGGATTTACAATGGCTGTTATGATGATAACGTAATTAAAGGCATATTTATTTATTAGCAATAATATTCATCTTCATCATATAAGCCACAAAACGTCCACTGCTGGACACAGGCCTCCCCAAGTAATCTCCAATAGGACCGGTTGTATGCGGTATACCTGTATCCGGTATACCTATATTCAGCGCGAACCTGCGGTTTTAGTCAGATCATTTGTCTTTCCTGCGGGACGTCTTACTCTGCGCTTGCCGGTACATGGTCTAAATTCCAGAACCTTACGACTTCATCGTTCATCGATTCTGCGTACCCAAATGCCCTGTCCATTGCCACTTCAACTTACTAATCCGCCGGGCAATGTCGGTAACTTTGGTTTTGTTACGAATCTCCTCATTCCTGATCCGATCGCGCAAAGAGACTCCGAGCCGATATTGAATTGACTTAGAAGGTCAACGTTAAGAAACTACGTTGCGTTGCCATAGATTCTCGCTGGTAACACAAATTGGATGCAACATACGTTAATATTTTTTCTACTCGTAGGAACCCGTTCGTACTCGTTCAAGTTGAAGCAGCTAAAGCTGGCCACTAAAGGCGGTCAACAAGCCGAAGCTACAAAAACTTTCACCATCCTCGACGCGGCTTTTAAATCACGCTTCAGTATTGGGCAAACGAGTACCACGGTAAAGAACCATAACAAGTGTGATGAAATAAGTTTTGTACTTATATTGATTTTGTTCAAAGTTCAATTCCGCGTTTTAAAATATGGGTATTCCCCCCGCTCAGATCCCGCGAGCATTGCGGGCGTGACCGTAGCTAAACACGCGGTCGCAGCCGCGGACCTCTCATCTATAAGAGGCCCCGCCCTCTTTTTTCGGTGGCGCTGGAATTGATGTCTGAGTAGTCCAGTAACAGGGTCATCCGGATAAAAAAGAAAAAAAAAACAAAAGTGTACTCCAAAAAATTAGGACAAAATCAGTCGTAATATTGATTTTTATATATATTTCCTATTATCAAAGTAGATAACAAACTCAGGAGCACTGTATTATGTAAATATTATTTAGGTATTTATTTATTAGTTTAAATCCGATTGAATGAATTTTGCTATTAACGAGGCAGCATTTATGATCTCTAATTAGGGATGCAATCAATGCGACCACAAATTGATTCATTTTGAAAGTACCTAAATATGCGCAGTATCCACAGTCGATTAGAAGATTTGACGGGCCCGATGGCGCAGATGTTAGTGATTCTGTCTTGTGCGCCAAAAGTCGTGAGTTTGATCCCCACCCAGGGCAAATGTTATAAGTAGTATATTTGTGTTTCCTGTGTTGTCTGATGTCCATAACATAAGTGCTTCAAGTGACTCATTACGGAAACAGGTCAATGTATGAGACGTTCTGGGAATTTATAAAAAAAAAACAAACAGAAATTTGACGTTTCATCAGAACGACACCTGTCACTCATATCAGTAAATACTTCTGATTTTAATAATGTGACGAAACTTGACGGCGCTTTGACTTCTACTTGACGAAGTATACATGTTTGCGTATGATAGATCCGCATTAGAAATATCAAACGCACGTTCTCTATTATGCTGAGAAGGCTCTGAAATATTATATCAACATCATTTCTTTGCGCGGCGCGTGACGGTTGTCAACACAGAAATTGGTCTCCACTTATATTTGCATGTTTGAGATATACTCGCACCTTTGCATTCAATATTTGAGTTTGGTGGGTGATAATGTCATACCTTTGTCTGTGTATAAAATCTAGAAATGAAGGTGCAATCTGTAAATTATAAGCTACTTGTATTTTTTTGTTGTAGGCACTACCTACATTGTATGTCCTGCGCGTTCCTATTCTTTTAGAGAGCTAAATTAGTTTATGTCTAATTCTAGGACTTGACTCTATCAACGTGCTATTTTTCACTAAAATGTAATGTCTGGCTGAACCGTAATAGTGTAACAGGCCAACAAACAGACTCTCTTTCGCATTTCTGTTATTAGTAGGGACGAACTACATACTTACTATTGAGAGATGATATTTACTACAGATAAACATATGATGCTTGCATAACATAAAAAATAATATATAAAAATCTTATTATATATAATCGACGCAGCATATCACAAGGACGTAATATCACAAGGACGAACCCATTGCAAACTAAAACTTCTCTCACCCTTCAGACCGAAACACAGCAATGCGAACATTCCTATTTGGCGGTAGAAATAGGTAAAAGTGCAGAAGGTCTTTTGTTTGAGATCTACCTTATGTAAAACAATATGAGGTAGATGAAAAAAAAATATTTAACACCCCAACATAACAAACACACATGTTTCGCCGGATTTACTGAACATATCTGGAAGACGTTAGATTTGTATTATTTCCTTGCGTACGATGTTGATAGATAAATAGATGTTGTATGAGCTGGTTTCCGAAACTCGATGTTTTCATTTTTAATTCTCTGGACTGTTGGCCCTATTCTTGCCAGCCCAGTTACTCCAAGAAGAACAGCTATCCATTATAGTTGCTGGCTACCTATGGATCCTTAAGATCCAATATATCGCGTCCAGTACTCTGTCAGCACAGGACAGTAAAAAACGATATGATGAACTGTATTTTCGCTATCCGCTCTACCAATATCCAGTTATTAAAAGGCCACTGCTAGACATAGGCCTCCTTATGGAAGGGGGAATTTCGAGAGAAGAATGAGAAGAGAGAACCAGAATGTATTATAATATATATTATACATGTCATCGCAGGAATAACAAAACCAAAACTTTATTATTGAATTCCTTTGACGGTAATGTAAAATAATGTTTCTTATGCTTTTAAGGAAAATTGTTCCTTTTTGAGTGCAAAAAAATTGGTTGATTGTATACAGCCATCAGTCGGTTCCGGTACCTCAGTCGCCTCTTACGAAACCTGGTACAAAAGGCAGTACTATTCTACTCCGCCTAATATATCCTTTATTTTATCATCATCATATCAACTGCTGACATCTACTGTTATGACGTAGGCTTCGTCAGAAAAGGGGGGATTTTTACCGAAAATTGTGCCTCACGCTGGGCATTTTTGTGCGCTACTTCGTGTTTCGGATGGATCACCTGGTAATGTTTTTAATAAAGAGGCTTAATATAACCATTTTTTAATTTGCAACATTATTAAGGTTAAATTTGCTCCTGTTACCAGTAGGTACAGCTCCAAGTTTTAAGGCTTGAAACAGAAAATAATCCGCAACAAAAACTGGTGATGCTGGAAATAATTTGGACTACCATCCGCAACTGAATTATCTCGAAGAAGAACTCTATAGTTACTGCAATACATAATAATAATCTTTTATTCAGGAGATTATTACTGTAAAAAAAATACTATAAATCAAAATTACCTAGCCGTGAGGCACCGGCAGAGTAGAATAGTACCTCCCAACTTCTAAATCCCGGACGTTGCCGCCCATCCCCGCCCTATGCTTTCAAGGTATACTATTTCGAATAGATATACCGCCAGCTGGTTCTAGTGTATTTGTCACCTCTTATGACACCTAGTACAGGGGAGGTACTATTTTACTCTGCCAGCCCACGGCACAGGCTTTACTACATTTTTAATTTACTAAAGTCATTAATATGGGTATATTTAAATTGAAATTGCTTAAAATTGCAATTTTTGGGAATTTTCTTGCTTACTAATAAACCGAATATACGTCTAGCAATGGAAACCATGGCTATTATGGCATCAAAACAAAGTCTCTTTCTATCTGTCTGTCCCTATATATGCATAAATCTTTAAAACAACAAAAAATCAATTAAAAAATATAGAGCGATGAAAGAGGAAAGAGAAAGGTTTATATGTATCATACATGCATAGGGTAGAAGAAAACACTGATGATATTAAAGTTTTTTAATATGATGTCATAAATAAACACATTTTATGTGCTTACGTTGCAAATACTGGCTGAATTTAGATATAAAATCAAACATCAATATAATATTTCTTATACAAGTAAGCCTATTGTAAGCTCTTTCAAATCGTCGAAATAACACAATTTTAATTCTAAAATATAATAGATAGATCAAAATAATGTACTAATACAATCTATCATCATCATCATATCAGCCATAAGACGTCTGATGATGGCCCTAGACTTGCTTCCCCAAGTGATTTCTAATAAGATTAGTTGTATGCTATCTGTGTCCAGCGTGAACCTGCAGTTTTAGTCAGATCGTCTGTCCATCTTGTGGATAGACGACCTATTCTTGCCGGTACGTGGTCTCCAGTCTAAAATATTACGGCTCATCATCAGCCATCGGCATACCAAATACCCTACTCACTGCCACTTCAACTTACAAATCCGCCGGGAAATATCGGTAACTTCGGTTCTGCTACGAATCTCCTTATTCCTGATTCAATCGCGCAAAGTGACTCCGAGCATTGCCCTCTCCATAGCTCGTTGAGCTATTTTAGAAGGCCAAAGAAGATAAAAGACTACGTTCCCCTGCCATTGGTCTACTTTATAGTCTATATCTATATTTTATGCATTACCCATTATAACCATTTTAATTGATTTTATTATCATAACAAGCCAGTGCAGGTCACTAGTTTTGTATTAATTAGCTTGTAAAAATAACTCTTGTTAAACCTATATGATTTTAGCTCGAGTGTAGTACAATTTCGTCATTTGAAAAGGACCGCGCAATTTTTCTCTTTAACAAAAACAAACAATACACGATCGCAATAGTCACGTACGCCTCGTTACAGAGCTGTCACCTGTCACACTTCACCGAGCTTTCACGTATGGGATGGGATACAATTAAAATCTCGCAACTCGCAACCTTGCACGTTTAATAGAATTAACGTGTTTAATAATGGCAATTAAACGCGGCATGGATTAAACTTAAACATTTATATCCATTAATAATGGTAATCGTGACGACATTGGTGTAAACGAAATGTAGGGTATGTAGGGTGTAGGTAATCACATTACCTTTTGAATTTTAAATGGCTATAGTTCGTTTTACGCAAATATTTCGTACAGAACTTAAAACATCGTGAATATTCATTGATACCCTGTTTTATATATTTATTAACCATTTCATAGTGTTATTTTTGATGCAATTGAGTCACGCTGTTTTAAAACCGACTGATGACGGTAGAACCTAGATATCATCGTCATACTAGCCATTCGAAGTCTATACATAGGCCTCCCCTACAAAGGATTTTGCCCATAACTGCCGCGATTTGCAAGCGTGTTGGTCATCGCAAAAATCGTATCGGTTTGCTACTGCCCATCCCCATCCTGTGCATTTGAGTTACACTGTTTCGGATGGCTATATCACTATGTGTCGGTTCTGATACCTTAGTCGCCCTTCTACAGGGGGAACCTGGTACAGGGGAAAGTACAATTTTACTATAAATCTAACATGTCTTTAGATAAGCTACTACTTAGAATGCGTTACATTTAGCAATGTTTTTTAGTAAAAACCTTTACGGGCCAGGCCGTTCGATTGTGAAAAAGATATCCGCTAAGCATTGCTCTATTCGTTCTTAGTCTTTGCCTGTCATTGCCTTGCCTGAAACCTTTCCTTACAGGAAACTCATTTCTAATCTATACATACGTATTTATTTATTACTATATCTATTATATATACACATTCTGGTTGTTATTATTTACCTAATGTTACTGTAGTAGATACATTTCTATTATATTATGAAGTCAGCAAACAAGCATACGGTCCGCTTGATAGCAGACCGCAGGCCATACATGCTAGTGTCTATAGGCAAAGATATAACTAGCGTGTCACCAACCCTGTGATCTGTAGATATCACATTTACCCAGTAATAATTCAAAACGGAATATACCAATGCGAACACTGCTATTTGGCGGTAGAAATAGTCGAAAATAAGATACCAATAAAGACAACCTTTGAAAAAGGTCTACCACATTAACACCTCAACATTAACACTGAACAATAAAGAGTTGATTATTATATTTCGTACAACCGCCACCTATTCGACATAACCTAAGTCATATCCTTCGACCACACATACATTTACAGAGTAAAAAGTACTATTCTACTCGGTCGGTACCCCTCGTTAGAGTAGAATAGTAATAAAAGTTAAAGTAAACCTTAGAGTAAAATAAAACGACTTATATTGAGAACATACATTTCAGTGCCAAGTTATTATTGACTAGCAGTGCCCAGCGTTTTCACCCACGTAACTATTACCATCGGAATATAAGAATAAAATATAATTTGTATAATTTTAGACGGCCTAAGTGAACATATCATAACCAGGTAGAAGATATATTAAAAAAGAGCCAGGTCAGTACCAAGAATAAACGAGCGTGCATGAAAGGACTAGGAGTAAGGGAAGCGAGAGAGGTATGCCAAGATCGTAATAATTGGAGATCCATAATCTATGACTACCTCGATGGGACACAGGCGTGATGTATGTATGTGTATTATATAATGCTAGTGTGAATTCCTATCAGTACAAGAATGATTGAAATCAGTTGTCTTTTTTATTTAATTGTAAGAAACGCACAATCATATAAATCTTGAAAATATACAATCTTAGGTAATTGTAGTTAGATTTTACGAAATATCACAAACTCGATAAATATACTTAAGTTTTCTAATGGTGAAAGAAATTGGTCGAAAAGATTTTAAATTAAATCGTTCTAAACAAATAAACAAACAAACAATAAAATACTTCCTCTATGTAATATTTGCCGCGCCCTGCAGTTTTACAAGTGTTAAGTTGAAAACAAGTATAATTTATGCTTCGATATTATCGGTCCTAGCACGATGTAAGCCTAGGGCTTTATAACACTGAATTTTTTTAAACAATTTCGGTCTAACTTTAATGTCAGCCAGTCAACTTCTCTGTATGTTTAGTTCAGCTTAGACATAGCAGCGCCCCCTAGTTTCACCCCCGTTAAATTGTAGAAAAAACCTAGCTCGTTTTTGCTCCGCTGTCTTTGGTCCTAACGTGATGTTATATAGCCTATAGCCTCCCTCGACAATTGGACTATCCAACACTGAAATATTTTTGAAATCGGACTAGCTGTCAAGCAAACAACTCTTTAGCTTCATAATATATTTTAATATATTACACCAGACTACAGAGGAATCACAAATAAACTAATTTAATATCAACATATAAATATTTGCTCTGGGTGGGAATCGAACCCATGACCTGATAGAATCACTACCATCTGCGCCATCGGGATGGGTCAGATATTTATAACATAACATATAATACGATGTTTAAAAACAAGACACAACTTTTGGAACCTTAAAACAAATACACCTCGAAACCATTGACATCAATTGCACCCAACAGTAATGAGAATTGACTCTTATTAAGTCAATTACATTTTTGGCCATCCAGAGAAGTGTCAACGCTCCTCAACAAAAAATAATGACCCAGTGGCAGTACATTCGTTTATGTTTGCAACAACAAACAGAAAGCAGCCACTCAAGCTCATTCCCGGACATTTTTCAAGCAAACAGCGTTCCAACGCGATGAATTATGCGCTGCGAGCGCTTCATTACACAGGCGACGACTTTTTGCCTCTCTATAAATGAACGACAACGTACATACATAAATGTTTGCTTTGGTAATGTGCGATTTTATCGTTTGTCAACTTCTTTCTGTGATTCCCCTTAAGTAGGGTTTTTTTTGTTAAGAATAAATAAAATGTGCTCCTCAAAGCACTGAGGATGTTTATATTTTCAGTGAAAAATTATACGTCATAAAAAACACAGCCATGTGGTAGCAGAGTAGAATAATACAGATAGAGAATAGATATTGGCTACCTATTCGACTTCGCAGGAACGCTCATGTCGTCTCTTCGCCATACAAGCTATTTTTCTGTCTTTTCCCTCCTACTTATCTTAAAAGTCGCTATGTGTTCCTTGGGGGCAGCCATGAAAAATCCCTACGATCGTCAGAGAATTTATCACTCAAAATGCCTCCACATTCCACAAGCTTAACTTATTTCTATCTATTATTACATTATTGACGGGCCCGATGGCGCTGATGGTAGTGATCCTGTCTTGTGCACCAGGGGTCGTGGGCTCGATTCCCACCCAGAGCAAATATTTATATGATGATATTTGTGTTTGCTCTGTGTATGGGTGTAAAATATATGTATTTAAGTAGTATATTTGTGATTCCTCTGTTGTCTGGCATTCGTAACACAAGTGCTTTAAGCGACTTACCTCGGAGTCAGGTCAATGTATGAGTTGCTGTAGGAATTTATTATTATTATTATTATTTCTATTCAAAGGTTGCCTGTAAGAAATTGCATATAGCGATAATGTCGGTCTTGTACCTACTATTCCATATTTTGTGATGTTCTAGTGTTGTTTTTCTTGGTGTACAATAAAGAGTATAATTATTATAATGGGCTGATGGCGCAGATGGCAGGACAGATATTTATATGATGATATTTGTGTTTTTCCTGTGAGTGGGTGTTAAATATATGTATTTAAGTATTTTATTTATGTTTCCTATGTTATTTGATGTTCGTAACACAAATTTTATAAGCGACTTACCACGAAGCTAAATCAACTTATACGATGTTGTGTAAATATTATGATTTTATACATTAACTTATATATCCCTATTGATTGGGTAAAAATAGACATTCACGCGACATTTGGCCAAGCGTTGAATGAATTACGTAAGAGACAATTTTTTTTGACCTTTCTACAACTGTTTGTAATTATTATTAAAGTGCAGAAGGACAAGGTATGGTATAAGGTGACTGAGGTACCGGATCCGTCAAATGGTGGGAAACATCGTAGCTCAAATGCAGCAGGGCGCGAAAAGGCAGCAGCATCCTCGTCCCGAAGCTATGCTCTATAATTACCAGCCTTCCCAGCGCGGCAATTATGGTCAAAATTACCTCTTTCCCGGGGAGGCATACATCCAACAGTCAACGTTCAACAGCTGCTACGATGACGATGATAATAATGCAAATGTCAGTATTTTATTCCTCTTTCAGTGAAAAAGTTTTGCTTACTTTTTTAATAAATTCCCACAACATCTCATACATTGACCTAACTTCGTGATGAGTCGCTTAAAACACTTATGTTACGGCCGTCAGTTAATAAAATAATCACAAATGTTGTACTTAAATGTATATATATCAGACACAAA
The DNA here is from genome assembly GCA_020976665.1 of Heortia vitessoides. Taxonomy (NCBI): domain Eukaryota; kingdom Metazoa; phylum Arthropoda; class Insecta; order Lepidoptera; family Crambidae; genus Heortia; species Heortia vitessoides. The sequence goes on from JACJUM010000202.1 coordinate 892,347, forward strand.
CAGAAATATCGTTTTATAAATATTTGTCTCAGATGGAGATCAAACCCACGACCCTTGACGCACAAGATAGATTCACTACTATATGCGCCATCGTGGAATATATGACAATTGTTGTATGTTTTTATGTTAACAATAAAACCAAAGAGCTATTTGGTATATTTAATTTATTTATCATTTTAATATCACAATTAGCGTTTTTTACGCTAACAAGGAAAAATCGAAAAATTTTTTTTTTCGCTGTTACAATTAAAACTTTCATACATTATGTAATAATATTAGTAAGTACTCCTATCTAAACTGAAAAAAAAAACAGAAAAAAGTTCATCCCGGACACACGCCATGACACGTAATTCTTAAGTATAAAAATCATTTAATACCTCCCACTGTACTAAGTGTCGTAAGAGGAAATTAAGGTACCATTAGACGGCGGTATATCTAACTAAAACAGTGAAGCAGGATCCTCGAACGTGCGCTCTGCGATTGCCATCACGCTTTCCCAGCGCGGTAATTTTGGATCAAAATCCCATGGTTTTTGGGAGATATATGTCCAGCAGAAGTCTTCCTATGGCTGATAAGTTGATATGAAATTATAAAATGTGAAGTTGAGAGTAAATAGTCATTACTTATTACTCATCTGACTCTAAGTCTGGTAAAGATCTAGAAAACTTCGATAAATAAGTTATCTAGATTTCTGTCCACCACCTCTATATTAATTTTAGGTCTAACTTTGATATACATATTAAGTATTAGAGAAAGATAAAATAATAGTGTAATAAAAGATCAATATGATGATATTTTGACAACAATAGAGAAAGGAATGTTAAGATGGTTTAGACATGTAGAAAGAATGGATGAAAATAGAACGACTGCACAAATATATAGAGCGGAAGTGAATGGAAGGGTTGGTATAGTACGATTGAGGCAAACATATCTTAATTAGGTAGAAGAGGTATTTAAGAATGGCCTGGTCAGAAGCACCAAGATTAAACGAGCATGTATGAATAGACTAATGCGAGTGAGGGAAGCGAGAGAGGTTTACCAAGATTAAGAGCAAAATAAGGTCCATAGTCTGTGTCTATACCGATGGGACACATGTGCGATTTATGTATATATTTTTATTGCAAAACTTTAGATTCAAGCTTTTAAAAATCTTTTTATTAAATACTTGCATTATGGTATATTACAATTCACCCTAAGGATGCAAACTAGAGGTTGATAGTTTAAATTGTAAAAAATCTACTTTAAATTTCTACTTAAAATCAAAATGTAACAATTAGATCCAATTAAATTAATAAGTTTATACAACAACGTATATATTGTGTGACATCTGACTCCGAGATAAGTCGCTTAAAGCACTTGTGTTACGGACTGTAGAGGAATAACAAATACAATTCTTGAATACACATTTTCCATACTATTATGCTTATTAGAGGCAGATACCATACCAAGGTCCATTTGTATTGTTACCTCACTCTCACCTTTTTCTGATATCAAGCAGCAGTGCTCGCATTGGTGTATTTTGATATTAAAGAAAAAACATAATATCTTAAGTCACAAAGTTGGCAACTTGCTAGTGATATCCTTGTGACATCACGAGCATCTATAGGCTGCGGTGACGCTTACTATCATACCGACTGTACGCTTGTTTCTTGACATAATAATATAAAAAAACAAATTATCACATAAACGTTTGTCCTGGGTGAGGACTAAACCCACGACCGTTGGCGCAATACCAAACCATCGGGTCCACCCAATCATAACTTTGTATTTAAATCAATTGAAGTCCAAACAATCATAAGCACATATTATTTCCAACGAGTTATGAATAAAACAAAAGCCCAAAGGAAAATTCCCAATTCGAATTGTTAAATTAATTATAAACAATTACACGGCAGAACAACAAAGCTGTAACCAATTCATAGAATCAATATCAGTATCCCAAAATAAGTATCGAGTATCAAGAATAGAAAGCCTCGTTATCTAAGTGGCAAAGCCAATTAGGGGTAGTTGTATACAACTGCCTTATTACAGGATTGGTATGGACAGTCTAAATACGTACAGAACTAATGTTCTGACGGAGAGTTCTAATATAAATGATTGAAAACTGCCGCGAGGTACCGACTGTGTAGAATAGTACCTCCCCCTATACCAGTTGTCGAAAGAGGCTACTAAATTACCAGAACCGATAGATGATGGTTTATTTATTCATAAAAGTGTAACTCAAATGCTAATGGTAAGGATGGACAGCAGCATGCCCGTCGCGAAAGCTGCGCTCTGCAATTGCCAACACGCTTGCCCAGCGCGGCAATTATGCGCAATGCCCCTATCTTGGGGAGGCCTATGTCCAGCAGTGGACATCCTATGGCTGGTTTGATGAGATTAAGTTAATTACATAATAAGAATAAGACTGGTTTCGAGATACATTCTTAAAAAAATGTAACAGAAAATACTCGTATATCTGTACTTACCTATATATGATGGGCCCGATGGCGCATTCGTTAGTGTTTCTTTCTTATGCGACAACGGTCGTGGATTTGATCCCCACCCAGACCAAATATTTATATAATATATTCTCCTGTGGATATATCGTTGTTTTTTTTTAATAAGACCAGGTCGACAGACAATCATACGGTCCGTGTGATACATGCATTGTACAGCTTGTAATATCACACGGATATCACTACTTTGAAACTTTACGACTTGAAGATATATATAAATGTAATAACACCCAGTAATTTTACTACCCATCTAGGCTTTTAAACCGTAATATGACCTTTGCTATCTGGCAGTAGAAATAGCTGACAGCGGGGTCACAATGCTGACTACCTGTAGGAGATCTACCTCATGTAGATATAATTCTATTTGTAATTCCCTTGATTTGTGATGTCCGTAGCATATGGGTTTTATTCGACTTATCAAGAAATCATTTAAATACATTGACGGTCAAAAATTTTATTATCATAATGAACATACCGGCAAATATTTTTGTGTTTAATTATTTGTAAAAGTTTCAAGTTAAATAATATTTGTTTAAAATAGCTTAAATATAATTAAAGCTTTTCAAATAATTAAATTACGATGGATTGATTATTTTTATTTTCTATTTTGTTTCCTGAAAACTTTTATATTGTCCCTTACTAATTGAATTTATGACCGTCCATATGAGATGTTGTGGGAATTTCTTTAATCTATACTAAGTATTGTAAGCTGAGTGTGTTTGTTTGTTATTATAACGTACTGATCTCAGATTTCAGATTCAAATCGAAAAATGATTTTGTGTTGGACAGTTAATTATTAATAGAGAAATGATTAAGATTATATACCATCACCCTGCGATCAATAGGAGGTGATCATGAATATTCAGTAATTCTTGCTAAAACGACAAAAAGAATTAGTTCTTAACCTAAATAAATTCGTACAACATCTTATACATTGACCTGATCCTGTGATAAGTCGCTTAAAACAGCTTGTGTTAGAGACATCAGAGAACAGAGAAACCACAAATATACTACTCAAATACATTTATTTATCACCCAGATACAGAAAAAACATAAATATTATATAAATATTTGTTCTGGGTAGAGATCGAACCATATTCATGCAGAGACTTTCAAAAAAGCAGACATTAATTATGATAATACTAGATTCAATTAAGGATATTCTACCTGAACAACGTAGCTTTTATTAAAAACAGATGATGTTCCTTCCCTACAACTATTTCATTCCCGTATTTACTTTTACATAAGTGGCTCAACGTTGTGTAAGGAGTAAACAGGATTCAGAGCTATGTAAGATCAATTCGGAGACTGCAAAAGGCGGACCAACAATAGACATCATGGCGAACAAACATGTTGACAAGTCCGCTATCTCAGACACCCGCTGCGTTTGGAATAGAATTTTACGAGATGATACGTGGAAAAAGTATTTTTCAGGTACAAATAATCCGTTCCAACTTTTGTAGGTAACAAACGAACTTTTACTTTTATGTATATGACTATGTCGACAAACAAGCGTACGGTTTGCTCGATCGACATCGTCCCCGCCGACTATTAACGCTCGTTTTATCACGAGGATGTCAAAATCGCCAATTTGGTGTCTTGAATATCTTCAACCCGCTCTCTTGTTTGCAATGTGATGTTATATAGTCTTAATCCTTTTTATATAAATATCGACGGTTCCACACAATAATATTTTTTTAAATTTGAACCAGAAAACATTAGCCAGTAATTTCACTGCTTTTATTACATTTCAATCGGAAATGCTAATACTGCTGCTAATTTGTAAAATTGGTGAGAGTGAGAGAACTTTACCATTCAATTATCAATGGTAAATTCATCAGAGAATGGGGGGCAGGGTGAATATATTGATATTTTTATGTTTTAATCTCAAATTGATTCATATAAGTTAAATACGATCCTAGGGCACGTCTCGTAGCACTACGCTGTATTTAATCTACAATTAGTAGATTTTTTTATTTACACCTTTTTCTTTTTTTTTGTTTTTGTTGATATTAATTTGTTTAATAATAAAAAATTAATTCTGATTATTTAATAATAAATATTCAATATTACTGACTTATTTTATCAGTCATAATTTAACTAAACTACCACAATTACTTAAATAATTATGAAGTCATGTTTAAGATTATAATTTTCTTTTTGTCTTCATATTAATAACTATGTATGATTGTAATCTGTTGTGTCTTCCTATAAAATATATAAATAAATAGCGCTAGAAAACATTTATATATATATATATATATATATATATATATATATCTATTCAAACTATTTACAATTTAACTCAATTGACCTATAATCCTGATCATCTTTAAGTACCTATAACAAGATTTATTGGGAATTTAACAAATGGATTATTGAGCCAGCTGGCACCGGACGGGTCTTAAAACTAAATTTACAGATATTTTATTACTGTGCTAGTAGCGTCCTGCGATTTTACCCATGTGAAGTTATAAAACTGTCATGCTAACTTTGCACCCCCTTTTTACATGTTCAAGGGATGATATACTTTACATATGTTTGATGACTTTTAATAAAGAACCTTTACACTGCAAACACAGCAAAGTTTAATACTAACTTTGCACCCCTGTTTCATCCCTTCAAATAGTGAATAGTTAAATATTCTTTCTCAATGCTTCCCTATGTTATATAAGGAGAAGTTCGTGGAGGAGTGTAAAATTTCAAATGTGTAACCCTTATAGGTAAACCCCTATGTATGTGTTGGTCATTCGGCTGCTCCTTTTATATTTAAAGATGTATCAGGAGGGAACCTTCAAGAAAAATTGGTGGTGATAAAGTTCTATTAACACTTAGCAGATCACTGGGAAGCAACCACTATTAATAAATAATACTTAAATTATAAATATACTATTTTTAATTTTTCAATACCCTGATCAAATACATATTTATAACTTAAATTACTGTCCTGAAAGGAGATTGAATAAATATTGTGACAAGCCTGAGGGCGCAGATGGTAGTGATCCTGTCTTGTCCACCAATTATTATCGTTCGCATGGATTCGATCCCCACCCTAATATTTCTGTTTGTTCTAAGATTTAAATTGTGATTCCTTTGTTGTCTGATGTCCGTAACACAAGTGCTTTAAGCGACTTATAACGGAATCAGGTAATATGAGTTGTGGGAATTTGTTTAAAAAATATATTTTATCTCTAAGAAATAATCAAAGAAAATTCCAATATGTGTTATCACTATTGAATTCTTTAACACAGATAAAAAATTTAAATGTAAATTTATATTTCCCAAATCTAAAAGCATAATTATAAATATTTTCATCATAGCATCCGTAAAACTCCACTACAGGACATACCTCCCTAGATTGAGAGAATTTGCCAATAATTGCCGGACTGGGCAAATGTGGTGGTAATCGCAGAGCGTAGATTCATGGATATGCTGCTGCCCACTCCCGCCCTGTTGCGTTAAAGCTACAATGTTTTGGGTAGACATACCTGGACACCTGGTACTACACGGCTTTGATAAATAATTAGAGTTAATAATACGATTTGAAACTTAAATGCAGCCTTTGTGGTTGAAGCCTTTCAATTGTGGAATGCACTCAACTTTGCAATGAGATCTGCTCGGTCTCATTCTATTTTTAAGATAATGGTAAAGGAGAATTATCTGTAACTTTCATTTCCCATCTTCTGCAGCATTGTCTTTATATGTTTATATTTGTATGTGTTTATGTGTACGTTTGTTTTTAATTTTTGCTGTATACATCTTAAACTTTCACCAGCTTCAACATCTCTATCCAAAGGTTGCCTGCAAGAGATTGCATTTGTCGATAAGGCCACCTCTTATACCTACTATTCCATGTTTCTGTCAAGTGCTAGTGTTTTTTTTTGGTGTACAATAAAAAGTATATATATATTTTAACCATGTAGTAGGTTTTCATCAGCACATCATCATATCAGCCATTAGAAATCCACTGCTGGACATAGGCCTCCCCAAGGAAGGGGTAATTTTGCCCATAATTGCCGCTGGGCTAGCGCGTTGGCAATCGCAGAGCGCAGCTTTCGCAGTTAGGATGCCGCTGTCCATCCCCACCCTATGCATTTGAGATACACCATCTGACGGGTCTGGTACCTTAGTCCCCTCTTACAACACCTGGTAAAGAGAGAGGTACTATTCTACTCTGCCGGTACCTCACGGCGAAGTATTATACAGTAGGCATTGCGAGCTAATAATTAGTTATAGCAGAAACAGATTGTGTAAATATTTATTTGTATAACCTTACCACTCTACACCTAGCATATTGTCTTAAGCACGAGATGAAAATTGTTTATAAAATTAGTATTTTCCTTATTTTACCTTACTTAAATGGATTAAATACAAAATTAACATTGTTAATTCAGGGATCCCGCTGGCCTGTCCCATTACGTTTGGTTTTACAAGAAGGTTTTTTTTAGTATTCCTTGCTTCAATGAAAAGGCTAACAGCGCCCCACGGTTGCACGCGTGTTAATTTGTAAAACTTTCATTCTGACTTTGGACACGATTAATTACTAATTTTCTAAAATTATCTACACATGTTTCATGATTTGTGTTGTTTGAAAATCTTTATTCTCATACGAAATTGTATTAATTTATAATGAGATATAATAGTTCTTACAAAAAATATACAAATTAGCCGGTACTCGACACTAAATACAATTTCAATAAATTCCCAAACATATTTATATTCTCTTACTCCTTTATGTTGTTAGGCAGCTCATTGAACAACTGTGCTCCTCCAAACAGTACAGTCTTCTTTCCATAGAGAGTTCTAGGTGCTGATAGTTGCACTTTATCATTAGTTCGGAGATTGTGGGGGTTGTCTTTTATAAACAGTCTTATATTACTTTAAACAGAATTTGTAACATTTTTTTTTACTAACATGCATGTATTCAATTTGTATAATTGAGATAGTATAAATATGTTAAGTTTTTTCATATATATAAATAGTTGCCTCTTACGACACCTGATATAGAGGGAAGTACTATTATACTCGGCCAGTACCGCACAGCTAATATCTACTTCCTAAGTAGGTGTAAGTTTGTATCTTATTTCTTTTGATTTTTTGAAAACAAAGTAATAAACGAACCCACGAATTATTTCAAAAGCTTTACCTAGGCTAACAAATGGTTTTTTTATTGTTTCTAGCCTGCTTACTTACAAATGGAACAGGCCACAATAAAGACAAATGTTTTTACTTTTTGTAGTTTTAAATAAAGGACTTGCATTTGATACTTCAGTAATAAGAACCTAACACTTCTCCCCATTAGTCCACATTCTTCCTGTTGTTGCGAGGATTAGCCCGGATTCGAGACAAAAAGAGCAGAAAGGCCGTGTGAAACTAAACCAGCCTCATTATTGAATTAGAGGACAAGGTGCAAACTAACCTTTGACGGCTGCTCGAATACAATATCTAGTCACCGTGATTTAAGTTATTTTTGCTTATTCAGTAGGTTAACGAAAGCTTCCATAATTAAACCAACAATTATTTTCAGCCAAGACTTTGTATGGCCTTTTAATATAATAAAAAAAGCAATCTTACCGGTTTTGTTTTTACTTTTAAACAATTTTTTATGGTAAAATATAAAGTTTTATATAATATTATATAATATCTTACAATTTAATTGTTTAAGTATATAAACGAGTCATGTATGTATGATATAAGAAATGGTTTAAAAAAACACGATTATAAACTTTACTACTTATTCTGAAATATTTTAACACTAAATTATTTTGTAATAAAAATATAAAAATTAAGAAATTTGCAAATGCACAGGGCGGGGATGAGCTGCAGCATCTCCATCGCAAGATTGCACTCAGCAATTGCCAATACGGTTGCCCTGCGTAGCAATTATAGGCAAAATTTGGGCAAAAAAAATTCTTAGGGAGGCCTATGTCTAATAGTGGATCTATGTCTAATGGACTTCCAATGGCTGATATGGTGATGATAATGAAAATTAGCTTGACAAAGATGTAGTCTAAAAAATATATGGCTTCGGTAAAACTATATTGCCCACATAGTTCAGGTCGGCAGTTTTCGTACGTACATACCTACATTATAATTTTCATGCGAACGCAGTCCCGGGCATTAGCTATTAATAGCTAAATATTTGATCATTGATGCGAATAAACAATATCGTCCATGTTAGTTGTACAATATGTGTGGACATTGCCCGACGTTAAACTATTTCAGGGGAAATGAGATTACTCTGCATTATATAAAATCACTACATTACATAAAATATTTTAGATACGTAGAATTATATTTTTTAATAAAAAATTGTGGATAATAATATATTTACAATATATACATCAATTTGAATCGCAAATAAGTCAATTAAAATACTTATTTATACCCCAACACAGAAAAAACATTATCATTTATCATATAAAAAATGTTAGTCTTGGGTTGAGATCGAATCCACGACTATTGCCACACAAGATAGGATCATACAATCTGAGCCATTGGAACCATTATCCATTAGACCGTTTTAAAAATATTGCTAGTCTTCTGGGTTCTTTTGTCACATTACATTTTAATAAAAAAGTTATTTAGTTCAAATTCTTTTTAGTAAGATATGCATGTGATTTGATAATTTCGTCCGCACCTAATTTCATAAAATGTTACGCAAAAATTTTCCTAGGTTCTATAGTAGCCTTTATCTTGTATGGAATAGAACTGAAGTTATCTACATGACAAACTTGATTTAGATTGGTTTATTAATTAAGCTACGAGAGCGGTACTCACTGACACAGCAGAGTACTTATTGCATTCATTATTATTAGAAAATATAAATAAATAAAACTACACCCAAAAGTTTTAATTCAACTAATTTTATTGCTTAGTACTTACTTACGTTTTATGCATTCAATACAAAAAAATACCAATAAAAACGTACTAGTATTTCGGAATATAGCATATTTCTTTGCAGAAAGGTCTAAAAGCAGACGGGTATAGTTAAAAGAGGTACTCAGTGTGACAAAGTTACTAAAGTACACATCTCATAGAGACTCTAGTACCGTGAGGAGTTTACCGCTGCAACCATTCTGTGGTAAGAACCCACCACGGTTCAGTCACGTCTCGTTGTTTATCTTCGACACAGCTGCAACAATTTATTTAACTACGTGCATGAAATCTCCTATGCTGGATGCGAAGAAAAAATAACTCACTCAAACCATCCCATGTAACAAGCCGAAAACATTTAGTGTGCAGTTTTTAAATTCATGGACGTCAGTGTTAGGCATTAATCAATTAATTTGTCAATTACCTTGTTAATTGTCTAAAAAAATTAATTCCAATTTTATTAATTGCAATTAAACTTTTAATTGCACCTTGCAATTAAATTAATTTGATTGACGTGTGATAATTTCAACTCACATTTTAAATAATTGTAATTAACTTTTTTAGTTGTTTTATAAAACAATTAAAACTAACAATTAACTTTCTGTATCAAAATGAAATTAGTAAAGATTTAGGAAAATTAAGCTATAAGTAAGAAAAGTATATTTTCAGAGTATATATATGATATATATATATATATATATAGCCTAATAATTTAAATAAGACTAGAAAATATGTTCACGAAAATTTCTTATTAATAATTCCAAATATACAAAAAAAATATCCTAGGCGACTATCATATTATACCTTACTCTCTTATTCTTACACTTGAGCATGGGAGCTCCAAAGAGCTATTTTGCGACAATGACAAATCTAACAAACTGTCTGACAGCATGTTTGAGAAGAGAATGGTACTGAAGTGTAATTTAAATGATTACAAGAAATTTTTAATTTTAATTGTCTGTCAAATCATATTCAATTAAAGGTATTGATTATTATTATTTAGATTGGTCTTTTACTTCTTGCCAACATATTTATTTAACTAAATATTTATTTAACAAAACAGTTAACAATTAAATAATTGTTAATTGTTACTAATAAAGTTAACAATTAAATAATTGTTATTTATATTTTTCACAATTACAATTCACTAATTGTTAGTTGTTGTGGTTACATTTACCAATTAATTAATTGTTAATCTTTAATTGTTCTTGCAATTAAATCTTGCCCAACACTGCCTACAACAAACAATCAGTAATATATTAAGCAAAGAACGTTCCCGGCTACAGACAACATGCTATAAAGAAGTGAAACTATCTCGTTTACAAGTAAAGGTATGCTAACGATGCACTTTCGTGCCACCAGTGCATGAATAATAAAGTTCTATTCTCACATAAATTTAAAAAGGGTGGCTGTTACAGTCATTTGAAAAATGTCATCATTTTTAATGTATGTCAGTTTGGATAAATACTATTAAAGAGCACTTAAATATACGAATTTCAAATAATCTTCTTCACGATACTAAGCACATCAACACAGTATATCCTGACATAAATTTAGTAAACGAAATCTAGTTTGTATTATAGATTAAAAGTTGTTAGCAAAGACATATAACCTCTTACGAAGGTCATCTTTATTAATACCTCTAAATCGCAATGATCGTAACAGTGTGTTCCGGTTTGAAGGGTGAGAGGCACTGGATAAATGTGACATTGTATCTTCAGTTCACAAATTTGGCGACACACACGTTTATCATCAAGCCGACCGTATGCTAGAAGGCTCACTTCATGACTTAAAAAATGATAATTACAACGTAATTCCGGCCTGTTGCATTTGAGCTACACTGCTTCGGGTGGTTATACCACCACCTATCGGGTCCGGAATATCAGTCGCCTCTTACGATACCTGGTATATAGCGAGGAAGTATTTTACTCAGTTGGTACTACTCGATCAAGATTAGCACAGCTTGTTAAGCGTTATATCTGTTCACTATCAAAGATTTGTCTTGTAATACCTAATTTATATCCATGTGGCTACTTATTTATTTATTATTAACATAATTATACGGGTTATCCCGATTACACAATTATGAAGTTTTAACAAAAATTTTATTATTCTACATCGAGCTCAATTATTAATAATTTGACGTTGTCGACAAATTCGTCGAAATCCGAGTGAGACAAAAGGAGTGCGGTAAGTGCCTGCTGCATACGGCATAAAGGTGATCGCGCATGTGCGTACTGTAATGACATGGCAGAGGCGCAAACAGCTAATGCCTTCCTCCGAATCATATGCGCAGTTGCTTTACACATTTAAGCGAGTCCACATCTCCACGCAATATTGCAATAGCGGTTGACGGCTCTGCACGAGCTCTCCTGGTCACCAGAGAATTCATCCCCAACATTCCCAGCAAGTACTTAGTTGAGTATGTACATAAAGGGATGATAGCCGTATACCCTTTTGTAATAGCAGCGGACAAAAGTTTTTTCAACTTATTCTAATATTTGTCTACTCCGGATTCACCAGCATCGGATTAATCAGCTGCTAGTCTGGCGGGGACCCACGCCGGAATAAATAATATTATAAAGCCTGAGTTTTATTGTTTGATTATTTGTTTGAACCCGCTTATATAAGGAACCAGTGGTCCGATTTCAAAAATTTTTTCAGTGTTCGATAGTCCATTTATCAATAAAGGCTATAAATTATATAACATTACGACTAATATTTAAAGACAAATATTGTTAACGCCCCAAACGCCTGCCAATTTCTATCCACAAATATGTTTTTCATCGTGTTGTGTTCGATATGCAGACAGGAACGAACTTTTTTTGTGTTTGTATAAAATCACTTACTTTGTAGATGTAAATAACAACTTTATGTAACTTCATTCGGATATTATAACAGTTTGTGTGATTAGAGTCTCTTCTGTTAACCGAAGAAGTAATTTTAATTAATTTTGGTATGTATAAAGAAAGATGAGTGCGATTGGAAAAGAAAATAGGCTTCTCGAAGAACTAATCATGCGCAGACGAAGTCGCAGGTATCAGCTAGTTTTGAATGAACTCAATATAGTCTAGTTTAATCTATGCAGCGCTGGGTATGTCGCCCTAGTTGACCAAGCCATTGCCACTACAGCTGCGCTCATCGAGGACTATTTCGCACTGGAAATCTCGGGCCTTAACGACTTAACTATCGGTTCTTAAGTTAAAAATACAAAAAACGTGCAAAAACCTCTTAACAGGATGTTAACGATTAAAAGATTATTTATATAAAGAGGATAATCGCTTTTCTGTGGTCACTTAAATAATACATAAGTCCGCAAAAGAGTAGTAGTAGATTTATGTATATACACATAAATATTACGAACTAACTAATTCAAATCTAACTGAAATCGTGTCTTCAAGACAAAATTTCAGTTAGATTTGAAAGTTGAGACGAGAGCTCTTAATCTCTCTTAAGGGTTCAAAAGAGGAGTCTAGTGCAAAAGATAGAGTAGGTATATCTTCACCATATCGTTTGTAGAAGGTACACTGTTTCCCCAAGAAATAAGGGATTTTCGCAAATCTAAATCTTGATTGTGATGTTGCATTTCCACTGCGAAACCGGTTTGTTAATTAAACTCTTCAAATCTATCCTTAGGACATATTGCCTTTGCCGGTTCATGCAGGCGAGTAGCCTCTTACCACACTATACACTTTGATACTAGCAATATTCCGTGAGGTACCGGCAAAGTAGCACCCCCTGTACCAGGTGTCGTAAGAGGCAACTAAGGTACCAGAACCGACAGATGGCGGTATATCCATCCGGAACAATGAAGCTCAAACACACAGGGCGGGGATGGGCAGCAGAATCCCCGTCTCCCAGCGCGGCATTCATGGGCAAAATTCCTCCTTTCTTGGAGAGGCTTATGCCCAGCGGTGGACTTTTTATGGCTGGTATGATGACTAGAAATTCACTCTGCTTGTATCAATGCCAAGAACTACTTTCTTTTAAAAAAATCTAACTCCTAGTGTCCAACTTAAGCCCTCGCTGCTTCACATTAAGTATGGGTGTAATTTATGAGATTGTCACGTCACGGGGATATCCGCTACAGAATATTATAACGAAGGCTTAATTGTTGTAATGCCGCATAATGGGCTCCGGACAGCGATTACACCGAGCAATTTTAATAACAAAGACTGCCTGTACGCGTCATGCTATTGTTGCCTTAATTTATTGCAAGGTTTTTTGTAGGGTCGGACTTTTTGCTGAAGTCTAGATTATAAGGAATTGGACTACTGCCATTTCAGGCACAATAGGGCCTTTTTAGTTGATATTAGGTGTTTTTCTTTCTTTTGTATAGAACACAACTAAAGCAAAGTGTAAATATCTTTGTAATAAAAAAGAATGTAATATTTTTCATAATTTTTGTGTTTATTAAAATAAATTGAACCTCTACTTTTTCAAAAATAGATTTTTAAATAATTAGTTCATAAAAAATTAATACAAATAATAAAAAAAACATCTGTTTTAGCCGAATATTTATGGTCTAGTTTCAACCCCTTCTGGGATTGCACTTCATTCAGGGATACACTTTATAACTTAGGTTCCTAATGACATATATAACACTAGCTAAGTTGTAGAACTTACATACTAATTTGTACTCTCCTTTTACCCCCTTAAGGGATGATACCAAAAGTAAATATTTCACTCGTGTTTTATGAATTTCAACAAAGAACCATAGCACTGAATATTATTTGAATAACTTCAGCAAAAACAGAAAAGTTACATACTGTCTTTCCACCCCCATTTTACCCCCTTAGGGTTTAATTTATCAAAAAGCCGGTTTTAGTATTACCCTACGTTATAAAACAACCCATGAAAATTTCAAGTTTCCACGTCTTATAGTTGAGCCCCTACGTTGATGTGTTAGTCAGTCAGTAAGTTTGCTCGTTATATATATATAATACTAGGGGTGCCCGCGACTCCACCCGTGTTCTTACATAATTTTTGCGTAAAGAGTTGAACCTTTACGCAGCCCACGCAACGAAAGCTCTCAAAACATACATTTTTCACCCATTTTTAATACAATTTCATTGATCCTCCGCTCTTATTAGTCGTAGCGTAATGTTGTATAGCTAAAGTTACTTATAACTATATCAGTTACTTCCAGTGAAAGTTCTATCTAAATCGGTTTAGCCGTTTCAAAGATTAACCGGACCAAACATACCAACAGATAGATAGACAGGCATAAATTGTAAAATAATATATTTTGGTATGTGATATGCATGTAGTAGAAAGCGGTTATTTTAATATTACAAACAGATACACTAATTTTATTTATATGTATAGATATAGTTAGTTTTAATGTCAATAATTATGCCTACAAAATTTGTAGTCTTAACGAACCAATCATATTTTGCCTACCACCAACGCGGTGCGCATCACATGCCGCCCGGTTTATTTGATCGAATAATTAATTGGTACTGTGATAAACAAACAGAATTTTAATCAACTATAATTAATATTCTTTTATCGTTGGTATTTTCGTTATTTTAGCATTGATATTGGGTCACGCGTTGAAATTGGACGCGCCGTTTTGTTTGCTTTAAATATTAAATTTAATGCTTAGATTGTTTTTTATATGTGAATTACTGTTACCTGCGTGTGTGGGAATTTTTTACTGGATGGTCATATCCCAGTTAATATAAATATATAATAAATTAAATTAAAAAAATTACCGGTTCCGGTGCCTTAGTCGCCTTTTCCGGCTTCATTGGAAATGCGAGTCAGATATGCTGGCATTTTAATAGATATTTCGCATGAATGTTTCATTAATGTTATTGTTTCATGTTGCCGTTAGTTGTGAAAGAAAATTGAAGACATATATTTTTTAAAGTGGTTTCATCATCATTATAGCCATTGGAAGTCTTTCAAAGAAAGGGGAAATTCTGCCCATGATTGCCGCAATGCCCAAGCTTGTTGGCAATCGCTAAGCGCAGCTTTTGCGGTGAGGATGCTGCGGCCCATCCCCACCCATTTGAGGTACACTGGCTCGGATGGATATACTGCCATTTGACGGTTCTGGTACCTTAGTCACCGCTTACGACATCTGGTATAGAGGGGGGTAATATTCTGCTTTGCCGGTACCTCACATCAAAATGGTTTACTCTTAATCAATTTAAAAGTATGAAGAGATAGGTAAATTTGGTGAGAGTATTATCAACATTATCATTATATTAGCCATCTAAAGTCCACTCTTGGGCATGGGCCCCCCACGCGCTGGGTCTTTCCGACAATCGCAGAGCACAACTTTGCGACGAGGATTCTGCTGCCCATCCTTGCTCCGGATTGCTGTTTCGGATGCTACGTCCAACAGTGGACTTATAATAGTCCACTGCTGGACGTAGCATCGTCAGGGAATTTTGCCACTGTATGCCGCGCTGGGCAAGAGTGTTGGCAATCGCAGAGCGCAGATTTTGCGACGGGGATGCTGCTGCCCATCCCCAACCTGTGTATTTGAGGTATACTGTTTCAGGTGGATATACCGCCACCTGTTGGTTCTGGTACCTTAATTGTCTCTTGCGACACCTGGTACACAGAGAGGTGCTATTTATTTTTGAAACAGTCACTCTTTATACTTCTGTCCGATTTATGTTTTCGTGTTTATACGTACTGTTGCAAAATCGTTGGCTCGTTTTACTAGAGTTTGGCAATACTTAACTATTATTGTAGTAAACTATAATGCTCGTAATAAAGCGTGGTGGCTGGTGGCTTATGATATCAAATATTTGTCAATCAGAACATTTGCTTTAGGGTAACCAAAACGTCAAATTGAAATAGTAAAAATGTAATAAGCCGCGTTTTAAGGTAGTTCTATTAAGTAAGTAAGGTGGGGATAAAAGCTACAACCCATGATGCATAAGTTTATAGGCATCACATTGATAGACAAGACAGAACAAAATCAAATGCATATGTTTGAAAAAAAAAGGCCTCATAATTTAAACACCATTAAGCCTGAAGATTTCATGACACCGCACAAAAACACATTCAATCGAAAAAGATTAACACATTCTTAATGTCATTGACCAAATGACAGGCCCAGGGGCGCAGATAGTATTGTTCATATCTTGTGTGCCAAATGCCTTGGGTTGGATCCCCCACCAAGACAAATATTTTAATGATTAATATTTATATATGTTTTGTGTCTTGGTGTTATATATACATGTATATAAATACTAAATTTGTGATTTCTCTTTTCTCTGATATCCGTAGCACAAATACTTTAAGCGACTTATTGCGAAATCAGGTCATTGTATGAGGTGTGTTAATATTGTTAAAAATACTTCCGTTTCAACAATTTCAGTAGCGGTGGAGTATATTAGTACCAACTCTAGTACTAGGTGTCGTAGGAGGTGAATAAAGTACCAGTACCGACAGATGGCGTTCTATCCACCCGAAACAGCATAACTCATATACACAGGGCGGTGATGGGCAGCAACATCCCCGTTGTGAAAGTTACGCTCAGCGACCAACGAGCTTGCCCTGCGCAGAAATTATTTGCGATTTTCACTCAGTCTAGGGGAAGCTTGTGTCCAACTGTGTCTGTGAAACTGTGAAATCGTCAAGAACGATCTACGTCACCACCGAAGCCATCACCAACTTAATTAACAGCTTCACCTGAAACCTGTAACGTTATGTTTTATTCCAAATTGGTACAAGTTTCTGTATTGGAATCAGCGTACAATATACAATCATCGGAAGCTCGACCGCAAGCAATATTGTGTTACCAAAACCCAAATAGATTTGAATGCGCTTGTGTTTGTTGACTATTGTTGTTGTTGGAGTTGTGTGACTGGACTGTTTCATTGTTGACGTATTCTTGGAACGTCGGATTGAACAATTAGTTTCACTTAATTACATATTATACAAGCCGTGGGGTACTGGCTGATTAGAATAGTACCTCCTCTTGTACCAGGTTTTGTAAGAGGCGACTGAGGTACCAGAGCTAATGGTGGGGATTGGCAGCCGCATCTTCGTCGCAAAAGTTGCGCTCTGCAATTGCTAACACGCTTGGTCCGCGCGGCAATTATAGGCAAAATTTACCATTTCTAATAGCTAATATCATGATAATGACGAATCACATATTTAATTGAATTTTGAGTATTTTGATCTAAGAATACATAAAACAATTGCATATTTTACCAACAACTAATTGTAATATATCGTTTGAACTCAGATTCAGTCTTAAACTTTAAATAAGCTTGAAGTAATTTTTAATAATGGCCTATTCCTAAGATAGGAAGCGTTTAAATTTGGCGATGACCTTTTGGGATTATAAAGAGTGGTATAAAAATGAAGGTGAATAAATTATATATAATCATAAATAATACAAATTAGGCCTACCTTAAACAAGTCTCACTTAGAGTTTAAAATATATCTTCTTTAATATTCGAGTGTAAAATGCATCTTTAAATAGGACTCATATTTTTTATATTAGTTTCGACTTTGCATTTTAGACCATATACTTACAAACACATTCATTCTACATTACCTAGTTCAGGTACTTAATAAAAACGTACAAAATTAAACTGAAACCATAATGCATTTTGATGCTTACTTAATGAAGTTATTATTATTATTATATTTCATTTTAAATTACCTGTTATCAGTAATCCGAATTATCTAAATTATTTTTATTCTCAATCTAAATAACAACACCTCAAATTTAACTCTAATAGGGTCTGCAGCTGCCATAAATTGGACCACTCCAAAGGTATAATTCACATGATGACTCACTATATCCAACAGAGCTCATTCAAAAAGGCAGTCGAGATAAAGAAACGCCCGCCTGGCGGGAGTGTGCATAAATCACTGGTATCGCGGGACGCCGCTCGTCCGTCCCGCCAATAACTTACAGGGACAGCTGCATTAAACATTCCATTTAAATGTCCTCAAAACGCTCGTTTTGCGCCGCTCACAGTAAACTTAATTCGTAATTAAATATTTTAGATCTGATATGCGGTATGTTTAGTACACACGGAATATCTGAAATAAATATCACAGCAGAGATTTGGTAATCTTCTAAATTTAAACAATATCTTATACAATTACCTGAATCCAATATATCTAATAAAATCACTTATGTTACGGTCATGAAACAACAGAGGAACTGCAAATATTTTTTTGCCACACAACATCTCATAGATTTTCTTGACTCCGTAGTAAGACGCTTAAATCCCTCGAGTTACGGACGCCAGACAATAGAGGAATCACAAATATAATACTTAAAAACATACATTTAATAATCAGAAACAGAACATTCACAAATATTATCATACAAATCCAATACACGGCCACGGACAAGATAGGATCATAACCATTTGTATCATTTGGCCCACATACATTGTTTTATTGGTCGTATGTATTACAGTTAAAACTAGTTTTAGAGAGAACGCAAACTTCGATATTATACTCAAATTCATATATTTAACACCAAGATATAGAACAAACATAAATTCCTCATATAAATGTTTGTGCGAATCAAACCCACGACTCTTGGCGCACAAGATAGGACCACTACTATTTGCACCATCGGGCCCGCATTCATTGCTTTATTGGTCGTATATGGTACAGTTTAAACTAATTTCTAGAGAGCACTCGTTTTTCCTAGTTAGAACTAGTTTAAATGTATGCCTTGGTTATTATTAACTTATGCTCAAATCGAATATCACTTACAAAATAATGTGTTGGGTCAACTGAAACGAAATGGTGGTCAGGTTAGGTTAGAACTGCGACCACAGCGAAAGCTACCAAAACGGAAAAATATCAATCCCAAATTAGTTTTTGCTGATGTGCTGCTACAGCTTGAAGTAACTACTAGTTTATCTGAAAAAAAAATAAGTGATAAATTCTGATTTTAACTGAATATTTCTAGTTTTAAGAAAGGCATTAAGTAAAAACTTGTGTTAACTAGGGAAAACAAATCCTAGGTTAAGGTTCCAAGTGTAATATTTGCATTGAAAAATGCATAGGGTGGGGATGGGCCGCAGCATTCCCGTCGCGAAAGCTACGCTCTGCGATCGCCAACACGCTTGCCCAGCGTGACAATTATAGGCAAAATTCCCCCTTTCTTGGAAAGGCATATGTCTAGCAATGGACTTCCAATAGCTGTGATGATAATAATGAGAACCTGACACACAGATTTCACAAAATACAAATACAGATTTTATAACGTTTACGACAAAAGTCTAATGCAATAAAATTTTATGACCAACGATTGGTTGGAACCCCCCACAATTAAAGGGGGTCACATGATCAGCATTTATAAGACTGTAACAGCCAAGGATGTTTATAAATCAGGAACATTAGTCAGCAGTATCGAGCGGGACAACTACATTAGTGGCCATTTAAATTCTGGACGCACTGCACTTCGGTTAGTTGGAACAGACCGGGTCGGTACAGACCCGCCAGTTCAATGAATCCGATATAGATTAGTTGGGAGTTGTGCGACCTAGTAGTTGGATTTGGGCCCGGTGTTCTTGTTGGAATAGTTAGTGAAACAAAATTAAAAAGATATATTTTTTTATTTTAATAAATTAACACAACAATACGAGATCAATGGATTATAGCTGTTACGAATAACAGAGGTATTACAAATATAATGCTAATATTTAATATATGTGGTACCCAGACACAGAACAATCACAAATTATCATCATCATCATATCAGCCACAAGACGTCCACTGCTGGACTTAAACCTCCACAAGCAATCTCCAATAGGACCGGTTGTATGCGTCCTGTGTCCAACGCGATCCTACGTTTTTAGTCAGGTCGTCTGTCCATCTTGCGGGTGGACGCCCAACGCTGCGCTTGCCGGCACGTGGTCTCCATTCCAGAATCCAAACCAAATGCCGTGGTCTCCAAACCAAATTTCCTTTGCACCGCCACTTGAATTTACTAATCCCCGGGGCAATGTTGGTTCTGTTTCGAACCTCCTTAAAATATAATGTATTTTTTTATTTTTCATGCTTAAGTTACCCCTTATTGCTATGTAACTGTCATTAGTATCATTGTTTATTTTTGTTTAATGAAAACCTGCCTTGAGGTACCGACAGAGTACAGTAGTAACTCACTCTGTATTATTTTATTATAACACAAATATTCGTTTATAAATATAAAGGTAGAAGCTAACTAATTGAGATATCAACGCAGGGCCTGAACTGAAAATGTTTTAAACATGAAATTTTGCACAAAGGTTCTTTTTATAACGTAGAGGATCAGTAAAAACATATTTTTGAAAATATACTTATTAAAGGGGTAAAATGGTAAAAGTAAAAAAAAATCCTTCTTTGAATTTATTCAAATTAAATTCAGTATAAAAGTTCTTCTTTAAAAGTCATAAAACACGTGCGCGAGTAACCGTGAGCGCTGCTAGTCACATACATATTTGCACGGGGTGGAGATCGAACCCACGACTCTTGGTGAATACGATAAAGACACTAATATAATCGTTTTTAATAATAATATGATATAATACCAGGATTGTGGGGATCCATGAAAGAACAAAGCTTTCGAGCAAAGAAAATTTGCAAGTTCAAGTAGCAAGACACAAAGCAAGAAGAACCGACACAGCTAATGGTTCTGTAAAGTTTTTTAATGGATACCACGGACTGAATAACTTTGGAGAACGAGTCATAGTGGAGATTAAAACTAAGCCCTTCATTATTGTCAGATTTCAAGTAAATTAAAAATTGATGAGCTACAAGGTACCGTCAGAATAGAATAGTACCTCCCACTGCACCAGGTGTCGTAAGAGACGGCTAAGGTATCAGAACTGATAGGTGGTGGTATATTAGGAACAGTGCAGCTCAAATGCACAAAGGCAGCAGCGTCCCCGTCGCGATAGATGCACTCAGCATTTGCCTACACGCTTGCCCAGCTTACTAATCTAATTATGGCCAAAAAAACCTGCTTTCTTGACTTTTCTTGGATAAGCTTATATCCAACAGTGGACTCCCAATGGCTAAATTGATTGATAATACCTTTGAAAATATAAAGTGTTTTTGGAAAATACAACCGGATAGTTATTCTTTTTTAATGATATATTCATAGACACTTTTAATGATACATCACAAATTACAGCAGGCTGCTCGTTGCCGCTGCATTCAGCACTTAAGCCTGCTACATATTTAAAACAAAATTCCCGTTAAATATCACGTTAAACGAGTACAGGAATATACCGCTTTTACTCAGATGAAATTTTTAATGGCAAATACGAGATGTGATTCCGCAAAAACGCGCAGTAATCACGACCTGACCGCTTAAAAGCGATGCTTTGATATTCTCTTTAAGCCCATCTAATACTCTTAATGTGTAAACGTGGCTCTTACTGCACCGTAAATAGAGATTACTTTGGCTTAGCGACGTGGAAATAAGCTGTAGAATGCATGAAACGTATGATAAATGATTCTTTTGGCTTAACAAGTTAGTTACTTCGCTGCTGCTTTTGAAGAGGGCTAGATGAATTAATATTAATTTACCGTATTTTTTGTACGTCTTTGCGGAGGTATCATAGAGGCACGCCCTCATTTTGTTATAGTATATACAAGGATATGCTTGTATACAGAACAAGGATAAAGAATGAGACTAAACTGTCACAAGCGAGCTAAAATC
This sequence comes from Heortia vitessoides, assembly GCA_020976665.1. Classification (NCBI taxonomy): domain Eukaryota; kingdom Metazoa; phylum Arthropoda; class Insecta; order Lepidoptera; family Crambidae; genus Heortia; species Heortia vitessoides. The sequence goes on from JACJUM010000202.1 coordinate 914,373, forward strand.
CCAACAGACTTTCAGGGCAAAGATAAAAATCCTTATCTAGGCGACTAGGACTATTTACGAAAATCGTATTCACCCGGAGCATTGGGCAGTAATAAATTACTAGTTTCTCAGCTGCGACTTCATCCACGAGGAGGTTGGTTTATATCGGCGGATTCAATGCATTATATAAAAAAGACTGTCATGTTAATAGATTAAACTTCAGGAAAGACCGAGAGCACTATTATGTCATTTTTGAATTAAGAACTACCTGTGATAAAAAGTTTGAGCTCGTGGCACTTTTATGAGGTATGAGGTAGGGCGCGGCTGGCAGAACTCGCGCTGCTTACTTGTGTTAGCATTATTGAGTCATTAGTCGACCTTTGCGCTCCACGTTGACTCTACAATACTCTTGATCCTGAAATACACCTACGAGAGTTAGAAAGGATGCTTTTAATAGAGCTGTTCTATAATTTTCTTTTCGTAAATGAATATGCATTACATTTTATGTACAATAGCGGCAAATTAAAATTGTTTTATAATTTTTGTTGTAATTTATAATTGTTAATAAAAATTACCTTATTTTAAAGTATTTCCTTTTACTAATAATTAAAAAAATATTAAATCAACCTACAGACTCATACCTTGACCTGACTCATAAGCCGTTTAAAACACTTGTGTTACGGGCGTCATATTACAGAGGAATCACAAATGTAATACAAAAATACATACATTTAACACTCAGATGCAGAACAAACAAAAATATCATCATAAAAATACAACCTTCTGCGCCATCGGGCCCTTCATCAAATAATGTTTGTTCTGGTGAGAGATCAAACTTGGTGTACAAATACCTATTAATTACTTTACCTTCAAAAACTTTTCACCATCCATAATCAAACAAAATCTTAGAGAAATTGAAATGATTCAGCGGAGGTCTCTTTATTCTTAATTGAATTATTATATTGTAAGAGGAAAACATAATTTGCTTTACACCCGGTCATTATAGGCACAATGTAAAACTGATCCCATCAAAGCCGCCTCAGAACCGTTTTAAATATTCAAAGGTATTTTCAGGTGAGCGCGCATTTTGATTGAATGTAATGAACAAACGAAGGCTATGGCCCTTCGTTTGGGATCCACTAAAACAAGACAAGGTCATTTCATTTATTCAAAACTTCAGGCGAAATAAATTTCGGTGTGTCGAAACACACGGAGCCATATTTGACTTCAAGGCAAAATTTTACTTAGCAAAAAATACGTTAAATCTAATTTGTTTTAATAATATATCCAATATATATAATGGAATTAAGAATAATAATAATATTCACATATCATACCATGATGTTGACCTGACTATGTTGTAAGTCGCTTAAACAACAGAGGGATCACAAATATAATATTTAAATACATAATTTTAACACCCAGATGCAGGACAAATACAAATATTTGTCCTAGGTGCGAATCGAACCAACAACTTCTGGCGCATAAGATCACTACCATTTGCGCCATAGGACCGTCAATTAAATATATATTTGAGTAGAATAATAATAAGCATTTCCGACGCAAAGCAACGCTCTGTAAAATCCCCCACTGAAAAGGTCTATGTCCAGCAATAGACGATCTATGGCTGATGTGATAACGGTAGTGATATGACCTTGTTAGTGTACGCTAGTTGGGTTTGTGCTAGAAATTGAAACCTGTACGTTCCCACCTTCTTACTGAAACTTTATAAATTTGCATAAAGTTTTTAATATACCAGAAAAGACTGCAAATCAGTGGCCAGAGCTTCGGATATGTTTTTTAAAGGTTAAGGGTTCGATTCGAGCTTCCTTAAAAATGCATTAAAAAGAATATTAAATAATTACTCTTACAAACAGAATTTTAAATATATTCCACCAATTCCGCTACTGCGGCCCACTTTCTGCAATTTATTATTTCATCATGAATAAGTTAATTGGGGTTATCATATTTCAACTCTCCCTTTAATATTACAAACAGACACTCCAATTGTTTTTATATGTATAGATATCCAGAGCGTAAAATAGACGTCAACCCCACTAGATGGATAAGTCAGAGGTTATAAATTCCTGTAGTGAATTCGAGAAAATATTAAGACTTTATTTAAAAGCCTACTAGATGAGCTGAGATATTGATACGAGGTCACATTACCGAGTAATCTCTCTTATAGTCGTGACCAGTAAATCAATACAAGCACTGATAAAATTAGAAATAAAATCACATAAATATTCTTGCTGAAATGTTTGAAAGAGACTTTAGACGATCAAAAAGAAAAAGATGTAGCGAACGAAAGCAGTAATCATCATCATACCAGCCATTTAAGGCCCACTGCTGGACATAAGCTTCTCCAAGAAAAGTAGTTTTTTGCCCATAATTGCTGCGCTGGACAAGCGTGTTGGTAATCGCAGAGCGCAGCTATCGCGACGGGGATACTGCTGCCCATCCCCACCTTGTGCATTTGAGCTGCACTGTTTCGGATGAATATACCGCCACCTGTCGGTTCTGGTACCCTAGTCGCCTCTTACGATACTTGGTGCAGCGGGAGGTACTATTCTATTCCGCTGGTACCTCCCGGCACTAATTAGTACACACGACACAGCACAGTAATTCCAATACGATAAAAATAGGCAAAAGGCAGACCAAAAGGCAAAAGGCAAAAGGCAGGCCACCAGCGCAGAAACCAATGTTTCATTTTTTTATTTGAAATCACCTCGTGCACCTAAAAAATTATTTGTATTACTATATCAGACAATAAAGAAACCACAAATGTAATACTTAACTAAAAATTTAACATCTGAATACAGAACATTTTACAGATATAATATTTGTCCTGGTTGGAGATCGAACCCACAAGATAGCAGCAGTACCGAATGCGGCATCAGGCCCGTAAAATCTATCTTTCTTTCAAATCTATCAGTTCGACAATCTGATTCATGCAAAAAGGCAGCTTTTCAAAGAATAAGCAACTAGTCTTTAATCGTATCGCCGTCGTCTCGGGCAACAAAGGGTTTGTACCGCAGTAACTTAACATAAAAGCCACTTTTTATATCAACGAATGAAGCCGTAGCCTCAAGCATTCGATCCTCGAGGATCCGAGATAAGGAATAAATTACTTTATGACGCTTATATCTTCAGTTATGCGCTGCTTTATGATTTTTAGTTCTATTTCCATAGCAGCTGTAAAACGTCTATTGCTGAATATATGCCTAAAAAATCCGCCATCATCATCATCATACGAGAAATTGAAAGTCTACAGCTGGATAAAAACTTCATCAATAAAGGAGTTTCTTTGCCCAAAATTGCCGCGATGGGCAACCGTGTTGACAATATAATAGAGCGGAGCTATCAAGACGAGGATGCTGCTGCCCATCCCCGTCATGTGTATTTTACTAGACTTTTGCGTATATATACACTGCCACGCCAGTTATGGTACCTCGTAGCAATGCACCGCTATCTCGGCATCTATATATATATATATATAAAAGGAGAAACTGACTGACATATTAAGGTAGGGCTTTAACTAAAAGGATCAGAAACTTCAAATTTCGCAGAGGGTTTCCTTTTATAACGTTAGTAAGGAAAATCTCTCTACAGAGGTAAAATGGAGGCAAACTGAATATGAAACTGCTGTTTTTTTAAGTTATTCAAATTAAATTCTATAAAGATTTGTCATTGAAAGTCATAGAACGCGTGTTATAATTAAAACGAGGTGCAAGGCTAGTTTAAAATTAAGTCTATAATTCATGAAATTTGTACAAAAATATATAGCGGAGAAAATTCATGTATTTATTTATTTCTGGCTTTTCTTACTAGTTATAAGTAAAAGACGATTCAATTTCAATAATATTTGTTTAAAACATCTAAAAAATAATTAAAAATAGCTTTTCAAATAATAGAATAAAACGATTTATCTGTTTTAATTTTCTTTTTTAGTTAATAGTATAATTACTTCAATAAATTCCCACAACATCTCAATAATAACCTTGATCTGATTCTATGATAAATCGCTTAAAACACTTTTGTTACGGACATTAGACACAGTACAAATATAAATGTCATCATAATATAAATATTTGTCCTAGGTGGAAATCAACCTTTGGCGCCTGAGGAGTATAATATTAAGCATCCATATAAAAAGAAGTACAGAAAACTGAAAAATCCTTATAGTTTATAGTAAAATTTCATTATCATCACTGCGGAACATGGGCCTTCCCAAGAAACTAGGCATTTTGTATAGAATTGCCGCGCTGGACAAGCGTTTTGGCAGTCGCAAAGCAAAGTATCTGCGACGGGGATGGTGTTGCCCATCCTCGCCCTGTGCACTTGAACTGCACTCTTTCAGTTGGATGTACCGCCATCTGTCGGTTCTGGTACCTTAGTCACTTCTTGTGATACCTGGTACAGGGGGAGGTACCTCACACCTCACGGCCCAGTAAGGTTTGCTTTAGTTAAAATTCTATATTCGTATTCTACATTACTTTGTTATTTTCTTTGTTTGTATCGGGCAATACACTGCGGAACGGTTGCTCCATTCGCACGAAATATTTCAGGCCTAGGCCTAGGCGCCTGTTTACAAATTACGGTGAGAGCAAATTACGAAATATCGGTCCGGGGCTGGCGCGATGGAGATGGCGGTTTGTTTGGAGTGCAAACTGAGCCATCAATCAAATCAGTCGTCCGCTCTGGAGCTTCGGGACTGCCCCGGAACTTTAGGTTCATTAATCCACTGTCGGTGAACGATTTATAGCTGTTGCAAGTCCAATTGATTGTACTGGCTATGAATTAACTATACTACTGAATAACTTAACATTCCGTCTGCAATAATAGAACAAGGAGATCGGAATTGTGTGTTAGTATTTTGTGAATCACTATTGTTATCAGTAGTTTGACGTCCATCATTCCAATAATGATGAGCCGAGAGGTACCGGCAGAGTAAAATAGACTTATACCTCCCTCTGTACTAGGTGTCTTAAGAGGCGACTAAGATACCAGAACCGACAGATTGCGATGTATCTATTCGCAGTAGTGTAGTTCAAATGCACAGAGGGTGGAGAGGCATATTCGCAATCACAGCACGACGATTATGATCAAAATTTAGCTTTATTTGGGGAAGACTATGTCCAGCAGTGGACTTCCTGTAGCTGTAATGATAATTTCTATAATTGAAATCAACGGCTGAACATTTCCAACAACTGTGTAATTCAATTTTAATCATCCACTGACAGTAAAGTTGAATTTTCCGAGCTCCTTTTTTATTTCTTTTATTTTTACCACAAAAGTGGCAAATAAACATGCGTCTTGGTTGTAAGCGGTTGCCGTTTACAATATCGAGGTATCATTGACGCGTGGCTGGCCCATTAACAAACGTAATATGATATTAAAGTACGCTAACATCAGTGATCTTTCCAGTGGTGTGGCAAGACTGGCAGGTCCGAGTGACCTCGACCCCTGCGGAGGCTGGTGGCCCCGCTCTCCTATCGTGCGTTGCTCCTGCCAGCCTGAGAGAGCACGCCTCAGTAGCTGCGTGGTACAGGGACGACGCTGTGTTGCCGGCCACCGACCACTTATGTATGCACTGTTTAATATTAATTTTCAATTGTATATATTGGAACAGATTTTTGTCGCACATATCAAAAGGGGGCAAGACGGAAAAATAAGACCAAAAGCTGTAACAACACTTTTTGCTATAAATAAAAATATTTAAAAGAAATTTAAAACACTGTATTAATTAATTTATTAAATGTAGTTTTATAAAATTACTCAGAATTAGTTATTTTAAAATTATTTATTTATAATGTGGAACATTTGCCGCAAAAGCTGAAACGCGGAACAATCAAAAAAATGTGAACAATTAAATAAACCGCAATATAAAGCCGTTGAAGAGTAGTTTTATTATGAATGCGTGTTTATTTTATATTGCTATGAGTTTAATTAAATAAAAAAGTCTTTGTTACTAGTATACTACCTACACAGAATCTATGATTAAAATATAAGTTTTTGCAGATCCGTTATAGAGTAGTATATTTGTTGGAAGTGAACTAATTGACATAAATTTGATATTGTTATTCCCTAGCCGGCACTACCTTATTAGTGGATGAAGGTTGGCGGCTGGTTGTACGATCCGTGACCTCGGAGGACTCCCGCGCCCAATACTCCTGTTCCGTCCTGGACTCCCTCACTGGAGAGCGCCGCAGGAGCATCCCGGCCAACATCGATGTCGCACGTATGTTTTTTACTTAATACTAATTGTTGCATTAAGTGCAGGCAGCAATATATCCAGGTGAATCGTCTCGTAATAGAATTTTGATCACGTATCAGTTAAAAAATTTTCATGTATCAAGTAGTAAGTTATATAAGGTATATCAGTACCTCCCGCTATATCAGGTGTTGTTAGAAGCAACTAAGGCACTTGAACCGACTGATGGTGGTATATCCGGTACTCCGAAACAGTGTAGCTCAAATGCACAGGGCGGGAATGGGAAACGCTCTGCGATTGCCAACATGCTTGCCCAGTACGACAATTAAGGGCAATTTCCCTTTTACTTAGGAAGGCCCACAATCAGCAGTGGACTTCCAATGGCTGTAATGATAATGCTGATCAGTTTTAAATCATAGTTTACGTGTTGTCAATATTTGAAACGGGCAGAAGATGATAATAAGACTCTTTATTTTACACCAGTAAGACAGATAAAAAATAATGTATGCAAATTTAAAAATTATGACCTGGCGGCTCTATTGCATAAGCTTACATTGCATTGCAAAAAACAGTTTGAGAATAGTTAGGCAGTTTACTGGTCTAAATGGCGCAGATGGAAAGGATTCTATCTTGTGCGTCAAAGGTCGTAGGTTCGATCCATCAACTGGGATAAATATTTATACAAAACTAGATAGGACCAATGGCGCATTTGTGTTCCTATCTTGTGCTCCAAGGGTCGTGGGTTCGATCCCCACCTAAAACAAACATTTATATGATGTATATTTGTATTTGGTTCTGTAACTGAGTGTGAAATATTTATTTAAGTTGTATATTTGTGATTTATCTGTAGTCTTATGTCCGTAACACAAGCGCTTTAAGCGCCCTATCTTGGAGTCAGGTCAATGTATGTGATGTTCTATGTGCGAATTCATATTACCCAAGAGTTAACGAACTGGTGTTTTCCAGCAATGAGCGTGGCGTCAGCCCCCCGCGCCATCTCCCACAGCCAATGGGAGGCGAGTGTCCGCGGCGGTGGAGACGTGGTGTTGCCCTGCCTTGTGCACTCCAACCCACCAGCAACTATCACGTGAGTTTCTATCTATACTTACTATGACTACAAATCAGCTGATCTAATTTACATGATTTATTTTGTAGGCTACAAAAACTAGTATTGATAACTGCGTAGGTATTATTTTATCATACTCGGCCATTTTAATGATTTCACTACAGAGATTCAGTGCCTTCTTTGTGTTAATTATCGGCGCCTTGCGATTTCACCCGCGTCAGGTAGAACTTTTATACTAACTTAAGGGAGGGTACATGAAAAAAATATTTTACACGTGTTTCATGACTTTCAATGATTTCAGTTTCATTTGAATTACTTCGAAAACAGCGAAATGCATTGAAAATTTGCATTGGTAAATTTTTAAATATTCTTTTGTTTCTTCTTAGTGCTTCTCTTCAGGAACCCTTGCGCAAAATCAAGTTAAGACGTTGCGATGTTATGATGTTTTATGTTAATCAATCATTCAGCCAGTCCACTTCTTCTTCTATAGATAAGAATCAAGAAGCGTGACTCACCGATCCTAATTTTAAATGGCTGGTTTGAATGTTAATTATGACCACTGGCTTACTCAAATTCGTATTCTATTTTTTCATTGTTTTTGTATAAATTCAAACTTATATTATGAATGTAAGTTTATCTATTTACGCTTTACATATTAAACGATTGCCCTTATTTTTTTATAACATATTGATATAAATGCATAAAAAGACATAGGCTACCTTTCATCCCGATAAAACGTACTATTTCTGAGGGATTTTAAATAAACGACAATTTTAGTACTACAAAAAAATCAATAGCTGAGAAATTTTAAAACACACTATCAGTTAAACTATCAATGAGTATCCCAATCCAGTTCCAGTTTTTCGATCTTAATTGACTTATATTACAAATAAACAACGTCCCGCGGTTTAACGCGCGTAAGTTGCAGAACTTACATACTTAATTTGCACCCCGCTTTTATTTCCTAAGGAAATGATAAAAACAATATATTTTACACATGTTTTATGAATTTCGATTCGATTCGAAAACTTTTATACTGAATTTTTTTCATCATCATTTTCATCTTATCATTAATATTAGAAGTCCACTGCCTCCCCAAATTAGGGGGAATTTAGCCCATAGTTGCCGCGATGGGCAAGTGTGTTGGCAATCGCAGAGTGCATCTTTTGATATCGAGCTACACTTTTTGAATAGATATACCGCCATCTATCGGATCCGGTCCTCAGTCGCCTCTGACATCCGGCACTATTCTTCTCTGCCGGTATCTTACGACTTTCATTTGAGTAACTTCAAAAACAGCAAAGTTTTATTCTAACTCTGCACCCCCGATTTACCCCATTAGGGGATGCATTACCAAAAATCCTTTCATAGTACAGTATAATAGAAACACCTGTGCAAAATTTAAAGTTTCTAACCCTTATAGTTTGAGTTCTGCAATGATATGTCAGTCAGTCAGTCAATCAGTATATATATATATATATATATATATATATATATGTGTGTGTGTGTGTGTGAAAGGGTTATAAATATATATACTGGACCAGGTCAATAAATAAGTATACTTTCCGCCCGATAGTAAGCGTCACTGTACCCACACAGAGTTTATTTATATTTAACATCATACTGGAATTTTCTATTAAACCTAAAATGTTTATTAGACATGCGGAAATCATGAAAATCTTTATCAAATAAATTACAAGAATGGAATAAAAATATTTTTCTTCAAACGAACCTATTGCTGGACTACTCAGATGTCAATTCCGAGGTCCAGTGCCCGTATTTACCCTGCGTACCCCGCGGGTAATGCATGTGCAGTGTTAATGATCGTGTTATGCCATTGCGAAGGCGGGGAAGGGCTGAGATTTTCGCGGTAATCTTATCGAGCGGGACTGATAATATGACGGGATAACTGCATTTTTTTTATTCTTGTTACATAAATACTTACTGTAAGCAGATTCTAAATAATACATCCATAATTTGACTAAAATAAGCCCCATCTTGGAGTTTTACAATGTTACGGTTGAAAGTCTTTTTAAATTTCTTTGCAACTCTAAGGATAACACCCAGCATTATGTATGTAAAGTATGTGGAAATTGGTGCGATAATTTACAGAGACGACTTCTTTTTTATTCGACCAGGTCGACAAGCAAGCATACAGTCTACATAGTAATTTCACTGCAGCCTATGCAAAGGTATCAATGCAGACAACCTTTTGTATGAGGTCTACCTCATGTGAAATGACAATTATCATAGTAACCGTTGCTTCAAGATAAGTACGTTTATGTATATTTTTTATATTTTGTTAAATTTTACTCACAAATCACTCATAATTAAACTACTTTTTAAATGTCTTCAAATTACGGTTGACAATAGAAGACATTTTGTAAGTCTTGATAACGGTTATCGTAAGGAAACCAAAATGTCGGACTAAAAATGTAAAATTTAAATAAACTGTGTTTTAAAACCGTTATAAAAAATAGAAAACCGGTAAATGTTGGAAAAATAGTCACAATTTACTGTTACAGAATAGGTAACATCAGTGTCACACTGAAACCAGAAGAAGTCTGCGTTGTTTAATCTCACTTGTACCCGGACGTGGCTCAAAGTACTCCCAAGAGAAGTATTATACCGCCTAATGTTACCATTAGTAAGGCATTGCCCTTTGGGACACCGTGGCTGGGTTGACCATGAACTTTCTCAACAGATGAAAGAACTTTTCTCTATCCGAGTTGATACTGCGCGCAGTGGAATTGCTTACAAAACCAAAATTACTTCAAAGCTTTGATGGTTCTTCTATATTTTTGTTTTAATTACAGAATAAATACTATCACTTCCGATATTTAAAGCCTAGATTAGAAAAGCCTTTGGAAAATATTTCAAATCAATTCATCATATCAGCCATATAAAGTCCACTGTTGGAAATACCCCATAATTGCTGCGCTGGGTAGGCGTGGTGGCAGTCGCAAAGCGTTACTTTGTGACGAGGATGCTGCTGCCCATCCCAGATGGATGCAAAGCTACCAGTCGGTTTCAGAACCTTGATCGCCTCTTACACGACGACGCCTGGTACAGGGGGCGGTACTATTCTAATCCGCCGGTGTCCTCCGTCTCATATTTCATATTTCAAATATTGACTTGAATTCGGGGAATATATACATATAAAAATATATATATTTTTTTTTATTTATTGAAACCACAAACAAGTTTACAATACTAACTTAATCTAAAACTTACGACTAATTACATATAAATCATTGTAAACCTAACCTAGCTGGTCAAATATTACAGTTAGGAGTTACATATGGCAATACCTGTGTAATACAGATGTGCAGCAATGTAAAAAAAAAATAAAAAGAAGAAAACACCTATGTATGCAATTACTAAGAATGTAAGGTAAGATAAGAATGTTATAAGTATTAGTATTAGTGTGTGCATTCACTATATACGATAAGTAAACAAGATATAGACCGACTTACATGCGCGTATGCGTGCGTATTTGTGTGTGTTTATGTATAGGCATGTGTTTGATTGCGTGTGTATGTCACTGTTCATGCTGTTAATGATTTAATAATTTCTTTCTTAAATGATGATTTGTTTCCAGCGAACATGTCTATGTTATTTAATTTATCATTATATGTCTTAAGCATTCGATTCAGTGGAGATCGTATACCTGCGATAGTACGTGACTGAGTTATTGCGAAGAAAATATTGTAACAGCGAGATGTCCGAATCTGGGGGCGCGAGGGCACTGATTACCTTATTTTTTTTCATTACTCATGCTATCGTATCTGCTATTACAAAGATTGTAAAGAAACATAGCTTCGAGTTGTAAACGTCTTGATTTCAAGTCAATCAGTTAATGATTTTTAAAAGCGACTCGTACGTATTTACGGTAGCATTTGTAGTTAACATACCGCAAAAACTTTTTCTGTACTCTCTCCAAATTTGCCACATTTTTTTTAAATAATGGGTTCCATATAGTAACAGCGTAATCAATTTGTGGTCTTATTAATGATTTAAATAGATATTTCAGTGTATCTGAGTGTCTGAATTCAGCAGCGGATGGTATGACAAAGCCATACATTTTGAAAGCTTTACTGATGATATTGTCTATATGAATGTCGAGGTGGAGTTTACTATCTAATGTAATGGCCAGGTCTTTATTCGATTGCACTTTGTCTATATCCATACTACGGAGTCAATAAGTGAAATTGTTTATTGTTTTTTTTCTTAAGGATCTAAAGGATGATAATTTTTACATAATAACAAGATTTAAAAAATCTTGTTATTTTGCTTTGCTATAGGAAAAGAGAATTTAAGCGTTATAGAGCCTTTATTTTGTGAGTAGGTAGTTAACGTAATAATGTTACAAAAATATACAAATTTACATATTTTTGGTATCGATAATTTAGCCTTAAACTCTTCTTTGTGAATATATTTAGTCTTTAAGAGTTAACAAACGATTATCACATATTTTTTCAGTCTTATTTTCTCAGTAACAATCAAACTAGTGCGAATTGGTCCGAATATGGCTCGCTCTATTAGTCCCCCAAACAGTGTTGTGTGTCTAAAGTACCTCAATTATTTAGATGAGGGTCTTCGGTACTCCCTAAGGCACACAATATTATCAAGATTTTATTTTATTTCTCTGGCAATTAAATCTGTATGTGTACCTCCTTACCTGCGACTGGAACGCAGCAATACGAGCATTGTTTGTAAAGCACAAATTAATAAAAAAGTAGTAGATATAGTAATCATCATAACCATGACCATAGCAGCCGTTAAACTTCCTCTGCTGGATACAGGCCTTCCCTAAGAAAAGGAGAATTTGCCCATATTTACCGTGCTGTGCAAGCGTGGTGACCTGGTGTAGTAGGAGGTACTATTTTGCTCAGCCGGTACCATACGGCCAGAAATAGTAATTCTGCAGTATTCTAGAAGTAGTAGAGTAAACCATTCTATTTAACGAGTGCCATAATTGGCCACAAAATTAATATCTTAGGGAGGCCTATGTCCAATAGCAGATGTCTAATATGATGCCGTTTTAAACATTGTATATAAGAGATTTAGCTCTAGTTTTAAAAAGATGATATACGCTAATGCTGATCTTTCAAATCGAATAAACATCAAATAGAATATATCACCTTTATGAGGTGTTTAATTAACTTATTCCCGGTATGGATAATTTAATTTCTATAAGTTACCCATATGCCGTGAGGTACTGGCAGAATAGAATAGTACCTCCTACTGCACCAGGTACTGTAAGAGGCAACTAAGGTACTGGAACCGACAGATGGCAATAGATCCATCTGAAACAGTGCAGTTCAAATGCACTGGGCGGGGATGGGCAGCAGCATCCCCGTTACGATAGCTGCGCTCTGCGATTGCCAATAAGCTTGGGCAAAGCGGCAATTATGGGCATAAAACCTCGTTTCTTGGAGAGGCTTAAGTCCAACAGTGGACTTATAATGGCTGGTATGAAGATGATGTTGTTACTTTTTGGATAAGTTTAAAAATTACGTTAAGAGTAAGCTTATTTTTAATGATACAACTGCCTAAGATTAAATGGAATTGCTTTAACCACTAGCTTTAAGACAGCTTTGTAAGCACCGAAGTCGGTGGGGGTTTTATTAACACAAATTACTTGGTGTTATTAAAACGTTTATTACCACCAGTGTTTCTTGCAGGTTCTTTTCTGGTGGGTCACGTAATTAACCTGCAGTAAACTTAGTTTTAAGTCGTCTGGTGCCGGCAGACTAGTTTAAGGTAGGCCTTATTTACAAATGTTAGTTGACTCTCATGATCATCAGGGTCATCAGTACCATAAATATAATAGAATTTAGTACTTCCTATTATGGAAACATTATTGTTTTTATTTATAAAATTTTTGATGTTTCGAAAGTGTCTTAATAGTCTTGCTGGAGTAAAGTTTATTTTGATAATAATTTTATGTTTATATTAAAACATGTGTATATTCTCAAAGTGACTTAAACATTTATTGAGTTTTAATTTATTTTTAATTTTATTTCTTCTGTTGTTTTTTCCTCTGTTTATTTAATTTGTTTACTATATTACTTATGTATATCTTAAGTTACTAATACATAATAATTACAAAATATGTTTGGATTATAATCTAGTTTTTAAATTTTAATAAATATTATCACAAATTTTTTTTGTATGTACATTTATACAGTGACAATAGATCACCAAGAACTTGTCCAGACTCCCCGCTAAAGTCAAGGTGCTGGTGTTGTGAAGTCTAATGACCCTCCATTAGCGACGACCCTCAGAATTCCCGCGGGGCCTGAATGTTATCAAGGGCATGTTATTTACTATAAGGCTTTCTTTGTATACATGATTTCACTTTTTTACAGAAAAGCAATTTTATTTTCGTGCCTGTTTGCCAAATTCCAATTATATTATTTATATCGTCTTATTTCTTATGAGATCCGGTTGAAGTATCAGACTTGCATGTCAGCAAAGGTTATTCCATTTTATTTGTCCGTGTTGGCAGATTTTGTAAATCTATAACAAGCACTTATCAAACGTTAAATAAACAATATTTCTTCTTTGATATACATATATGTTATGTCCAAACCAAATCAAATGATTGTGAAATCATTTGGGCAAATAGATCTGCTTATAGAGGTGTCCACAGAAGCAGTCTTAAAACTAAGTTTCCAACAGGTGCTTTACATTAGTAACCAGAACAGATTTGGAAGAGAAACTAATGACGACAAAGGTATGAAGTGTGTGTTTAATGAAACTTTTACTGGTTTTAGCACGAGCCAGCTATTAACCTAATCCCACGATTTTTTTTCAATAACATAATACACATCTTTAACGCAGTTGGTTGTTAGTGTTGACAGAAAATTACCAGGTGCTATTACTTAGGTTAATTTATCTTTGAGCGTCAAACTTGACGTGACTGCCCTCTTGCTATTTATCGAGTGAGCGGACACTTCTATTTTATATATTAAAATTCAAACCCATCTCTATCAAAACACGAAAAAACAATTAAAAGATAATCTCCACAAAATGGATTACAAAAAACACCCAATTCCCCAATCGCATTAAGTATGCCGATCACAGCGCCAGTAATCATGGCGGCAAAAACTTAGCTGGCCGCGTAACAAGCAGCGAAAACGTGACAAATGACTAACGACCGTGGATTCATTTACTGAGGCTTGCATCAACACGACTGTTACTCTCAACAACTCGTCCATCGCCGGGTTAACACGGCCTTTTAAGACCACTAAAGTCATCCGCGCAGCAATAGGAACGTGGCGCGTTTGGGCGAACGTAAAAAAGTATGGTCGCCCCAGAGTATCGTAAACTGGATGTAGTAAACGCGAGTAATTACGTTATATTGCGTTATACGTTACGTATTAGTTTGTTAATGGACTCTTTGAAAAACCTTATATAGGCTTTGCGGCGTCCTTTTTATATCAACGTTTACTCAAGGGATATTTTATTTAGATAATGAACTGTTTATTTGAATCTTTATTTTCTTTGCGAGGATTTTGTGTGATAGCGAAAATGTTTGATATTTTTTTTATTAATCAAATTAGAATTGGCCTTTTTTCAAGGTCAATCAAAATGATGTAGCATTTTTTAGCCTGTTTACAAACATCATTATATGTATATTACTATATAAAATAAATAAAGATGGCAATATTTTAAACATTTACGCATTCACTCCTCATAATAAAATTTCTCTTTAACGGATTTAAAATTGTGGTTTATTTAGCTTTTTACATTTATTATTAGACGTTTTAAATTAATCCATTAAACATGCAGTCTAAAATAATTCAAAATATTTTTAAGCATTGTTAAATAATAAATAAATTGGTTAATCAAGAAACTTTAGGGCATGAATTTAGAATTCATCAATATTTTGAGTAAACTGAGTTGTAATGTATGTATTCATATTTGCTAGGAGGTACGGGAAGAGTAGAATGGTACCTTCTCCTGTACCAGGAGTCGTAAGAGGCGACAAAGGTACCAGCACCAACAGATGGCGGTATATCCACCCAAAACATTGCAGCTCAAATGCACAGCGCGTGGATGAGCAGCAGCATCCTCGTCGCGAAAGCTGCGCTCTGCGATTGCCAGTTCGCTTGCCCAGAGCGGCATTTATGGGCAACATTCCCCCTTTCTTGGTGAGGCCTATTTCCAGCTGTGGACTTTCAATGGCTGGTATGATGATGATGATAATGAATTGTAATTGTCTATCAATTATAATCGGTATACCTTAATATGTGCTTTATTCTACTTGTGTGATGCTAGAAAGTGGGTTGTTAATATGAAAATAGTATTTTTAATAGTAATCAAACGTTTATACGCGTAAATTTGACTTACTCTTTTAATTTTAAAGTTAGTAAAACTTGCCACCGAATTCTGACCTGCAACTATAATCATGGTTAAGAAACTGCAACACGACGTTGTAGAAAATAAATAAAAGCAAGTTTGAACGGGGATTGGCGAAGTTCCTAATGAATTAATGACTTTAATATAAGAGGAATACGACCTTTATTAAAGTTTCCATCTTCATTGCGCGCCGTTAAGCGCCCTAGCGGAATGGACTCCCATTAACCCTACAATGTATTAAAATATTACGCTAATGCTAATTATCTTTTAATAATGCAATAAAGAGGTAGTAAACGTAAAACTAGTAGTATAGAGGAATATTATATTAAAATAAAATGTACCAATTTCATTACAATTATGCTTTTACTCTGTATTCAAAATTGTTGTAACAAACAATTTTACCGCCTGTATTAACCAACGTGGAGTAAAATAGTACCTTCCGCTGTACCAGGTGTTGTAACACGCAACTAAGGTACCGAACCCGGTATATCCATCCGAAACAGCACAATTTAAATAGAAAATATAAAGGTAGGGAATATCAGCATCCTCGTTCCGAAGTTGAGTTCTGCGATTGCCACCACGTTTGCCCAGCGCGGCAATTATGGTCAAAAATCCCCCTTGGGGAGGCCAATGTCCAACAGTAGACCTTCTACCCCTGATATGATGATTAACCAACGCGTAAGTGCCTTTATTTTGTTATATTTGTAATTGCTCTGTTGTCTGATATTTGTAACATAAGTGCATTGTGTGACTTATGACGAAAACAGGTCAATGAATGAGAAGTTGTGTGTTTTTTCCTGACAAAAGTACGTAACAAATAACTTGAAATGTGATTATTCATTTTGGGTCTTATTAGTCAACACAGAGTAGCACAATGATGAGGAGGGTAGTTTTCGAAGTCGTTTTTCGTAATCAGATCAAGAAAAAAATCTAAAATAAGTTTTCAATTGTGTGACAGAAGTTTAAAGCCTGTTTTCTCACTCTTATACATGGGGTAATCAAGAACGTGCTGGCAATTCTCATACGCTCGAGAAATGCGCATGCTCTGTACCTATAGATGGCAACGGGTAAATGGTGATAGTAAGTAAAAGTGATGGTTGCTTAGGTCCTGAACTTCTGAAATGAAGACCATGCACTAGAAAGCGCAATAACATAGTTTATGTCACTCCAGAAGAATGTTGCATACTAAAATTCTTAGTGGTTTTTGGGTCTATTCAATACAAACAAAAATATAAATCTCTAGTAATAGTTGTTTGCAATTGAGCAGGCCTTACGGTGCAGTTGGTAGTGATCCTATCTTGCGCACTTAAGTTCGTAGGTTTGTTCCACAACCAGAGCAAATATTAATTTAATGAATTGTCTTTCTATGTCTTTTATGTATTTAAATATTATATTTGTAAATTTTCTGTCGTCTGATATCCGTAACATAAATGCTTCAAGCTACGTGTGATATATTATTTATTTATCTTTCTAAGTCAAGGTAAATTATATATTTATTTAAAGAGCCTGTAATAGGCACTTCTAAATAGTGAAAAACCGAAAAAAAATCTGAGTATGGAATAGCTGATTACATTTTTACATAAATGACCGATGACCCTGACACTAGTGTTATAAGAGTAATTTAAACAAATAGGTAATTGAGTTTCCTAATATAACACAAGTCTGCCGGCACCAGACGGGTCTTATAACTAAGTTTATAGCAGGTTCATTACGCGAGCCAACAGAAAAGAATCTGCAACCCATACCGGAGTCGGCGCTATCAAACCATTGTCTTAATAGTAGATGTTAATTAAATATTTCAAGCAGTCATAAGCTTTAGCCATAAGTATACCTTTTACGCAATTCTTGAAATTTTTTAAGGGAAATTTGTAATTCTACTTGGGATTTTATTATAAAATCTTACACTATTGCCATTGAACGAATAACTTATTTTTTAGAACCTACCAATCGGTACTGCAAGCTTATATTCTTTGATGTTGTGTAAAGTCTGTCATCCAAAAGTATTGGTGTAAAATTGAATGTGATATAAATTAATTAAGATACTTTCTTCACACCACTATGTATACGTCGAAAATTATTATATTATATACCTTCGTAAAATAAATAGTACGTACAATACACGAATATATACAAAAAATCACGGTAAATTCTGCTGCCAATGACCGAATTCAGTAGTCTTCCTATCATATACCCTATGGATCATGTGTTCGATTCCCACCCAGGACAAATATGTATACGATGAATATTTGTATTTGTTCTGTGTAGACACAGAACATAAAAGTTAAATACGTATCTAATTTAAGTAATATATTTGTGATTCTTCTATTGCCTGATGTCCGTAACATAATTGACGGGCCCGATGGCGCAGATGGTAGTGATCCTGTCTTGTGCACCAGGGGTCGTGGATTCGATTCCCAGAGCAAATATTTATATGATGATATTTGTGTTTGCTCTGTGTATGGGTGTAAAATATATGTATTTAAGTAGTATATTTGTGATTCCTCTGTTGTCTGGCGTCCGTAACACAAGTGCTTTAAGCGACTTACCACGGAGTCAGGTCAATGTATGAGATGTTGTGGGAATTTATTATTATTATTATTAAATGTTTTATGCGTCTTATTTCGGAGTCCGGTTTATGTATGAAAAATAGTGTGAATTTATTTATAAAAAAAGACTGCGCATAGACCCCTTATGGTCAAGTGTGAGTAGAGACATACCTTATATTTTTGTTGTTCCACAAGAAGTCATATACAGGTGTCTCAATAAACTATCCCACAGTAAACATACAGTGGAACTGTTTGAGGTTCCCTCGTTGACAGAAACCCTCCCACTTTACCCACTATTTAGGTGTGAGGTGGTAAAACAATGAAAGCTTGCTAACAAATGAGTGGGAATATTCGTTTTCAACCTACTTCAAAAGAATCCTGTCAAGTGCGAGTTGGAGTTATGTGGTGAGAGTAGTGATGAGAACTTTCTTACCTTCACTTGTTTTCCGCTTTATTTTCATGATTAAATAGCTGAACGAAACAAAATAAAACTTGGCTTATAGATGGCTGTTCTCATTGTTTAGATTTGGTATTTATTTTTCAAAATAAAAACAGTTTATGATTTAGTGAGAGTTAAGGGGTCAATAAACAATAAAGGTACTGTAATACTGTAGATCCTTAAAAACATCAGCTCCTGCAGTACATGATATAATTTGATGCCTTCTTGATAAAAAATATAAATAATGCGTGTACGACGTATCTATAAGCTGTGACTTTTCGTGGCTTTCATTGAGTAAACTCCGTCCGGGAGTTCGAATAGTAAATAAAAGTTTAACTGTAGTTTAACTGTAGTATATTATTAATGAAAGAGGATATTACGTACGTTCTATTAAACCTATATCATGCGAATCAACTACTAAGTCAACAAATTATCGAATTATATCTATTTCATACTTTTGATAATTGCAATCGATTCGGCCATAGAGTCACCGAGGTCATCAGGGTCTTCTATATTATTAGTTACACTTTACGGTTTGAGGTAGTACCTTATTAGATATGATATTATATTGTAAGTTTTTATTTCTCAAAAAACAGAAGGTATTTCGGAATAAATTAACGAGATCGGACCAAGAGAATTTTAGAATAATTGTGGGTTAAAAGAGTATCATCCGGCATGAACTTTCAGATTATGACAGGTATGAAGGATGACCGCTTTTTTAATTTTCTATTCATAATTTCTAGCAAGTAAAAGTTTCGTAAAACAGCACAAGCGGCATGACGTCAACTTTTACCGTGTTCCATAAATTGTTATTTTGTCTTTTATTTTGTATCAAGTTTTGTGCGTCTATCTTTTTTATTCGGCATATTTTCATACACAGGTATTAATGGTGTAAGAGAATTATTTATTATTCTGATAAAATATTTTCATATTCTTACCAATCACGTGTACTAAGTAAAAGTAGCCCGGACATTTTGCTCTTAGCGCGTGTATTGACAGTATTCTATCAAAAAACGTCATATATACCTTACTAGGTATTGTAATACATTGTAATTATTAAAATAATTACAATAGCAATTGTTTTTATTCTTTTAAATGCATTTTTGATATACTTTATATATTACGAACCTTTTTGGGCAAAATATAAAATCTCAGTTTGAGTTTCAAATTATTTTTTTGTCTCGTAACTTTTGTACATTGAAGAGTTAAAGGATTTTAATATATTCGGCAGCTATGATCAGCAAATATTGTTATTCTAAATTTCCTTTAACTAAAACAGCTTTGATCTGTAACTTTTAAACAATACATAATATAAATGTTAATCGATATAAATAAAGCGGTGTAATCCTATTTAATTTATTATTAATACTGTTTAATTTAAATTGGATGATATATTGTTTCATCATCATTATATCAGCCATAAGACGTTCACTGCTGGACATAGGCCTCCCCAAGTAAGTAATCTCCAATAGGACCGGTTGTATGCCGCATGTATCCTGCGCGATCCTGCGGTTTTAGTCAGATCGTCTGTCCATCTTGCGGGTGAATGGCCTACGCTGCGCTTGCCGGTACGAATAAAAAATACTATTATGTTAATGGATAAAATCAAGCGGTGTAATTTTATTGAATGTATGTTGGATATTAATATCCTATTTATTATATTAGTAATGCTATAGTTTTAATTAATTTTATGTTAATTTATTAGTCCCGATGGCACATCCGATTATAACTATCTTGTTTAAATTATAATAAATTGAATACATACATTAAGTGTATAAAGTTTTTAACCATTTTTAAAAGTTGAATAATTACTTTATTTTAAACATCCAAAGTATTAATAATCCTACCAATAATTTTTATTATTATTATTAACTGCTATTTACAACTATAATTGACAAGTTTCGATATATCATCGTCTACCATCATCGCTTCAGCCATTTTAAGCCCACTGCTGGAAAGAGGAATTTCACCCATAATTGCCGCGCTAGGCAAGGGTGTTGGCGTGTGCAGCGTTCGCGACGGGGTTGCCCATCCCCACCCTGTGCACTTAAGTTACACTGTTTCGGATGAATATACCTCCATCTGTCTGTTCTGGTACCCTTCGATATATATATATGTCGATTTTTTAACCCGATTCTGGATTTTGTTAATAAATTCAAGAATACTAAGACTCAGAAGGTTCGAGAAACAATCCAGATTAAGTAAAATCTTACGTTAACCTCTGTGGATTAAAGTTACTTAGCAAGTTATATCTTCATTGTAAGGCCACATATCATTTACATAAACTATCCTCATGCATAATTCTATTGTGAATTCTGTCATACTAGAGCTAAGATATAAGATCGCAAAGTTTCCAGAAAATTGAAAAAGGTATTAAGCTTGTTAGAACATTCCTCGGGCAAGTTGTTTGTTCACATTGAAGCGTAGATAAGAAGCTATTGTTTTTGTATATAAATGAATAAAATTCTCAAAACAACTCTCAGTAATATTGACAAAATTCTTTAATAATATAGTCCCCCAGTACGTTCGACAACCTTTAAAGTTGGAAGAGATGAAAAATTTTTCAGTCTTTAAATAGCCACCAGAATTTATTGCGTCTAACCTACTGCCTCGGCCATAGGCCTTCAAATAAAAAAGCAATTTTGCCCATAATTGCTGCGCTGGGCAAGCAAGTTTGTTTTGCTACTGCATGTTTTTCCAATGAGCTTTCCAATGAACTGCGCTGTTTCGGATAGTATATATAGTACAGCAGATATACCCCCATCTGTCGGTTCCCATACCTCAATTCCCTCTTACAACGCCTGGTACAGGGGGTATTAATATTCTACTTTACCGATACTCCTTGACGATATTATGATTTTAGAAGTTGACAACTACTACACTTGCAATTTTTTATTTTATTTTGAACGTTTGCGTTTCTATTTCCTCAGTAGAATCAAACCACAAGAGATATATCTCACTCTCGCCTATTTTTACCGCCAAATAGCATTATTTATATTCCTGTGCTCGGATTTGAAAGATGAGAGAAGCAGTGAAATTACTGGGTAAATGTTTTTTCAGTTTGCAGGGTTTGCGACATGCAAGTGATATCTTTGTGATGACACGAGCGTCTATGAGCTGCGGTCACGTTTATGATCAAGCAGACTGTATCCTTGTGTGCTGCCATTTTCATATATAAAAAAGTATCTACTAATTAACCGTTCTGACGTCAAAGAGTAACATACATCTATACATCCACATTCACAAACTTTTCCGTTTGTAATATTAGTAAGGGTTATTTATTTAGCCCTGTGTTTAACGTTACACGAGAGAAAAATAAAAAACTTAGTCACTTTTGACGCGGCGCTGGTTTATTGCAATTAAAATCTAATCCAAAACTCTGCTGTTTATAATATAGAATTAATAATAATAATTTAAAACATTATAGATTTTTACAGAAGCCGTAACTTTCTGATAAAGAGTGATAAACATGTCATACAAATTTATTTAAGTTTTTAAGTATATTGGGAACAGGTTGTCCACTTTATTAAGTCCGGTAACACTTTCTCGAGACCAAAAGTAGTAGGTTTTTATTCTTTTTTGCCGTAAGGCACCGGCAGAATAGAATGATTCCTCCCTCTGTAACAGGTGTCGTAAGTGTGCCACCGACGGTTGGCTGTATGTCCAATCGAAAAAGCGTACCTCAAATGTAACAGGCCGCAACGGCATACCTATCGTGATATTACGCTCTGCGATTGTCACTACGCCTGCCCAGCGCGGCAATGATGGGCAAAATTCCCTTTTACTTGGGAAGGCCTGTGTCCAGCATTGGACATTCTATGACTGGTATGATGATGGTGATAATTCTTTCCTAGAATTCAAATCATTACATTACTTACTTCTGTGACTCTATGCGCTTGGCTTCACTTTTGCACTATTGCATCTCGCAGGTACATTTCTAGTATCTTTTTGATTGAGTATCTCAAGGATACTTAGTACTCAAGGTGGTTTAGTATCAAGTGCCCTCTCTAGACACAGTATAAATTACAGTTACATCCACGATAAAGAAAATTGTGGAATAACTATAAGCTATAGCGAAAGCTATAGACCACATTTGATACTGGAGAGTGCCGTAAGGTAGAATAGTACCTCCCACTGCACCAGGAGTCGTAAGAGGCGACTAAGGTATCAGAACCGACAGACGGCAGTATATCCATCCGGAATAGTCCAGCTCAAATGCACAGGGTGGGAATGGGCAGCAGCGTCCTATTTATCTGCGATTGCGAACACGCCTGCCCAGTGCGGCAATTATGGACAACAATCCCCTTATCTTAGGAGTCCTATGTCCAACAGTGGACTTTCTTGCTGATATGATGATAATGATTTGATCTATACAATGATGGCGGTTGACCGTAGGGTTTCAACTGTAGAATTATTTTCTTTATTTATTAGACCAGGTCAAACAAGCATGCAGTCTGTGCTAGTAAACATCATTGCAGTCTATGTGACATCATTGTGACGGGCCCGATGGCGCAGATGGTAGTGATCCTGTCTTGTGCACCAGGGGTCGTGGGTTAGATTCCCACCCAGAGCAAATATTTATATGATGATATTTGTGTTTGCTCTGTGTATGGGTGTAAAATATATGTATTTAAGTAGTATATTTGTGATTCCTCTGTTGTCTGGCGTCCGTAACACAAGTGCGTTAAGCGACTTACCACGGAGTCAGGTCAATGTATGAGATGTTGTTGGAATTTATTATTATTATAAACGCTCGTAATATCACAAGAATATCAACATCGTCTTGCCAACCTTGTGACTAAGATATTACGGAATTAAATTACAGGGTAATGTGAAAACATTACCCTGTAATTTCACTCTCTCACCCTATGCAAACATTGATATTTGTCGATAGAAGTAGGTGAGTACAAATACAGACAACCTTTGTATGAGGTTTACCTCATGTGGTATATATTATTACGTGTAGTGGTAATCAAAGAGAAAGCCTCGAGACTGAGAAGCTTTGTATTCGAGTTGTTCTTATTGTTTGTACCTTAATTGCTTTTTACTGCACCTGGTACAGGGGAGGTATTATATATATCCTGATTTGGTGATACATTACTTTTGATGAATATGGAGCTGTGTATACAACAGGCCAAAGATAGATTAGCTGATAATGTAATGGAAGTAGCTTGATTATTTTAAATAAAAAATTGTATTGACAAACAGTCAGTACGCCTCTTGCAGAGGTTTTAAATGAATAAGGAACTTTTTGTATACCTAATTATTTAATTCAAAGAAACTTATTTTTCAGCTTTAGTACAATAACACAAACCTTAATATCCAGTAATCTGTTTATAATTGTCAATAATGAATAGGGCACTAACACGCAATTAAGTCTATATGTCTCTTATTTCTTGTAATAATATGTAGGTTCTAATTCGATCGTTGCCTCCGACGACACCTGGTACAGAAAGGGGGGGTACTATTCTAACGGTATATTCACGGTTTAGCTAGTTTTTCACCTGCAGCTTTGTCCAGCAGTTTATATCTCATTGTCATAACCATACCAGCCACCAGAAAGTCCGTTCTTGGACATAAGTCTCCCCAAATTGGAAAGCTTTTGCCCATGTGCAGGCGTGATGACAATCACAAAGCGCTGCTTCGCTGCGACAATGCAGCTGCCCATCTTCGAACTGCAGTAATTAAACTGCAATGTTTCAGATGGATAAACTGCCATCTCTCAGTTCCGGTACCTTAGTCACCTTTTACAATACCTGGTGTACAGGAAAATACTATGATCTCTCCGCCAGTATCACACAGCTTTATTTCTTATCCCTCGGGAACTCTTGTTATTCTGAGAAGTATATATCACTAAATGACAGCTAAACGGAAAAAATCTGAGAGAAAAATAAAAAAAAATTGTGATGTGTGAAATTAATAAATCGCGTCCTTCATTAGTTTCGTAATTCCCAAGATATAAAAATTCGTTGTTCTTACCGAACTCTATACGGAAAAGGAGTCCAATCCTCAAAATGAACTCACGTGACATAGCCCTAAGGGCGTTGTGACGTCAAATCGTCCCTCATTAACCTCTAGAACCTTTGGGCGCAGTAACCACAGCTTTACAACTGTTTTACCGCTGCCCTTATTTACGTACCTTCGCCCTTATTCAATTTAGTTGTATTTTGGATGCTTAACAAGGTTGCAAGTTTTGCACTTCACGTTATTTAAGTACAACCGGCTATTCACAACTGGAAACTCATACTAGAAAAATTTAAATTTATTATAATAAAATAACTACTGCCTCCAGACCGGTCGGAAAAAAACTACAAGATAAAGTAATATGATATTAGCCTTAATATCACACCGCACATCATCATACTAACCATCGGAAGTCCACTGCTAGATAAGTATATAAACCTCCCTAAGAAAGGAAGAATTTTACCCAAAACAGCCACGCTGGGCAACTTTCAAGCTTTTGCGACGGGGATGCCGCTGCCCATCCTTGCCCTGAGCACTTGAACTACAAATCTATATTCTCTGTTTTTTAAATAAAGTAATAATCACGCATTCCTCAGAACAGCTAATTTCGGCTAATATTTTGCATACAAACGTACGAGATAATGAAGTCCATTCAAGCAAGTTAATAGCTATGATTAATATACTAGTATTATAATAGATTTTCGAGTTATTTCTTGTTGACCTATATTGAGCTTTCAAAACCAAGAAAATTTAAAAGTAGTATATTCTATTTCATATGCAAAAACAATAAAGCTTTCCTTGCATCATTCCATTTACAAATAAATATTGCTGCAGCGGTTGCTGTCCTTGGAAATGAGGTTATCATAGGAGTCGGAGGATACCAGAATTAATAGCCTCCGGGGAGCTGTTACGTCATACTCTTCGTTAACCTTTACGGCCTGCGGTGTGCAGCCACCGCACGTCACTAAATCACGTGCTCTATTTACATTGCCTCTCCACATTGCCTCTTTTCTCCTATTCTCTACATTGCCTCTCCAAGAAAGAAGGTATTTGCCTACTCGTATGATTTCCACGCTGGGAAAGCGTGTTGGTAATTGCCGAGCACAGCTTTCACTGTGAGAATGACGCTGCCCATCCCTGCTCTTTACATTCGAGCTGCACTGTTTCGGATTGTCCAACGCGGCAATTATGTTAAAAATTCTTTCTTTCTTGGGGAGGCCTATGTCCAGCAGTGGACTTCCAATAGCTGATATGATGACATGCATCACTCCTATATCTTATCGAGGTAGTCATAAACAATGGATCTCCTCTTGTTACAATCTTGGCATACTTATCTCGCTTCCCTTACTCGCATTAGTCCTTTCATACACGCTCGTATATTCTTGGTAATTTTAACCTGGCTCTTCTTTAATACCTAATAAGATATGTTCACCAATATCGTCCTATACCAACTCTTCCATACACTTCCACTGTATATATTTGTGCAGTCATTTAAATTTCATCCAATCTTTCTACATGTCCATCTCAACATTCCTTCCTCTATTGTTGTCACAACATCATCTTTTACAACACATCGATTTCTTACTTAATTTTATTATAATCATATCAACTGCAAGACATCTACAGCTGGACATGAGATTCCTGAAGAGTTTAAGCTCTGGGTAGGAGTGGGGGTAATCGCAAGAGCATAGCTTTACAATGAGGATGCTGATGAGCCCCAATTGCATTTAAGCTACGCCAGTAAAAATACAGACGCCTTTTACACCTGATAGAGCGAGGTACTATACTCCTATGCCGGTACCCTTAGTATATGATGGTAAGCTGTCTGAACGTATCTTAAACATAATTATTCTTTTAATACATAGGTAGACCCATCTAAGACGATATGTTTCACACGACTCGGTCATTACCGCACACGCCTCCCTTAACATGGAATTCTGTCAAGAAACACACGTCCTCGTATTTCGTTGACGGATGCTCTGATTTGTTTGAAACGATATGCTGATATTTTATTTAGATATACATTATAATGCATTTTACTATTGAACTCCCTTATATTATAAATGCCCCGCGCCCTACATGCAGCCAGGAAAGTCCATGACGACATTTTTTTATTAGCTCCATACGTAGGTTTTCCTGTCAGCTGCAAAATTGGTATAAACCTTCCCTTTGTTTTAATAAATGCTGTCTTTAAAGTCACAAGTGCTATCGTGTCCGCGTTTTATGATATTGAAAGAAAAAAAACGTTTTTTTGCAAGTCTCTTAGGGAATTTCCCTATATATTACTTATATGAGATTTTATTTTTTTATTTATTTATTTAAATTGATTGCACAAAATGTTACAAAATGTACAAATGGCGGATTTAATTCCAGATGGTATTTTCTCCCAGTCAACCATTACACGAAAAAAAAAAAAGATATATAATATATTTATACAAATATGTTGCATATTTGTATAAATAAACGCAATAAATGCACATGACATAAATATATTAGAAATAGGATTATAAAGTTAGAGAAGCAGCATCAGTAAATAAAGTACGGAGACAGCGTTTCAGGATAAATTTGTTTGGGGATTGCTTAATATTCAACGGAAGCTCATTCCAGAGTCGTATAGCTGTCACTGTAAAAGAGTTTGAAAAAACTAGAGTGAAAGAGAGTTAAGAGCGAGAGAGTAATAGAAAAACGGAGATTACGTTTGTGAGAGGAAGATAGGAATTGGAATCTGTCCTTAAGGTAAGTTGGTGCATACGGATCAAAAAGTATTGAAAATAGTATGGTTAGAACTCAAATTTTGAGATGTTCACGAATAGGAAGCCAGCCGAGAAGAGAACGGTAATGGGAAAAATTATCGTATTTACGCAAACCGTTATAAGTTAAATCGTTTTTGCTTTAGACCGCTAAGAGAGCGCCGTGTGCGTTTGGTCTATTCATTCCTAAGTTAACCTCATTTTTTATGCAATATGTCTGAGCTGTATACTACTTAATAATGGTTATTGCCTGCCAAAGGCGATACGCAGACGCAGATGAAGACGTTTCAAAACGCATTAGACATCCGTACATCACCACCAAACATAACCAAACATATGAACGTGTTACCCAAAGTAACTTAACCAAACTCGACAATAAAATATACCACGGGCCCCGAGCGGCGTTTTAATTGCTTTCAGCGAAGCCTGCCAAGTTATAGCGTAAGATTAACGCAACAATTTTATTACAACCGCTTGTTTTACATCGAAAGTAATTTGAGTGCTCTCAGATATACTTAATAATTAGAACTTCGCCGCTACCATCGGCTGAATTAATTTCGAAGCATGTATTTGTGATGAGCGTTATTAAGATGGCCGTTCGTTGTCTTTATGAATTAGTTATGGGAATTCGGAGTTACTTCGAATTATTGGATGTACAAATTGACTTTCATTGTTCTAGTTCGAAAATATTTACCTCATCATATCAGCCATAGGGAGTCCACCGTTGAACATAGGCTTTCCCAAGATGGAAGGATTTTTGCCCATAATTGCCGCTCTGGGCAAGCGTGGTGGCAATCACAGAGCGCAACTATCGCGACGGAGATGCTGCTGCCCATCCCCACCCTGTAGTATTTAAGTTGTGCTGTTCCGGATTGTTATACCGCCATCTATTGGTTCCCTTACCTCAGTTACCTTTTACGACACCTGGTACAAATTGTTTTGTGTTTTAGCTAAATCAAATGTGAACAAAATTTTGTATAATAATACTCTTTAATATATCCGCGTCTTTTTTGGCTTCGAAAGTGGTTACCGTAATAAACTTAATTAAAATATAAAAATATATAAATTTACATAAAAATATAAAGTCATGTAAAGCTTCGTTTTGAAGTCATAAAAATACTTTTATACTGAAAATCAGTTATTTATATACGATAGAAACAGAGCAAAGAACATCCATTAGGTAACTAAAATGTAGAAAAACAACAACATAAATAACAAGTGTAAGGCCAAAAAGGAGTCTCTATAAATAAATGTACATACAAAAAACAAGCGGCAATGGGAGAAATATTAAATCTTTATTTAAAATTTCCAAACAGAATTCAACTAGGACGGCCAAATTCTTTACTTAATTAATTTTACAAGTAATCCAATAAACTGGGTTTAATTTTGTACAATGTGAACCTATGCCACCGCCCTTTCGATACCTCAGAACGGTAATTTCTATAAATCTCCTGATTTAGGTACTGGATGCATCCAGCAGCGAAACTTATCCAATCTCGAACGTTCCTTCGGGACTGGAAGTGGTGCACGTTTTACTATTAGAATCGCTTTCAAATTGAAAGCAAATCTTTCGTCTACATTTCTTTAAATAGTTATAGAGAAATTGGAACTAAAATATATGTTTGGTTTAAATAGTACATGTAAATAATTCATATTGACATAAACAAAAGTTTTTCGGTTAAGTTGAATGTAAGTTTGTATTGCAATTTGGCAGTATTATACAAAAATAATACGGGAAAAATTGGTGGTCATAGAGAACACTTACTATAAATTTTCGACTGAGTAGGCTCGAAGCATATATGATGTGTGACTGAGGAACCAAATTCGCTTATTTTGTATTTATACTTGTCAGCCATATTGTTATACTTATTTAACTTTGCCTATAATTACCGGACTGGGCAAGCGTGGTGCTTATCGCACAATGCTGCCCATCCCCAGCCTGTTGTATTTTAATTGTGTTGTTTCGGATGGATATAACGCCATCTGTTTTTGTACGGTTTTTGTATCGCAGTCACCTCTTACGACACTTAATACTGCGGGAGGTCCATTTCTACTCTGCTGGTACCATCTTGGTTAGGTTGACGGAACCTCTATTAGCGACGGCGCGTAGGAAACCTATAAATGCGTATTCGGGCGCTTCCGAATATTTTTCCTCACGTAAAACACAGAATACCGGAACGTTTACTTTACGTGTTTCCGGGACGCAGGACGAATATACTACCTTCAACCTACACAGTTTTTCATTCAGACTGATAATAATTAACCACCTCCATCACTCACGCCATCCTCACCGAATTAATTGTCACCTGACCCGGCCTCCTGCACATTTGTCGCCTGTCGCCTATTAGACTTGGCGTAAATTATGACTGATAGTAATGGACTTGGCTCTCAGAAATGGTGGGGCAAAGAGACTATTTCGTATGGCATTATTAATTAATGTCACTTTACTTAAAGGTCGGTTGGTTTGTATTTAAATAGGTGACTGAGTTCTGTTCTGGCTTTCGTTTTGAATTTTGGCTTGCAATGAGGTTTCGCCTTGAAATTAGTGATAATAGAAACACAACATGTGAACAATCTATTTTTCTATTATTTATAGCCGTGTAGTACCGGCAGAGTTGAATGGTACCTCCCTTTTATCGGGTGTTAAAGGCGTCTGATGTACCGATTTATGGCGCTATTCGATCAAAGTAAAAGTCAATTATACTTAATTCAAGTTAGCCTATCACTGTCAATAAATAAATAATTTCACACATTTTCACACATTATCTCATAAATTGACCTAACACCGACAAAAGTCGCTTATAGAATTTGTGTGACGGTTATCATACAACAGAGGAATTAAAAATATAATACTTAAATACATATATTTAACACCCAGACACAGAAAAAGCAAGAATCGTCATAAAACTATTTGTCCTAGATGGGTATCATACCCATGACCTTTGGCGCGTAAGACAGGATCGATCGATCAACTGCTTTAAGCGACTTACCACGGAATCAGATCAGTACATGAAATATTGTGAGAATTTATTTTAGGCTAACAGCGGAGAACACGTGAAACCACCATTTAACTCCCGTTCGTATTCAGAACAGACCAATAGACCAGAAAAGGCTGAAACAAAACGTCAAACAAAAGCACCGGCTGTATATCAACAAAACGTCGATTTGCCGCCGAAATAAAGCACGGAGCAACGCAGCTCGGGCGCCCATGATGTCATAACTCTCTCGCTGCACGGCCGACAAAACTATTCATACACGCACGCCACCAGCACGCTCGGAAATTCCGTTTGACTGTATTTTCGAAAGTGTTCTTTTTTTAATTCCGTGGAACTCGACAAGTTGAATGTTACAGATAACCTATTTATCTACGAAGCCATTGTCAATATTTTTATATTGAAACTAGCTGTCGCGACTCCATCGGCGTGGAATAGTGATTTAAAACGAAACTATTTACACGTTTTTGACACATTAATGCTCCGCTCCTATAGGTCGTTCAGCTTAAATTATCCCTTTTAATATCAGCTATCTTCCAGTGAAACTACCTATCTGTAAAACCAATCCAGCCTTTTCAGAGATTTCCTCAAACAAACAGACAGACAAAAATTGAAACAAGTGAATATTTTTTTTATGAACCGTGTATACATCCACATGTATTTGGTAATAAGCAGTTATTTTAATATTACAAACAGTAACTTCAATTTTATTTATGAGTATTATTTAAAGCCATGGATGATTATCATCAAACCAGCCATTGAAAGTGGACAAAGGCCTCTCCGAGGAAGTAGGTCTGTTGCCCATAATTGCCGCCCTGGACAAGCTTGTTGGTGTTCGTAAAGAGCAGCATTCGTGACGGGGATACTGCTGCCCATTCCCGCGCTGTGCATTTAAGCTGCACTGTTTCGGATGGATATACGGCCATCTGTCGCTTCTGGTACCTCAGTCGCCTCTTACGACACCTGGTGCAGTGGAAGGTGCAATTCTAGTCTGCCGGTACCTCACGGCACATCGTAATATAAGTGCAAAATGAGATAGAAATGCATCACAGATAAATCTAGCGAAATGTGACTCAAGAATTAAAAATGCACGTAATTCTCTAAAGTTTTAAATCTCCTGAACCTCCGTACGTCACAGTGCAGTGCAAGCGATTTGTCTCCATTTTTCTTGTTGCAAAAAGCGGCAAGTTACGCTCAGTTAGAGCGGACCCGAAACAAATTCGGTGGGTGCACCCAGCCGGCGCAATTTATCGGAAAAAGTTGTTCCGGAAGTTCATACGTCGTGTTCCGATCCGAGTTACAAGTAGGTAGCGAGTTGGGCAACTTTTATTGAACTATAACTTGTTATTTTGTATTTAGCTGAACGACGTTTGTGCCCGTTTTATGGTGTGGTGTAATTCATAAGATATTTGCCGAGCCCGATGGTGCATTTGGTCGTGTTTTTGACTTGTTTACCACTTGCCTTGTTTAGTTCCCCACGCAAGACAAATATTTACGTGATGATTTTTCATGCTTGTTCTGTATATAGGGAATCAAATATAGAATAGAATAAAATCATAAAAATAGAAATATTTTATTTAAAAATAATCGAGAAAAACAGTTGCATACAACGTATTACGTATTTAAATTGTAGTTTCATTGTTGTCTGTCTGTGAAATTATTTGTTTTATACTCGAAACTTTTATTGTTAGGGGTTATTTATGTAAATTGTTTTATAGCAGAAAATAAGAGATTTGATGGATTTAATGGATGTATTGCAAGCCACCTTAGACCAAGAATTATATTTAGTCATGTTTCCTTGAGAATTTCAAAATTTATTACATTTGCGTATCACATAATAATTGCATTATTTGAACAATTTCAAGAACTCTTAACAATTGAGGTTTCAGAGTATGGTGCTGAGGATTTTTTTAAAAGACCGCATTATAACTTTTTCTCACTATCCACTTTGAAACTATATAGTTTTAATAATTGTATTATTTAGTAACAGGACATATAAAATGTACATTGTGAATTTTACAATTCAAAGTTCCAGTAGGTATATGTATATTTTATGTGACTCATTTATATATAGACGTTATACAACAAACAATAAAGAATTCGTTCTATATTTAATGTTTCATTTATAGTACGATATAAGTACAATCTTTATTTTCATCATACCAGAAAAAAAGTCCACTGTTAGACATAGGCTTCAAGAAAGAGGTTATTTCCCTATAATTACCGGGCTGGGCAGACGTGAAAGAAATCGCATAGGGTAGCGTTGCAACGGAGATACTGATGCCGGTCACCATTCTATTGTATTTGAACTGCGTTGTTTCGAATAGATATACCCCCATTTTTCGGTCCTGGTACCTCCATCGCCTCCTTCAACACCTTCTACAAGGAGTACTATTCTACTCCACCGGTACATAAATTTACGGTTATATTAATTAGTAATTAAGGTTATTTTTGGCCCTGAGGTACCGGCAGAATAGAATAGTAACTCTCCCTATACCAGGTGTCGTAAGAAGAGACTAAAGTACCAGAACCGACGGATGGTGGTATATCTATGCAAAAAAGTCGGCCCAAAATGTACAAGGCGGGGGTGGTTAGTAGCTTCTCCGTCGCGAAAGCTGCGCTCTGCGATTACCAACATGCTTGCCAGCGACAGATGGCGATAAATTCTTCCAAAACAGTGTAGCTCAAATGCACAGGATGAGGTTAGCCGCACTGCGATTGCTAACACGCTTACTTAGTGCGGCAATTATGGGCAACATACACCCATTCTTGGGGAAGCCTATGTCCAGCAGTGAACTTTTAACGGCTGGTATAATGAAGATTTGGTAGAATAAGTAAACAAAATATTTTTCAAAGGAATTTTATTATATATGGGGCATATCAGTGAGATCGCATCTAGGACATAATTTCGAAACTTAATAAAAACATAACGTTTCAATAGGATATGTAGAAGAGTGTCCTGAAAGAAAAGTATGCAGATCAAGACTGCGGTCAAGACCTAAGATTGATTCTTACGTTGATTCTTTTGTAATAAAAAAATCTTGTATTCGTGCGATATGTTAACAAAATTATTTGTACATTTAGACCACAGCCCGATAGTTCGAATTCCAAATGACAATAATACTACTTCACTGGGAAAGTTTATAATGAAGTATTCGGTGTTCGCGCACTAAGTCGTCGGACGACTAACGGGGCGAGCTATGAGCGCTGTATATTGTGCTTTACGAAGTTGCGGACTTGCCAGCCGATACTTGAGTAAAGTATTCCATAGTTTCTATGACTGCAGTTAGTTTTCAACATGCATATCGATCTACTGCCCTGTTTAGTTTCTATTACATGACTTAAATAGTACTTATCTAATTTTGTCCTTAACCAATGTCTATTGTAATGTTTTTGCTTTACTGTGTTTTATTACAACTACGGGATTACGCTGGTTGTTGATGATGCTGGTGGTCTAATAGAAATCTACTGCTGGGCATAGGTTTCCTCAAGAAAGAGGGCAATTTGCTTATAATTACTGCGCTGGGCAAATTAAATATTCTAATAATAATAATAATAATATACTTTATTGTATGGTAAACATAAAAATACATGTAAAAAAACAGATATATGAAGCACAGTGGGAGGCTTTATCGTAAATAGCGATTTCTTCCAGGTAACCTTTGGATAGAAAAAGTAAGTGAAATAGAGAGTTAGGAAGAGGTATCAATAAGATCAATAGAAAAATATATTAAATATACATAATATAAATAGATTGCATTTAAGGAAATTTAATTAGATATAACTATAATGATAAAAAAGTGATCTTGCATCAACCCTTTAAACACAGGCGAGTGCATTACACAAACGAAGAGCCGGATCGTAAAGGACTTACTAAAAAACGTTGTGGAATGTACAGGCGTTTTCAATAAAACCTGAGAGACTTTTTGTGTATAATGTATCTTTCATGTAGATCAACATCAAAATTTATATTGTATAATAATGTCAGAGATTTAAAGTGGAGTGACAACGGCTATCGGCTTGTTTGATCGGTATACACAGCTCCAGAAAATGGACTCCATACCTCACGGGTGCAACGTACTCGACATGGCATCCGTGCGAGGCTGGAGCGGGTCGTTAGTGTAATCATCATCGTCATACCAGCCGTTGGAAGTTCACTGCTGGACATAAGCCTCTCCAAGAACGAAGGTTATTTGCCTATAATTCAGGTCAACCTCATCCTGTGCATTTGAGCTTCAATGTCTTGGAAGGATATACCGCCATCTGTCGGTTCCGGTTGCCAGTCGCTTCTTACGACACCTGGTACAGGGTGAGGTACTATTCTTCTCTGCCGGTACCTCACGGCTTATTACTACCACTAATAGCAGTGAGAGTCGGTGACGCTTAGTATTACGTGGACTGTGTGCTTGTTTGTCCGACCTGGTCGGATAAAAAAATACAAGCGACTATAAAGGAAGTCTCTTGATAAGGCCTCAACTAATATGCTTGATTTTTGTGCTCATACTTTTATATGTTAACGGGACTAAACGCGTTTAAACAGTTGTCATGACAACGTCGATATTGCTAAGTCCACCTGTTTAGTAATTTATTTTGCAAGATCATGCAAAATCAATTGCTCATTTGACTAGGGTTTTTAGGTGTTGAATAAATTTCTCACTGGAGCGTATCTTTTTATTGAGATCGTATTCAAAACCCTAAATGTATACATCCATCAACCAGTAAATAGCGACCGGCACCGACAGCCCTTTCTGCCGATCATGCTACAACTGACTGAATACTGCGGGGGTCTTAACCAGACCATCTATCTTACTCCTTTGTCTCGGAGTTATCATAGTCAAATATCGCCGCGTTTTATTCGCAAAAAAAATATATTTTATTATATGTAAATGCTTCGTTGTAACGCTGTTTGTTAGATTTTTTTATAAAATAAATTAAATAATAATATATATATAAGAATAAAATTGATTAAAATTTTATTTTAGAAACCCTGGGGTATCAGGTATCATAAGGAGACTAAGGTACCAGAACCGAGAAAGCGGTATATCCACCCAAAAGAGTGTAGCTATAATTCGCAGGGTGGGGATGGGCAGCAGCATCAATTATCAGTTCCAGTATCTCAGTTGCTTTTTACGAAAGCTGATAAATAATCAGGTACAAATTAAACCCTGATATAATCCCACATCCCCATATTACTGGACCATTTAGCATGTTCACATCTTCGTTGCAAATATAAATTTGCACTGCACCCAACGTACAAATCCTATCAGGGTAAGAAGTTTGCAGTAATACGACCATAGTGTTTGTAATCGGATTGCCAATGACCGACGAACCATGTTACGAATTCGCTCGCTGGTGCTATTGCTCGCGATTATGCTCGCACGAACATATACCATATATATGTGTGGAACCTACATAGTATTATTATTGATTTCACTACACAGAACATCAGAAATATACCTATTTTTCAAGAATAGAAACTTACCAATATAGAAATAGCTTAAATTACTTTTTGTTCATCAGTCCAGCCGATTTTAAGGTAAATTTAACTCAGAAGCCTTATTGTACAGTGTAGTGGCTATATCATAAAGGAAGATTAAAATTTCTTAAAATTCATTATTGTAAAGATTTTCAAGAAGGTTTTAATAGAGGAATAGGAGATTTAAATAACCGCATTGAATACAATCGCTGGCTCTCAGTACAAGAAAAACTAGATAAGATTAAAAGTTAAAGAGTCCAAAAACTTGAGTAAAATCATTTATGTTTGCATTCAATGGTTTTCTATTTATAATATATCAAATGAATTCATTTATAGTCTTCGTTTACGTATTATCCAGAGGACCCCGTTACGTTGTAAGTTTTCTTTTGTGTTGTTTAGATTGACGTCGACAATTACGTCATCTGTTTGCTTTGTTCAATAAAATTAAAATATAAAAATACCTTGACCTGCCACGTCAAACGTTAAATTACAGCTTCATCTCTTCATTAAAACTTTTCCTGTGCCTTAAGGAAAATACGAAAATTTAATTGGCCGAATCGGTCAAACCATTTTTAAATTTTCCGTTTTGCATCATTCATCTTTATTTATACAGATCAATGGTTACCAAAGTATTTTCTTTCATAGCCCCTTTCAACTTTGCTGGGTCCGGTGGAAAATAAATCTGCTTTTCCATACTTCCGTTTTTAGAAATTTCGGAAGTGGCTTCATAGGAAAAGTTCTTTATTTACATGAGTAGAATAACCTCCCAGCTAGATAAAAACGATAAAAAAGTAACGGTGTATACAATACAATATAAAACAAGTAGGCAGGTATGTACTTATATCGATTTACTTTACTTTTCCAAAGTCTGGATTTTTTTTTTCTCTAATTAAGATTCACTTTTCTTTATGAAATTTCAAAAATAAATGAGAAAGTTTTTCTTTTCGGACGAACCTACTGCTGGCCTACTCAGACGTCAATACAAGCGCCACCGGAAAAAAGGGCGGGACCTCTCATATGAGAGGCCCGATGCCTGTATTTAACTTGCCGTGCCCCGCGGCCGCGACCGCGCGTTTAGCTACGGTCGCGCCCGCAAGGCTCGCGGGATCTGAGAGTGATCAGATCGCCCGAGGGCGCCTTTAAAAGCTCGATGTAGGCCCGGGCGGCTGTTGTTGGGGGTGAATTTAATTTGAAATTCAGCAAAAGAGTGACGGAGTAAGTAAAAGGGTAAGACTGAGTGAGCCCGCTCTAGGACTGCCGGTTATCGCTCGTTGGGGCAGGAACTGCACGTGTTCGCTGGTGAATGCGGTGTACTGCTCTATTGGAAGAATGCATCTGGAGTGTTAATAATTGAGTTGTGCTAGTGAATTAACATTACGTTTACCGTCACCTTTGCCGTGAGATGACGGCAGAGTCCATCATATCCATCCGAGACAGTGTAGCTCAAAGGGTGGGGAGGGGCAACAGCATCCCCAACGCGAAAGCTGCGCTCTGCGATCGCCAACACGCTTTCCCAGCATGGTCATAATGGGCATAATTCCCCCTTTTTTGAGGAGGCATATTTCCAGCGGTGGATTTCCAATCTCCATAATGATGATAATGATGATTATTATATATCATTTATAACAAAATACTATTTAGAAGACTAGCGAAGTAGGGGTCGCGGGTTCGCAGAGGTGCAATGAAAATAAAGTTTACTTAGGACATCAAATTAGGGAACTCTAACCTACCTCCTGAATCATTCTATGAATAAAAACACATCAAAATTCATTGTATATACGAAAAAAATATTTCTTGTCTGTTTTTACGGTGACTTTGGCTATATTCTCTTAGGCTTATAACCAATTTTATAAAAGTAACTTATGCTCAAATTCTCCCAAGAAAATAAAAACAAAATAGGATTTGAATAACTTTTACAAGAGGTGGTCTACCTCTAACAAAGGGCCCCTGCATTGGTACCTCACTTACTTATTTCTAATAGCGGTTTTCGCATTGCTGTTTTCCGGTAATAAATGGGTAAATGTCAGGATCTTGATCAGGATAATGAGATAAACTTATCGAAATATTGTCTTAGCACCGATTCATGATATGTGTGCAAGTTTCAATTATAGCTGTCCGTCTTAAGTGGGTTAAAATCGACTTAGAATGAGTCGGTTATAACATACACATATATACTGGAGTTAATATAAAGTGTGGAAAAAGGTCGAATTGCTGAGGCAGCCTACTGCCTCTTATTTCACCTGCCATGACACTCCCGG
This sequence comes from Heortia vitessoides, assembly GCA_020976665.1. NCBI lineage: Eukaryota > Metazoa > Arthropoda > Insecta > Lepidoptera > Crambidae > Heortia > Heortia vitessoides. The sequence goes on from JACJUM010000202.1 coordinate 952,428, forward strand.
GCCTCGCAGACCATACAACACGTCACGGCGACAATTTGTTACCGTTACCGATGACACCGCATTATAGCGACGTTCCGGCGGCCTCTTGTTTTGCCAAGCGAATAATTACTTGATTTATGATACAAATGAGTCTATTTTTCCGTGGCAATACTCGTGCGTAATAGCTGAGAAATGATATCGTTTTATTTTAATCTAGTTAATGTGAAGTAAATGAAGATTTATAAATCACATTTTTTTATTTATCTAAAATTTTGCACTTGGCGCGACTCTTTGTGAAATTATTTTTGTGTGAATTATTTTATAAACTTGTTTTAGATAGTGCTTTTACAATTACTAGATAAATCGTCTTACAATAATAATAACATCCATGTATAAATTATAATCATCATTACGGTCATCAGAAGTCCACTGCTGGACATAGGACTCCCCAGGAGAGGGAGAATTTGGCCCATTATTGCCGCACTGGGCAAGCGTATTGGCATTTGCGTGTTGGATTTCGCAGTTTTTGCGATGAGGATGCTGCTATCTTATCCAGGCCTATCCAGGCCCTGTGCATTTGAGCCCGTGAACTATTGTGTAATATTAATACAACATTGGCCTCCCCAAAAAAAAAGAATTTGCTTATAATTGTCGCGCTGGGCAAGCTTAGTGGCAATCGCATAGTATTGCTTTGCGACGATAATGCAGCTACTAAACTTCTTCCTGTTGTATTTGATATAAAGATTATTTACAGACAGAGAAATTACTCAGTAATGTGATATAACATCTGCAAATATCCTTGTAATATTTCGAGCATCTATGATGCTGTGAAGCTAACAAAAAAGTAAATAAAAAATTAATATATACTCTCAATCTTTTACTAGTGCGTCTTTAGTTTGTTGACCATATTTGACAATAACATTTTCAAACCACTAACTTTGAATTCAAAGAATTACCTTTACCTTCATTACAAATTAATTCCTCCCCCATCCTTAGTGATAATATCATTGTTCTAATTAATCTATGATGTAGACATAACTATAGTACTCAATTTCTTAATTCTATAAAAACAAGTATTTATACATTAATAGGTGTCCTAGCTTTTGAATTTTTCGCAACCCCGTTGACGATAAATCAGCCCCAAGTTAATCGACCTCAATCTGTCTAATCCACCTAAAATTTTTGCCAACCTAAAAGGTGCCTGAAAGAAAACTGTGTGCAATAAGTCTGTTCCAATGTACATGCAGTAAATGTAATATTTATTTTTGGTGCAAACTGGTAACAAAATAAACATTAACTCATACAAATAACTATTTCGATCAACTATTTATTACTACATTTTCATTTCAGTAACAACCGATCATTACATTTCAATTAAGTGTAAATAAGTAATCATTTACCTAATTACATTGAACTATTTAAGTAGCAAACCATTATAACCAAACCACCGTATACATTTTGGAAATATTATAATAATATTATGGCACATTTATATATATCAACTGATTAAATAACAAAAGATTTAAAACAAAAATATCCAAATAATTATGTTTTTTAGTATTATATTTGTGATTGCTCTATAGTTTGATGTCCGTAACAAGTGATTTATGCTTCTTAACTCCGAATCAAGAATTAAATAAGATATTTTGTGAATTTATCTATTTTTTTGTTTCTATTTTCTATTTTTTTACTTTTTTTTTGAGAAACCCGACGCAAAATGTAATACTTATTTCAAATGACGTCAGCTACCAGAACTGATAGATTAGGTGGTATATCTTTTCAAAATAATGTAGAAAAAGCACAGGGATGGGCATGAACATCCTCGTCGCAAAAGTTACTTTCTGTGATTGCCTTGTTTGCCCAGCGCGGCAATTACGGGCAAAATTCCCCTTTCCTTGGTTTCTTCTATATCAAGCAGTGGTCTCTCATTGGCTTATGTGATAATGATATAAATGGGATAGAAGAACTATATTTTCCAATACTGATCAAATGAAATTTCAATGGGGATTCACATTTAACCAGCATCATCACATATGTGATATGTGATCGAGATCGGTCTCTCCAAGAAAGGGACACTCCCTTATTTTCCGGGACAAGTATGGTGACAACCGCAGATCGTAACTTCGAAGCTGTTTGCATTTTCAGTTTTCATTACCTTAGTCACCTCTTTCGACATTTTAAATTAAATATATTATTATCGTTAAGAAAACAAATAAATAATAAATTATTATGAAATAGAAGAGGTGGAATTGAATGTTAAAAGTGTTATGTTTACCTCGAAAGGTAAAAAAAAAACTATTCTTGTATTGGCCACAAGACGCGGTCTATTTAACTTTTTTGTTCGAGAACTATAGTTCTATTTGTGGACGCGTAAAACCAAACGTATATCAGAATTGAAGCAAACGTAAAAAGAAACAGTTTATCTCTTAAATAAACGAAACAGTTGACAATAGTAGAATAAAAAAGTATTGTACCCAGCAAGAGAAGGCCTTACAAACAACTACCTATTGATTTTTTCGTATTACATTTAAAAAATGCAGTAGCACACACTGAATACAGTCATTAAATTCGTATATATCGAATTGAATATTGTTGCATGTAATGATTTTCTATATTTCGCGGAAAATGTTCAGCTCGAACAATGGTGTTATGTTGGAGAATAAACATTGGTTCGCCGGCGCCTTGTTCCGGCGAGGCAGCTCGAATGAAAACTGATAATAAAATGGGTTAAAGGAATACTCGTAACGTCGACACGGAAGTATTTGCGTAACAATGGAAATGTCTGCGCTATTTAAATAACACTGAAAAGATACTACTACACATATTTTTTTATTCTCGAAAAGTTTTACAAAGTTTTCGCTGCTCGTGTTCATACATAGATAATTTAAAAAATTAGTCAGTTATTTCTGTTCAGATCTGTTGGATATATATCCTAGCATTATATTATTAGCTTTACAGAAGGTAGATCTCAAACAAAAGTTGTCTGCGTTGGTACCTCTTTATATTGCTAAATAGCTGTGTTCGCATTGCTATGTTCTGGTTTAAAGGGTTGAAGAGGCAGTAATATTACAAGGTAAGTCACAATATTTTCGAGTCACACGCTTGATATTACAAACGTCTTTAGGCTGCAGTGACGCTTACCGCAATCTATCGCCATCCGCGGTATACCGCCATCTGTCGGTTCTAGTACCTTAGTTACCTCTGACGACACCTGGTACAGAGGGAGGTACTGTTCTACTCTGCCTTTACCTTACGGCTCAAATATATATGTATATATATACTGAATGGAAAATTATGTCGCATAATCGATGAAGTAATTGCTAACCACTAGATTTATTATTCTCAACTAGCGTGAAGGAGTACAAACTCATTTTTCTTACAGCTTTTAAACTAACGGAGGCCTGCGCACTTTATATCAGTACGTTAGCAAAGGAGGAATGTTTTGTCACAGAACAAAAACATGAATAAATTGTGTCACAGTTAAGCGTTTTTATTTATTTTTATATATCCCGTATTATTATATATAGTATTATTTATATATATCCCGTGTATTATTATCAAAGATCATTTTTCTCTTCGTATATAACTGATGCAATATTTGATATATTATTACGAAACACATTAATTTTATATAAGTTACTGAAAGATACAGATATAAGTAAAATGTCTATACAGTATGTATATGAAATTATCATGAATGTGGCAACCGTTCTCAAGGAACATGAAATAGAAAATTTTAAGATTTCTATAAACTTCATTTTAAAGCCGTTAATAGGGTAGTTTTATTATGAGTAGTGAACACGTAAATAAATAAATAGATTTCCACAACATCTCATACATTGACCTGATTCCGTGATAAATCGCTTAAAGCAATTGTGTTACGGACATCAGATAGCAGAGGAATCACAAATATACTACTTAAATACATATATTTCACACCCAGATACAGAACAAACATAAATATCATCATATAAATATTAGTCTTGGATAAGTCCGCTCCATATTCACCATGGGGCATGTCACATTAAGAAAATTTAGAATTTTCTAACATTTACATTTGAAATTCTCGCCCTCAAAATCTAATAAAAGTACCGTTAAATTAAGTAAGTTATCACGGTAGCTACAAAACGTCCTATGCTAGCCAGAGCCCTCCCCAAGAAAGACTTTGCCTTTAAAGGCCGTTGGGCCGGCGTGGTAGTTATTGCAGATAATGCTGCTCTACCCCGACTTGTTGCACGTCTTAGTGGATACATCGCCATCTGTCGGTTGCGGTACCTAAGTCGCCTCTAACGACACTGCAAGACTCGATCACCTTAACTCTATAACATATAAGTTACTTCATTATTATTTTATCTGCTGGCAAAATTAACAAATAAAATAGACTATTAAACCCTAAAAACAGTTTCATCTTGAAGGTCAACAAACGCCATGAATCCTGTTCAGTGAGACAAGCAACATGTCCCGACACGAGCGGGCCGGTAATGGAAGACGGCTGTATCGCCCCGGGAGGACAGGCTTGTCCTTATCGTGGCCGGGATATGTAGATTTATTTGGCCTCGCTCTTTGCAAACAACCACTGCACGGACTTGGTACGCGTCCGGTGGATTCTTCGGTAAAATGATTTTTGTTACTCGACTTTTGGGATACGTGCTTTTTTTACTAATGTTTCTTATAAGATTTTCTTACAATTATCTATGTTGTCTCTTCTTCAATCTGATCTGACGTATCCAAATCGCATTTAATTTTGTTTCAAAGACACTCTGCTTTCTCAGAAATTCTACACAACTCTCAGTAATTGTTTAATTTGTGACAACATTGATGTATTCCAAATTAACCACTAAAATTTCATCATATTTTAAGCAATTAAATGGTGTTAAGTTTGTGCTATCACTTTAAAATTGAAAGTGAATTTCCTATTGACCTAAACTGACAAAGGTGTTTGGATGCTACTTATTACTGTGTAACTGAAAATAATTCTGTAACTATCTGAATGTTTTAGTATAAAAAATCAGTGATATAAACAGGTCAACTCTTGCAAAACTTTGTAATTTATTTATCGCAGTTAGGAATGCTACCAATATAAGAATAAGCTACGGTAAAGTAGATTTTATATCAGCCGGAGTGATTCTGATAAGCTCATGGTTTACATATGATGAAAATGACACACCATTTATTACCTCGCACTATTCTGTACTTAACGAAAACGTTAGTTTTGGTTGCACTTGCTTAAATCTGAACAAACCCATCCACTGCTATACTATGCATCCCTGAATGATTTTCAATTACGTATGTGGCTTGTTTACAATTATCATCCTCGTGAGGGACTCAGATCGTCCGAGTTTAAATACAAGCTGAGGATAGTGATGAAAGATGATTACAAGATATTTATAAATTTACTTTTCAAAATAAATAATAAACCTGCACATAAAAAAGAATACTTATGAAATTCTAAAGAAAATACAATCAATAAAAAATAAAAAAATATTTTTGTTACGTGAATGTACTTTATGTAGAGTTTAATTTCTGTTAACATGATAACGTTTGTTTTTGCATCGGTGTGTGTGTAGTAGGGCTAAGCCATTTATTGCTCCATAGGGAGGCTGGAAGAACACATTAGATAGTTAATTAAGGCACATACGTATGAAAGTTGGTCTTGTTTGAGTTGGTATGTATTACTTCTTTGTTTTCTTCTCAGCAAAATTTTAGATAAATGCACCCATTTACATAAAGAAGACCTCTTACAAAAGTGGTCTGCATTAGAACCATACTTTTACCTATTTCTACCGTCGATTGCGGACAGCATGCTGTGTTCCGGTTTGAAGGGTGAAAGAGGCCGTGAAGTTACACGGTAAATGTGACATAATATTTTCAGTTTATAGGGCTGGCGATGATACTACCGTCTATGGGCTCAAGCGGTCCGTATATTCGCTTGCTAATTTCATAATATATACAAAAATAACTGACGTTTGGTCACACACGCCCAAAGCTTCATCAGATTTTTAAGTGATTAACATAGAAACACAAAAGTCAAGGGTTAAATAACAGTTCAGTAGGTTAAATACGTTTAAATACAATAAAACTTTATTAATAATATACATATTTATTATACATCATTTATGTATTAGTAGTTTTATTTATATATTTATTTATACGTATTGTTAGTAAGGGTTGTCCGATTTCAATTTCCGACTAGTCGAAACTGGCAACTTGTGTTGTTGTCACAACTTGTGTTTTACGTTACTAAAGCATTTTTTATATGACTAAAAATACAAACAAACAAACAACCATACGAGTTACCTTGTTCCTTGTTAGTAAACTAACGTTTACAGACGCTTTTATTATTACAAGGAACAGCAGTGTGTTGCCAGCAATAACGATGGCATCGCGCTAGTGAATTTAATGTATTATGTCACATTACAGTAATTTCGCTGCCTCTTTTACGCTTCAAATCGGAACACCGCAATGCTAACACTGATGTTTGACAGTAGAAATATAATAATGACGTCACAATACATTGGCGTTTTTAAGGCAATGACGTCAAAGCTCAACGGAGATGCATCAGAGATATCCAAAGGATTACGTTGCACTAGCCAGCCGGTGTCCCTCGGCAGTACATCAGTTTTCCATGAACTCCGTGTCAGTGCCTCGGGACTGTTCCTTATTTCAACACAAGTATGAGGTCAGATACGAATTAACAGGTTAATTAAATTGTCCTCGTATGGTGATTTACACAACACCTCATATATTGACTTTACTCCGCTATAATAATTATAATAATTCCCACAACATCTCGTACATTTACCTGACTCCGCGGTAAGTCGGTTAAAGAGCTTATGTTACGGACGCCAGACAACAGAGGAAGCACAAATATACTTAAATACATAATTTAACACCCAGATACAGAACAAACACAAATATTATCATATAAATATTTGCTCTAGATGGGAATCGAACTCACGACCCTTGCCACACAAGATAGGATCACTACCATCTGCGCCACCGGATCCGTCTTTATACACTTCGCGTTCTTTATATACTAACTATCGCGTTTTAAAGTTATTAACAATTAGTTAGTAGTAGTTAGTAATATGAGTTGTGGTAGCGTAAATATTGTACAGTCATCATCATAATCATTGGAAGTCCTCTGCTGGACATAGGCCTACCCAAGAAAGGGGAAATGTGGTCCATAATTGCCGCGCTGGGCACACGTGTTGGCAATCGCAGAGCGTAGATTTCCCGACGAAGATGCTGCTGCCCATCTCCAGCCTGTACATATGATCTAAACTGTTTTAGATGGATATACTGCCTTCTATCGATTCGGGCACCTCAATCGCCTCTTAAGATACCTGGTACAAAGAGAGCCTGATACTACTGACTCTATTAAAATCTACCAATTTTAAATCGACTATCGTTTGTCAGTCACTATCAGCTTTTAAAATATCTATGAGTGAATATTTAAACAGAAAAACTTTAGCACTCAATGTCTAAACTATTGCCTCAAATGGATTCCGATTTAGTTCAGTGCAATAGCTGTTCTCAATTAACAGTAAAGCGCTTTAAGCGCTATAGGAATTACGAAAAGGTTCAATTAGCAAAGCTAGACTAATAGTAAATTCTTTCTAAATAGCATACTGTTTTCTTTAACTGATAACGTCCTTCAGGTAAAATTTAAGGCATGTTTTAAAACAAATTTTATATTTAATTTGGCTCATTAGATCTCACAAATAGACAAGTGAAAAATAAGAGACGAAAAAGTGGTAGTAGTAAAGAACGAGAAAACACACTGGCAAGCTCGCTAATCATTTATTTGAGGTATCATAAGTTAAAAAAGAATCTCTCAACGTTGTCCGTGTGTCGTAGCATTTTCATAACATACATTTTAATCATAATTATGTTGTGCGGTACCGGAAGTTTAAATGGAAGGTAGCTCTTTCTATAACGTTACTACCAGGAGTCTTAAGAGGCGAGTCTTAGAACGTGGAACGTGGGCATGCGTGGCGGCAATCGCTGAGCATAATATTGCGACAGGAATGCTGCCCATTCTTATCCTTCTCCATTTAAGCTAAGACTTTTTGGGTGGATATACCACCATCTATCCGTTCTGGTACCTCAGTCGCCTCTCACTAGAAGAGAAGATACTATTTTAATCGATTCGCAAATAACGTTAAAAAATTATCGATGCGCTGAAAATCTATTGAAAACAACGTCCCAGACACAAATTTACAATCTACACTGTCAGCAATTATGTGCAAATATCGATCAAAATGACTAAATCAGGATATTTAGTAATGCTAGTGTTTCAGTAGGCTAATCACTGATGCTGATGACATCAGAAATCCTATAGCTAGTGAAAATGATGCTGATGAAAGTTTAAAATTAAAAATTGATGTATATACACAAAATTGAAGCCAATAAATATTACACGAATCTTGCATCCGAGGTTATTCCGACAAAATATTCATAAAATCTATGTTCAGCACGCACTTAATTACATTTTGGTGAAGCTCTTGGTTCTTATATATACACACATATTAACGTATTCGCAAACTCATACAACTGCGAGCAAGAAGTCATAAAAACTAGTTTCTTTTCTTGTAATAAACGCGTAAGTATAAGAAAAACCAAAAATATCCGATACATTTGAACGCCTTCTATCTCTTAATCTCATGCTCAACTACCAATGGAAGTAGACCGATAATAATTACAGTCGATATGTGCCATACAAGTTCGATATATTTCCTAATCGCCACGAATCTCGGCATCTAGATGAGAAAACTTTGGCACTACACGTTTACTGGATAATAACTTGCCGAACACTCGGTAACGACTCGGGATGTTGTTTGTTGAACCGCCACCAAGTGGTTTATAACTAAACAATAACTTCTTTAGCTCCATTGATACAAAAATGTATATAGTTACCTTGTGCTTTTGCCTGCTTCATCTGTATATAATATATATAATTATATATAGGAAATGAAAGTTACTGATGGCGACGACAAATATATATATATCGTCAGTATATAGTTGTTTGAATACTAATATTTATACATATATATATATATATATATATATATATATATATA
>JACJUM010000202.1:961589-993488 GCA_020976665.1 Heortia vitessoides
CACACAACGTCACATACAATGACCTGACTCCGTGGTAAGTCGCTTAAAGCACGGATGCTAGACATCAGAGGAATCACAAATATAATATTTAAATACATATTTTTAACACCCAGACACAGTACAAACATCATATAAATATTTGTCCTGAGTGGGGATCGAACCAACCACCCCTGGCGCATAAGATAGGATCACTAACATCTTCGCTATCAGGCCCGTTAATCTTTAGTTTGAAGGGCCCGATGGCGCAGATGGTGGTTTCGTATCTCTTTTAATCCAATCTTTAGTTTTACCTATAATCAATCACGACTCAGAAATTACTAAATATCATCATTACAGCCATTGGAAATCCACTGCTGGACATAGGCCTCCCCAAGAAAGGGGGATTTTTGCCCAAAATGCTGCCCATCCCCTGTGCTGCATTATTTCGGATGGATATACCACCATCGTCGGTTCTAGTACCATAGTTGCCTCTTACGACACTTCTACTATTCGGGTACTAAGTTAATAAGCTAAATCGAACTTTGCACAATTGCCTTCGTTTTCTCATTGGCCTATTATATATTACCATGTTTCACGTCCTCTTCTCCAATTGTATTCGACAACACCGGAATATTTGCGTCTTCAAACCCTATTTTTAATTATGTTCAATCCTTGCATGTCTAGTTATCATAACACTAGATTTTTATTTATCTTTGCTCATTTAATATCCTTTCACTTCTTTCACCTCATAACGACTTGTGCTTCATGTAACATTCTTATACTCTGGCAACTATCCTCTAAAGCTGAACTTTGGAATACGCTTCCTCTTTGTATAAAAAAATCATCGAGTAAATCTAATTAAAAAAAAATCATATTCAGGATAGCCTTACGCATTCTCTTTAGTTCTAATGTCTTCTTTTAATTTGCCTCCGTTTTTCTCATTTACCCGTGTCACCTTTAATAATATATGTATATAATATTCTTTATTGTACATTAGTATTTTGTATATTTACATGTACTTTCTTAATTATTTTTTTATGCACTGCTTTGGTCCCTTTTCTGCTTTGCCCGATGGGCGTGCTCTCTGTAGTGCATCAGCAATAAGTTAAACATAGAACAATAAATATAAATGTCTGATTTTTTTATGACTAAGTACTAAAACTAAAGCAAATCGCCACAGCACTAGTATGCAGCACGATTTCCAGGTCAACGGTTAAGTTAACCGGTTAAAACGCATCAGCCATGGAATCAATTTTCGTATCACAAAAAAGTATATATGTATGCACTTAGGTATTTATTTAGACCAATCAACATCTGTTCACAATATTTTATAAGGGTGTTTTTTTAGAAGAAATGAACTTTGAAACGGAATAAAACAAAGGTGATTTTTTATTGTTATATAATTTAAAAATAAATTCTGGCATATGATCGCCACGGCTGGCTAGGGCGTAGTTTAATCTGGAGGTCCAATATTCGATGACTTTTTCAACATTTATGGCCGTATATCGGCAATAACGCGGCGAATGTTGTCCTCCAAGTGCTCAATCGTTTACGGCTTATCGGCGTAAACTAGCGACTGCAGATATCCTCACAAACACGTTAAGCGGCATTAAATTGCACGATCTTGGAAGTCAACTCACGGGTCTGAAACGTGAAACTATGCAGTTACCAAATGATTTCTTCAATAAATTATTTGTGGTACGAGCTTTGTGACATATTGCGCAAATCAGCAATCATCGCTCTATAGGTCACCGTTGATTGTAACGTTTTGGCCAGCATTATTTTTAAGGAGGTACGGACCAAGTATTCTATCAGCTCATAAAGCACACCACAGTCAGTTTTTCTATATATAATGGAAATAAGAATGAAAGGTGATAGTCCTAGATACACTTGAAGATTATCCCTACCCTTCCAAAAATATTAGTTTATTGACGTAGCCATTCAACCAAAAGTGAACTTCATCGCTAAATAAAATACACTTGTTAAAATCAGTATCAATCTTATTTTGGGCCCATTCACCGAATCTACGCCTTGCAAATTGATCTTAAGGCTTCAATTCTTAAACGAGTTGAATTTTGTGAGCACGCAAATCAATATCTTTCCGTAAAATCTTTCATAAAGTAGATGGACACATTTCCAATTACTTCGCACGATGTCGGAGAGACCGATTCGGATCTTTCTCTACGCTACGGTCTACAGCAGCAATAACTACAATTATACAACCTGTCCGCACTGTACGTCTCTGTGGATGCTTATTATCATTTGGAATAAATGTGGTGTAAAAACGTTCCATAATTATTAATAATAATAGTTTATTAATCAACTGCATAAATTACTAAAACTCTTAACTTAATTACACAAATAAAAACAAAAGAAAAACCACAATAGATCACACTGACAGGCTAAAACGACGGCAGAGGTACTAGTATAAACTGTGTTACAGCTGTTTAAAATTAACTATATACTAAGCCCAGCTGTGAGGTACCGGCACAGTAGAACAGTACCTCTTCTTATACTAGGTGTCGTAAAAGGTGACTAAGGTACCAGAACCGACAGATGGCGGTATATCCATCCAATACAGTGTAGCTCAATAACACAGGGCGGGGATGGGCAGGAGCACCCTTGTCGCAAAAGCTGCGATCTGCGATTGCCAACACGCTTACCAAGCGCGGCAATTATGGGCGAAATTCCCCCTTTCTTGGAGAGGCCTATGTCCAGCAGTGGACTTCCAATAGCTGATGTGATGATGATAATGATGATATACTAAGCTTGCAGAAAATAAAAAAGAAAAGAACAAGAAAACGCAAATCAAGTATTACTTCTAGTGTACTTCTAGTGAGACAAGGTCACGATAATTCGGAATTCTCAACTTATGACTAATTCCCTACTCGTTGAAACTGGATTCATTTCTTGCAAAACTTATCAATGTCGCAAGTAGTTGCAATCTTATCTTCTACGCCAAGGGTCGTGAGTTCGATCTCCACGATCATTTTTTCATTGTATTTTTGTTTGTTTGATCTGGGTGTTAAATAAATAAAATTTTAATATTATATTTGTAATTCCTTTGTTGTCTGATGTGTGTAACACAAATGCTTCAAGCGACTTATCGCGGAGTGAGGTCAATGTATAAACTGTTGTATGATAATTAAACAAAAGACTTATACAATTCTTAGAATTCTGAAGAGAAAATCTACCGAAGACACTATCCTAGAACTTACCGAGACGAACTCTAAGTAACTTGATAATATACGTTAAGTGTCTTTTTAGATTTATCAAAAGATTTTGAAACTATAACTAGCCATAGTTATTAAAAGAAATTAATGAGATACGCAAGATTGTCTTGGATATATTTTTTGACATTCAAGTAAAGATTTCTTCCTCTCTTACGACTTACCCTAAGGTAGCATGCTAGCCCCTGCGCTTTTTCTGGTGTACATAAATTGCTTATGAAGACTCTAATTACCTAAATGAAAAATTATTACTGCAGATAATATTGCACGAATTGTGTATGGAGAGAATTGGAAAGAGGCCCCAATGCCTTACTGAAAATGCTTTCTGAGTAATTACGAAATGGTTGGATTATCGCCCACCTGCCTGCTTACATTAAACCTCTATAAAACAAAATTTATAACCTTTGATCTTCGTCTCAACTCACAGCCACCCACAGATTTCTGCTTACGAGCACACACAAGGCCTAGACACATTTGGTTATTTTCTCTAGATTTCCAAGAGAAATATAAAATCTATAATATAGAATAAATATAAAATCTTGGACCACTTATTGATAGTCACTCAAAATGGCCATTGCATATTGAATCTCTAACAGCCTGAATAAGAAAGTTGATCCCTATTTTCTACAAACTCAGGACCACCTCCAGTTATTTTATTTATTATGCAATATTGCATAGAGGATAAAAAAATGAGGAGGCGCAATAACTAATGTAGAGCAAAACTTGTAACAAAGATGTTGCCCATCTTTTTATCTTAAGGCTATATACCATTATCTATTGGTTCCAGTAACTTAGTCGTTTCTAACGGTCCTAGTATATATTATTAAATACATTAATAACTCTAATACTTTATGACACCTATTAACAACTATCAAATAACGTTTATGTGTCTGGATATATAGACATAAGCTTTTTTATTGCCACATAACAAATTCTGAAAATATGTTCTCATCATTTGTACATATCCACAAAATCCCAGCTTTTTTTTAGCGAAATGAAATTATGTATGGTACTACAAATACGGCTGGGCCAATTTTAAAGAGACTATAACTGTCAATAACTTGGATTACTTTTTGTTATTCTCTCTCGGAACGAGAACTAAGTGGGTGACACCACGGGGTGCTGATAATCCAAAAAGACCTACAAGATCACATATAATAATCAGTAGGTATTTATGCAAGTGTTCAGGGTCATACTAATTCTGTTGGCTTTCTAACGATATTATTTTCTTTGAGTTTTCTTTATATATATATATAAGGACTGACTATCTGACATATCAACAGAGGGCATAAACTATAGGGGTATATTTTGGAAAATCTATTAACTTAAGTGGTAAAATGGAGGTGCAAAATTATGTATAATGGGTCATTGAAAGGCATGAAACACGTGTGAAATATTTTTTCAAAGTTCAAAGTTAGTATGAAATTTTACAAAATGAAATTTCAGGATGTTAATAGTTAAAACAAAAGGTTAATATATAGGTACGAAATGAAGCTGCAATAGAATCCAATCACTGCTTCCGACGAATCCACATTCAGAAGCATCAGAGGAATCATGTGCTCCCTTATTCCCAATATGTTCCATCGCCGATGGTAATTTAGCACAGACACTTTGGATTGTGTGAAAAATATGTTTACTCTGGCTAGAGTGATGTGATGGCACACACCGGTACCCGCGCTATAAGTCATGCCTCGGAGGGAGCCGGCGATGACATAAATAATGTTGCGGACCATTAGCCGGTGGAAGATATCAGAGCACAGCGGATTGAATCAACTAAAGATATTTATGTGTGTTCTGTTTCTGGGTGCTAAATATTTGTATTTTGGCATTATATTTGCTATTTCTCTGTTGTCAAATGTCCGTAACACAAGTGTTTAAAGCGACTTATCACGGAGTCAGATATTTTGGAAATGTATTATTTTTATTGTTGTTCACCAGGCTATAGTGATATCACTACATAAGTATAAAACAAATTCGTTTTCCGCTGTCTGTCCCTTTGTATACTTGGATATTTAAAACTACGCAACGGATTTTGATGTGTTTTTTGACGTGACAACGTCTTATAATTCGATGGAGTCGGCTGCACACACGAAAAAACATGACTCATGCGGCGTTACCTCGCTCTGCAACGTACAGAACGTTAAGGCTTGAAGTGCAAGCGAGAGCGCGGGACAAGCGACAAAGAGGCACCATCGACCCAACGTTCGGCAGCGTTCGATATCTGTCTCTCTCGTACTCGAATGAGCGATGCGCCCGCGCGGTCATCTGCTATACAATAATACATTTTCATAAATAATATTAGAACGTTTTTTTGGAAAATGAAACTATTCCATCAGTATTTTCTTATGACGTTGTCACGTTCAACTATCGACAGGAAACGACTTTACAGTCAATCGTTTATTTTTTAGTAGATAGAGTAAATTAAGAGGAAGTATTAAATGTATAATATATGCATATTATAATAGAGAAACAGTTATAATTTTAGAGCTTTCTAATGTAATGACGTAAATAAATAAATTTTGTTTGCAATATAAGCACATGGCAAACACTGGCTGAACATGATGAGATAGATCAAATTAATGTACTACAATACTGTACCTCATAAAGTCTACAAAATAGTCCATAATGGTACATTACTGTCTAAGGGATAACCCACAATAACCATTTTTATCCTCATTGCAACCGCGCGAAGCCGGGGCAAGTCGCTACATCAGACATATTTTACAAATTTTTCACAATTCCCAACAAGAAACTTTATCATATATCTCATACAATACATATTAACAGGCCCGATGGCGCAGTTGATAGTGATCCTGTCTTGTGCGCTAAAAGTCGTGGGTTCGATCCCCATCTATAGCAAATATTTATATAAAGATATTTATCAATGTATGAGCTATTATGGGAGTTAATTTGTTTATTTAGATATCTCATACATTAACCTAACTTCTAGATAAGTCGTTTAAAGCACTTGTATTACGAACATCAAACAACAGAGGAATCCCATATAATTTTTCAGTGGTGAGCCCTTGTCATGTCGGCAATTAAAACTATTTCGACCTAATTATATAGTCTTGTAAAAGTTTAAATAATCAAAACTTTCAAAAAAAATATGGGTATATAGCTTCAAATATCTTTTACGTTTTAAAATCACAAATTTGTATGTCACAATCTCGTAATCTTCTGTATTGCACCCCAACCCGAACATATTGGCGCCCGGGGCGCGCCTGTATCCATCACAGGCTGCTGAGTGGATTCCCCAGGGACCCTTCGATTGTCGGCGGCTGTAACAACTTCTTGCCGATTTCCTGTTACCTATCAGATGTTATCAATTGATTGGACATTAGCAGCTTCCACACTATATTTGTCTGATTTGAAGTCAAGACCGAAAATAACGTAGGTATCTACGTTTAGGAATTTTCACCTGCAAAATTACTTCACTTCTACATTTTTATCTGCAAATTCGTTGCGCTCTGCGATTGCCACACAGCATAGCAATTGGGCAAAAATCCCCCTTTTGGAAGCCTATTTCCAACAGTGGACTTTCTATGGCTGAAATGATGAATAAATGAGAGTGCGGTACCAATGTAAATGACCTTTGAATAAGGTCTAACTCATCATTATCATACCAGCTATTGGAAGTCCATAGCTGGACATGAGCCTCTTCAAGAAAGGAGGTTCTTTCCCCATAATTGCCGCGCTGGGCAAGCGTGTTAGGAACGCAGAGCGCAGCAATCGCTACCTAGATTCAATTGCCCATCCCCACCCTGTGCATTTGAGCTGCACTGTTTCGGATAGATATATCGCCATTTGTCAGTTCTGGTACCTTAATTGCCTCTTTCGACACCTGGTGCAGTTGGAGGTATTATTCTATTCTGCCAGTACCTCACGGCACCTACCGGTCTACCTCATGTACGTGTTTCTTGGGTGGGATCCGATCCTATATTACCCAAAGCCCAATTATGCGCATCAAAATTAAACCATCCACAAAATGGCCGTGAACTACCCGAAACTACGATGAAATCAAACTTGTAAATCACGACCGGCTAGTTCGCAACTAGACGACAATTATGCAGTCATTAAAATAATTAACGATTCGCGGATAAGGAGAACTTTCTTTGTGAAGCGTTGAACCGTGGCAGTGCTATCGTGAAAGGAAAGTTGAACTAGCTGCTTCCCAGTGTTTAAAGGTGGAATATTTCATGCATATTCCATTGGGCCCGATGGTGCAGATGGTAGAGATCCTATCTTGTGCGCCAAGGGTCGTGGGTTCGATTCTCACCCAGAGCAAATATTAATATGATGATATTTTTGTTTGTTCTGCATCTGGGTGTTAAATATATGAAATAAAGTAGTATATTTGTGATTCCTCTATTGTTTGGCGTCCGAAACACAAGTGCTTTAGTGACTTACCACGGAGGTAGGTCAATCTATAAGATATTTTGGGAATGTATTATTATTATAATATAATTAAATGAAGTTCATTGTACACGACCTATGTTAATCATGAAAAAAAAATTGCTCTTACAAAATGAAATATAAATTATTCATCTCTCAAGTTGAATCAAACTGTACACAGTTTGCAATTGAATTATTAAATAGGTTCAGTCGATTAGGAATTCAACCCGGACCAACAACGTGACATGTAATTTTTGTATACAAAAACAAATATATAAAATATACATAGCTCATATTAAACGTTGTTGAAATAAGCGTACTTCAAAATATGTATGGTATGAGTTTGGGAGATAAATTAAGAATAAAAGATAAAATGTAAAGTAAATGATAATGTACATGTATGGACATGTAGAAAGAATAAAAAAAAGGAGAATGACTGTACAAATATATAAAACGGATGCGAATGGAAGTGTTGTTATACGACAACCGAGGCGTACATATCTTAAACAGGTAGAAGAGGCATAAAAAAGGGCCAGGTCAGAAGTACCAAGAATAAACGAGCGTATCTGAATAGACTAATGCGGTTAAGGGAAGCGAAAGAGGTTTGCCAAGATCCTAGCAAGTGGAGATCCATATTCTCTGCTTACCCCGATGGGACACAGGCGTCATGTATGTATGTACATAGCTTAAATTGATTTGGAGACCACTGGTAAGCTTTGTACAGGACGTTTGTCTACATATAGGACGATCTAATTTAAAGGATCGCACTATATGCAGGTCTTAGGCATCTGGATTTATGATTGCTAAGGGAGTTTATGATATAACATGTCTAATATCATCATCATCATCGCAGCAGCCGTGGAAAATCCACCAACGGACGTGGCCTGCTCAAGAGTGGAGAAAATCACAGAATTGCCTTGCCTTGTTTGATTTACATTATTTCAGAAAAATATACCACCATCTTTCAGTTCCGGTATTGAACTCGCATTTAGTTTATTTTATTGATATAGAAGCAGGTTCTATTTTTCTCTGCTGGCACCCATACAGAATCGTTAATCTCCAATGGTGTCATCGTTTTTATTTAAACCTAAACAGTGCCCATCAAAGCCGTCGTGTAACTGCTCTAAATATTACTTGTCATCATCAGGCAGTCTCTTTAAGGGCGGCGTAAATATAAACGTAGCCAAATCCAATAGCTCAACGTGAGTTCTGAAGCACAAAAGAATTATTGCAATTATTCCGTATAAAATTTAATTTTCGATTCGATTAATAATAAGACTTTACATCAATTAATACATTGAATGACATAATTCGTGGGTAAGTTCAATGCAAACAAGAATATCGTTGTGTTTACACAATCAGTTTAATATATTATAATGTTAAATGTAAAGTAAACGCCCTGAAGTGAGCTGATAATGCAATTTTTAAACACATATGCTGATGTAAAACAATTTTAAACAATGATAAAGTAAAGTTACAATCACAGTTTCTCTCTCCACGGATTCCGGTCCTCTCGGAAACAATTGCATAGATAGACTACTCTAATCCCACGAACCTGGCGTACATTCAGACATTTCAGATCATTAAAAAACGACCTCGCACATCCGGGTTAACCATTCGACGCGGGTGCCAATGTAGTGTCTAGTTATAAGAATTAGGACAACAATATATAGAGAGTAAAGTTTCAATGTAATACCTGATAATAGGTTTCTTTACTTCGTCAAATGATTTTATATGAATAACGTTGCCATCAAAACTTACTAGAAACATAAAAGCTTTTAGCGTTCACTTCCCTTATTAAATCAACTTGCGAACATAAACCTTGTTATCTCAGACAAAAAGACTAATACTATATTACATTATGTCACATTGTGTATAAATATCACAAAGGCTGTTCATTTTAAATAATAAACCTTAATGAAATTAGAATTACTTAGGTGCCCCAAAAATTTCTCTTACGCCCTTTTAATACAATTTAGCTCACAAAGAGGCCAGGTAAATGGTTGTTTGTTCAAGATATAAACTTATGTCTACGAATTCTGACGAATGGTGTAAATAGCGTAAAATAAATAGAATTCTTTTTTGCTCAGACTTTATAACTATTTCTTTACAGAGAGATATAAAACGCCAATCGACAAAATAATGTTGCTTGTTAGATTTAGACTTAATTAAATATTTGTCTACGATATTCTGCAACGATATTTTTATGATACATAAAGAAATGTTTGAAAAACTACATTGAACACATTTTAATAAAATAAACTTAAAAAATTCTGCGATACCCGAAACCACCATTTCTCGGAGGAAAATACACTGGATTTAAAAATAAGAGTCTTCGGTGTGGCGATATGAAAAAATAAATATTGTGATCATAAACATAAAACAATAGTTGGTATTTATAGAATAAAAAACCTAATCGAAAATTAAGAAAGAGTAATAAATATAGGGGCATCACCTCAGCTTCCATGATAAAATGAAACATGAAAATCTTCTGGAAAACACACGAAATAAAGTCATCATAAAAAGCTGTAGAAGAAAAACAAAATCCTACCAAAAAATTTTTTGTAGGTACCTGGTATTTCTGACTACTTTGTTTGTCCTTAGGAAATTGCGATGTTGGGTTGGAAACAGCAAACAAAATCATCTACAGTTTTCACAACCTTTAATTAGGTAGATTGAACTTATCCTCTTTAGTCGTAGACATTTTAGGGGTACCTCAGGGCTCCTACGTAGCACTTATGTTTTTGAACATTTTTGTTAACTTTGATTTAGGTTTAGTCGATATTTTTAAATATTCAGTTATGTAAATATCAGTTTGTATCTCTAGAAAAACGTGATGTTAATTTCCTTGTTCTGAATATAATTTATTTCGCTAGTCTCGTTCAGGTAAAATGAATTTAGAAGTCTGCAAAATACAACATCGTATTTCAAATAAATAAATCCAAAAAGGATTTTACACAAGCGCTTCTAAATTTCTGATTGAATTAATTTGCGTGAGCGTACTATGAACTAAGCGAATTAGTTAGCGATTTAAACGAATGGATGTAACACGTGGCTTTGGGTGTGCTGTTAAAAATGTCTGGGTGTATAGAATATTTTTTTTGTAAACAGTTGTAGATATATTTGTACATT
The DNA here is from genome assembly GCA_020976665.1 of Heortia vitessoides. Classification (NCBI taxonomy): domain Eukaryota; kingdom Metazoa; phylum Arthropoda; class Insecta; order Lepidoptera; family Crambidae; genus Heortia; species Heortia vitessoides. The sequence goes on from JACJUM010000202.1 coordinate 972,326, forward strand.
TAGAAATAACATATCACGGATTACATTTTATTTTACTTATTATTGAAAGTTTAAATCAAGTTAAGTGCAAATCATTGTCTGATCGAAACAAACATATTATTATTTTTAATTGCTAAATTTATCCTGATCATGACAGCCGGTAAATATCTACTGCAAGAAACAGGCCTTAAATGGAAATGGTTTCCAATAATTTCAATATTCATCAGGTGTGGTGATCGAGCTCCAGAGCGTATCTCTACGATGTCGATACTGCTTTCTATTTCTAGTCTGTATAGTATTTTGGATGTGCTGTTCACTAAAATTTGTAGGGGATGTCTAGGCTAATGGAGTAGATGATAGTGATCCCGTCTTATGCGCCAACAGTCGTGGGTGCGATTCCCATCCAGGGCAAATATTTATATTTGTTCTATATCTGAGTATTAGTGTCTGGCGACTAATCATGGGATCAGGTCAATCAGATGTTTTAGGAGTTTTATTAATTTTTTTTAGAATATAAACAGCGGTATCGTAATCAGTTCTCCACTGTCTTTCTTAGAACACTAAATAAATATTGAAGCTTACGGTAATTTTTACATTTCAATATTTAAAACCATAGTCCATAGTAGCTGATCTATAGCAGGGTAAAATGTAAAAATAAACCTTATTTCAATTTTGCAAAAGTCTATTTTCAATGCAAACAAAATCTTCACCCCTTTCTGAATCAGGCTGTGTGGACGGACACTCAAATTTACTTATCGTACCCAAAGACCTTGTGTGACATATCTAATTAGTTCGCTGGTTTGCACAAAACATAACTTTAGATTTGTTTTTAGTACCTGCTGATATTAAACGCAATTAAATACGCTGAAGTTTTCCCTTGTCAAATTAGTTTCTCATTCCTTATTTGGAATCCTTTATTATTATACCTGAAATTACCTTCTAAACTATTCCACCAATTTTAATAATATTATGTTTACTTTAAACAGTTAACAGATACAGACAGTTGAACTGTCTTATCTCTCAATATTGTCTGTCGAGTTAAGTAATTTATATGTAAAAGTTAAAATAATTTGATGCCAATTCCACTCGAGCCATACTAACTTATTGTAATTAGCAAATGTGCTAAGAGGTACCGACAGAGTAGAATAGTACCTCACACTGCACCAGGTGTTGTAAAAGGCGAATAAGACACCAGAACCGACAGATGGCGGTATGTCCGTTCAGAACAGTGCAGCTCAAATGCACAAGATGGGGATGGGCAGCAGCATCCCCGTCGCGAAAGCTATTGCTCTGCTATTGCAAACACGCTTGTCTAACGCGGCAATTATGGGCGAATAACCTTCTTTCTTGGAGAGGCATATAGCAGTAGACTTTCAAAAGCTGGTATGATGATGTTGATGAATTAGTAAAACCAGATATAACTAAATTACATTTAAACTTCAAGTCTCCATTTTAGAAAAACGTCCTATAAAAGCTATCTCATATCAGTTACTAAGTATTTTATAGCCAATAGCAGCATGAAAGATTTTACTCTATGTAAAACCTTTGTATGCTTTCATGTCAATGTCATTCATGTCAAAATTGATGAATGATTAAAATACCGATGAAGTACACGAAAATTTCGGATCCAAAAATTTATTGGGTCAATGGAAGTTAGTTTTAACTGTCTGACTGACGATCCACAAATGCCTGAAACTTTATCACATATTTCACGTAACATCCTCATCATAATGTACTAAACCTGACTTCATGATAAATAGCTGAAATCACTTATGTTACAAATATCAGACAATCGACGATATAACAAATGTCACTCTTATATATATATTTAACACCCAGATACAAAACGAACGCAAATTTTTATAATACAAATATTTATCCTGGGTGAGGATCGAAACCACGACTCTTAGCACACAAGAAAGGGACACTACCGAATTGAAAGCGACACAACAAATCGCATCAAAGTATTATAATGCCACATACGCAGGTTCAACTTATAAACGCGTTGGAGGTTAAACACGTATATCTAAAAGGGATGAACAAGAAAAATGTATTCTCGTAAGATCGTAAACTAAAGGTCGTCTTATTTTCTTTATGTCACAGAAAAAATGTTATACATGTAAGAAGTTGCGTTCGATCTGAATATTTAAACACATCTGACAGTATATACCAAATTCTCCTCATAGGAGTAAATAATATGTCTTTAGAATTAATTTGAAATACAGTAACTAGGTAGGAGGCAAATGAGGTATTTTAACCAGTCAATGGATACCACATAGACGGTTGCAAAAATCTACGTGATCAAGTCTTTAATTTGGCAGAGTACACTGATTCTTTACTTAAATTATTCCCCAAGGCATGCCTCGGGGCTTCTACTTAGTTCCAATGATAAATACCATGTACAAAGGCAGCGACCTCCAGTTTTACTACCGTGACTACACAACGTGGTAATAATCTCCGAAAACGTCCAAAATGTATGGTGATGATCATTATTTATTATATATTTAGCCGTGCGGTACCGGTTAGGGTTAGCTGTGAGGTATTAGTAGATAAGAATAGTATTTCCCTCTTTGCCATGTCTCGTAAAAGGTATCAAAACCGACAAATGGCGGTAGACCCATCCGTAATAGCGTAGCTCCAACAAAAAGAGCGACGATTGGCAGCTACATCCCTGACGCTAAACTAAGCTCTGCGATTGCCAACACGCTTGCACAGCGCAGCTATTATGGGCAGAATTCCCCATTTCTTGGGAAGGCCTATGTCCAGCGGTGAACATCGAATAGCTGATGTCGATGCTAGTGAAGTCTTCATTCGCATGTTGTGTCTTTTAAATATTAATAATAATCATTCATTTTTTCTCTTCACTACTGTTATAAAGTTGTGCATTATTTGTTGCGGATTGTTATCTGAACCTTCAGATATCCTTAACTCGATTTTTTAAAGAGTAGTGTATATAAATCAACATCTAGGTGGACCAAGTAAACGCAAGAGTTAGTAAGACTTTTGTACGTGCGCGTTTTATGTATATGAAGGCATATATGCGCGAACGGGTGAACCTTTTTTGGAAAGGACAAACGGAATATGCAATATTACGCTAATGTAGTGTTATGTCGCATAATTCCCGGAGTGTGGAAGACGCACCTTCCTTCTACCTAATCTCCAAGAAAGCTCTTGGAAGAGACTTGAGTGGATGACATGAGAATCTTATCCTATAGATTTACTATTTTTGTTTAACTCTAACTTGTAAAAATTCAACGTAAACATAAATTTATTTGTGTAAATTGTATAGCTTTTACAAAATACCTATTAAATAGAATAGTTAGTCTAAACTCTTGGACCCTTTCATAAAATGTGATTAAAATTTTCGCCTGGCTGACTCTATATGATGTTTATTATTCCTTTGTTCTTATTTGCGAGTAACTCTGTAAATCTCGTGCGTTGGTCCGTTTGATCCTATCTTTTATAACATTTAGGAAATTCATTTTGCTCGCTCACTCTAACTCACATAGTTATTATCTTGTCATGATTCAGGTAGATTAAGTTGTTTCATTTGAAGACTCACTTTCTGAATCACTTTGAAGTTTTTGTTTTAGCTATTTATTAGACTTAGTCGACAATCAAACACGTGGTCCTTACGATAGTAACTGGCTATTAGGAAACGTTGTGACTTGTACATATTATGTCACTTTACTCAACAAATCTTCTCACAACTTCCAATCTGAAACACAGCAATGACAACATTACTGTTTGGCGATAGAAACAGTAAGAGAAGGGGTTAGCCGTGAGATACCGGCAGAGTAAAATAGTACCTCCCCCTGTACCAGATGTCATAAAATATGACTAAGGCACTGACAGATGGCAGTATATCCATCCGAAACAATGCAGCTCAAATACACAGGGTGAGGATGGGCAGATAAATTCCTTCTGTCTATTCTGCCGGTACCTCTCGGAGTTTTAATAGACTCAAGTAATAATATTACTTTTTGGATCTGGCATCTTGCCAATTAATAGTCACCAAAACCATCTTTAACGTAAATATAAAAAATATATATATTTAAACTTTAGTAAATGCAAACTATTTGTTAAATATAGACATCACAGAATAGCATAGAGTTTCTTTGAATACAATTTTAACATGAACCATCACGTAAACTTTGTATTGATTGACAAAGTTCTAAGATTCTACGAGAGAGGTTGTATATAAATTACAAAGGCTTCCCCAAGAGGTGTGAAAATTACAAGGAATATACTGATATATTACGAAAACTTTATTCTCCTACATATTCCCCGACGTATTATTTAATCTACGCTATAATTACTCGTAGGAGCAATACATATGTACCCTATAGAAATTCTAGAAATACCAGGTCCTCAGACCTCTAATAACATCTGGTTTGTCCTTTGTCTGGGTGTTTAAAATATATATCTAAATATTATATTTATAATTCCTCGATTTTCTGATGTTCTTAAGACAAGCGGCTTAGGCGACTTACCTAGTCAGTCAGTCATAAAGGATGCTGAGTGAAATTTAAAAAACAACCTGCCTTCGTCTTACAATGGTAGAAATTTCGAACCAAACAGTAAAATAGCACAAAATAATGCAAAGGAACAAGACCTCTTTTACTGCGGATTCCTTTTAAAAAACGCTAACCCAGCGACACGGGGACCAACCTAATTATGCGGGCTGACCCACACCTGCCCGACACCTATGTTAACAGCCTGTGCAAACACACCACGCATATTCTGCTGAACACTTTGCAAATATACCAGGAAAGAAGCCTAATAAAATTTAATTAAGCCTTATTTTTAGATGTGAACCCCTCGTGTTGTTTTGGAGTTTTTATTATGTTTAATCAGGTGAGACATGTTAATTGTAGGTGGGTTATAGAATTAGGTACTTATTTTAAACAAATTATGTTTATGTATTTCACCTCTCAACTTGTAAATATTTATATTCACAAGCTTATCATGAAAGCCAAACAAATAGGCCCAACTTCATTAGTACGTCATCAACATAGCATTCGTAGCGTGTTTATTGCTGGATATAGGCTCTGCCCAAAAATGGCAGTTTGCCCTGATGGGCAAACGCTGCTACGCTGGACAAGCGAGCTAGACCTCCAAAGGTCTTCTGCTCTGGTACCTAACTCTCAACGATTTCTACCGTCATATTGGCATTGCTGTGTTCCGGTTTGAAGGGCGAGAAAGGCAGTGAAATTACGGGGATATATGTGTCATTATAACTTCAGTTTACAAAATTAGCGACACGCCTGTGATTTATTTTTGCTGCGATCACTTTTAACATCAAACGGACAAGCATACGCCTGTTTGCCGACTTCATAAAATAAGAAAAAGTTAACCCTCGTGACGGGAATTCTGGTGCACATACCTGCCCTCTTGCATTCGAGCTACACTGTTTCAGATATACCGCCATCTATCAGTTACGGTGGCGTACTGTTCTACTCATCATATCAGCCACATTAAGTCCACTGTTAGACATAAGTCTCACCATGATAGAAAAATTTATGCCCATAATTACCATGCTGGGCAGGCATGTTAGCAATTGCAGAGCGCAAATTTACGACAAGAATGCTACTGCCCTTCCCAACCCTGTAGTATTTAGGCTGTGCGGTTTCAGATGGATATATTGCCATTTGTCGGTTCTGGTACATATTGGGCATGTGCAGCAAATAAACATACTCAGCCTTATATCGTAGTATATGCATTTAATAAAAAGCATATAAATATTACAGTGAGTTTAACTTTATTAAAACTGGAGGCACGTTCAAACAATCCTTCCAAGTATTACGTCGCCGAGTTTCTCTGTAACGCATAAAGTTATTAGATTCCCCGACCTGCTTAATCCAAAGTTTACATTTGCATTGTCAGATGTTCCTTGATTTCGCCAAGATATTCGCACGCTGACTCGGTCCCAGGCGGGTGTTTACAAAGGGCAAACATTACTTAGGGAGGACGCATCTCGAATGCCAATTTGAAGCGACGAAGGTATTAAGTTTCCTGGGAAACCTTGCTCTTAAAAGGCGCCACGTAATTTAAGATGATGTATATATGTGCGTTGTTCCTCGTAATATGTTTTAGATTCTTGGTGGTTGTTCAAAGTTATGTAATAAATTTAATATGTTTCCAAGTATTGTAGAAACAACATTTCATGTTCTAATATTACTAGATAAAATCAACTAACTCCAGAAAGCTTGAATTCTTCAACCCTTCCACCACCACTAGAAGTAGACCTCTAACAAAAACCGTCTGCATTGATACCATTCTCTCAATTTTTTCTACCGTCAAAAAGCAGGGTTTGCATTCCTGTCCACTAGTTTAAAGAGTAAGAGAGGGAAATTACTGGGTAAATTCAATATTTACAAGATTAGATGATACGAGCATCTAGCTTACGAAATATAATGAAATGTTTGTTTGTTTGACATTGGATTACATGTCTATTGTCCAATTCACTGACTACATCCTGGGACCAGATTTCTTCGTCTTCGTGTTCCAAAAATACTGACTTATGAAGATACTAGCTATCACAAACGACTTTCTCTGCATGGGATTCACTTATTGTCGAGTTCTCTTTAATATAAGAAATGAGAAAATGAGTCAAGACTAAACATCAGATCGATTTACTGAAACAAAACATAATGAATGAAACCAATCTTATCTCCTCAAGAATCCAAGCATCCAAAAGCCATATTACAGTACAATCCGTTCTGCTATTTGGTTTTACAAATGTAACAGTCGGACACTCATTAACACCGTAAGAACACACTCGTGTGAATTCAAAATTATAATTGGCCAAAATCTCATCACATAAAACTATATGTACAAGTTTTGACAGTTCAATTACAGCTACAAGTCACTACCCAACTATTTACCCACCCGTATTTTGGTCATTATCCCCTCTTGGTCCCGGGGCGCCCAGTAAATGCTTTACTCTGCAACTAATTATCCCTTCGCATGTCTATGAAACTATTAGCCTAGATTATAAATTGTGTGTATATCATACTACTATATTTACCTGATAAATAACAAGGAATAGAGTTAACAAATCCTTGTTACTTTAAATGATTTAAAATTATATCAACCGTTGAACGTCTATATATATATATATATATATATATATAATATTGTGTACACCTGGTTGTTAATTATGTATTTGAGTATTACATTTGTGATTCTTCTGTTATCTAATTTCAGAATTGGGTTGAGCGACTTATTTTGATGTAAGTTAACGACATGGGACATGGTTTATTTTTTTTCATTCACACAACATCTCATACATGAAGTTGCTTCAAAGTCACTTAGTATTACAGATTATTATTATATACACGTCTCCAAGAGATATTTAATGGGCCTATTGTAAGCGGCTTACTTCAAGTGCATGTCCTACACCTCGCTTACCTTGGTCTCCATTCCTTCTGGAATATTCCCCCCTCCTCCGTTGCTTAGCTTACTATACATCCCATCCATTGCCTCTTGCTATTTCGCTGGACTATGTAATAAGTCTTTATTTTACGGGTTTTCTCGCTCACTTCCTTTATACGAGTATTGCTGTGTAACAATAAAAGGTTCATTGTTCACTAACAACTTGCACATCTTATAGATATAGTATTTGACGTCTACAGTTTTACGTAGACTTCTTCTGGATCTAGCGTAATGCGGCCTTTCTTTTTGGGAGATTTTGGCCACAATTAGCTTGAAAAGGAGATGTGGTAGCAATCACAGGGTAGCTTTGTGGTATTGGCCAGTCCCATTCCCCATATTTGGTTGACATTGTTTAAGCTGCGCTGTTACTGATCGATATACCGCCATCTGTTTGTTCTGGTACAGCACTTATCACTTGCTGATGTTAGTCCTAAGGTAATACTCATGTGTGTATATATATATATATTAAAAATCAGTGTAACATCACTGCACTTCAACTTATGCTTAAATAAATATCACTAAAAAATGTCTTGTTGATCTAGTTTAGAGTAATAGTTAAATGTGTCAGTTCCGCAAGTGAAGTGAATCGATACCTGGTCTGGTACAGGTATCGATTCACAATAAAATTCTTATACCCCTTACCTTGATCAGGGATTTGGTGATATCTTGATTGTTTCTGGTTTTTAACAGCAGTGAAAGTTATTTGTATGGACCTAGGACCTTGGACATACTAGCAGAGAAGAATAATTTCCTCTTTATTTATGTAACAGGTATCGTAAAAGGCAACTGGAGTACCGGAAAAGACAGATGACAGTACATGAAAGCGAAACGTATATGCATTATAACGTTTTGCGTTCATGTACTGCGGAGTATCGATACGCGGCACTAGACTTATTTTTAGGCTATTGATTCAATGTAAAAAAGTATGAAATTTTATCATCATCATCATCATCATTACAGCCGTTAGCAGTCTACTGCTGGATATAGGCCTCCCCAAGGAAGGTAGAATTGTGCCCATAATTGCCGCTCTGGACAAGCGAGTTGGAAATCGCAGAACGCAGCTTTCTCGCCGGGAATGCTGCTACCCATCCCCACCCTGTGCATTTGATCTACACTTACTCGGATGGATATACCACCATCTGTCGGTTCTAGTACCTTAATCGGCTATTACGACACCTGGCACAGAGGGAGGTACTATTCTACTTTGCCGGTACTTCACGGCACACGACATTTCAATTTTATATAAATTATGGTAATAAGTTTTGGTACACCAAAACACAAGATCTTCCATATCTTCTTACTTTTATATTTAAAAAAGCGGACCTTTTAACAAAATCGTCATTTAAAAAGTGTCCAACTTACAACAAACCTTCTTTGAAACAAATAAACACAAACACCTCTGAGAACATTGTAGCGGTCCTACGCGGTCGCGAAATGATATCCTTCACACATCACGGATCACCCCCGTGTCAGCTTACTTCCCTAATCAAACGTAAAAGGAGGTCGGTTGTAGTGTAAAGGTCACTATATAAAAAGTACGTATTGCATAGGTACACCTACGCATCCTGTTGTCCCGCAAATTGTTTTAGTATTTCATTCCTTAGTAGCTATTTTGGGAGATTCCTTGAGTCGAGAGTCTTGCGGGTATTCAAGTCATGTTTTTCTTCCTTTAAGGGCTATATGAAGACGTCTCCATAATTACTCGTACTGTAAGTTAAAAAATTACATGTACCACTGTAATGTACCGCCAGAGTAGAATAGTATCTAGTCCTGTAGCAGGTGTGGTAAGTGACTGAGGTACCAGAACCGCCAGATAGCGGTATATCCATGCAAAACAGTGCAACTCGAATACACAGGGCGGATATAGGAGTATTGCCGCTTGAAAAGCTGTGCTCTGCGATTGCCAACACGCTTGCCCAGCGTGGCAATTGCGGGCAAAATTCCTTTTTTCTTGAGGAGGCCTCTGTCCAACAGTTGACTTCCAATGGCTGTAACGACGACAATAGGCATAAGGTAGACCTTGTACAAATGTCGTCTGCGTTGGAACCTCACTCTCACCTATTTCTACCGCCGGATGGATATACCGCCACCTGTCATTTCTAGTACGTTAATCGCCTTTTACGACACCTAGTACAGGGAGAGATACTATCCTACTCTGCCGGTACCTTACAGCTACCTCATGTAAATATACTTGCTTATTTATTTGAGTCGGAAGTATATACTTAATGTACTCCGTCTCAAAATTACTTTAGTAATGATTATACTCCGACTAAAACTCGCAGTCGTTGCGGATTTTATCGTTATCTTCAATTACAAATTCACATTTCATTAAATTTTCAAGAAGCAATTAATTATATACCTTACCTCTTCAGAACAACTTTGTAAACGAGGTCGCTTAAAAATTAGTAGCTAGGAAATCATAAAATTGTAACCTCAGATGCGAGATGTTGGTGATCCTATCTTATGCGCCAAGGGTCGTAGGTTCAATTTCCACTTGAACAAATATTTATATGATGAATATTAATGCTTATTCAATGTCTGTGTGTATAATATCGATATTACTTTTTTAATTTCTCTGTTGCCTGATGTCCGTAACACAATTGCTTAAGCGACCTTTCTTTTCGTAGTTAAGTTAATGTATGAGATTTTGTATGAATTATTTAGGTGGCATGCAATGGTAAAATGTTCTAGATTTGTTGAACCATGTCCTGCACAAGATATCAAAGCACCTAAGGCTTCCTAGATAGAGATATCCTGTAAAACTAATTTCTTCGTTCCAAAGTAAACCGCAGTTCCCGTTACGCTCACTTCACAATAACAGAAACTTTGACTGTCCGTCTGTCCTGAAACTGCGGCAACTATTTATATAACAAATTTCAGCTTGCGTCGCTATTTGTACCCATAAGTTGTAAGTAATATATTAAATGAAAACAGACTTACAAAGTTATTTGAATAATTATTAGTTTTGTGTAATGCAATAGTTTAAAAGGAAGTTGGATGAATTGATCTACTCTGTTGTAGTAAAACCAATCAATCAACAAAAAAGAATCAATGTAGTTCAAATGTACAGGGCGAGGATAGGATGGGCAGCATTTTTCCCATCGCGAAAGATGCCCTCTGCGATTGCTAACACGCTTGCCCAGCACGGCAATTATGGGCAAGTTCCCTCTTTCTCAGGGAGGCCTATGTTAGCAGTGGACTCGTAATGGCTTATATGATAAAAATGATTAAAAAATTTTCTTTAAACTTACTCGGAAAATAGTACGTCGCGAGAAGTGAACTTGGGTTATCACTTATGTATTAGTAATCGTTCACATTACTAAACCCGGTGTGACGAAACTAAATTCACAATTTTGTAACTTCAACAATTCAAATAAATGCCTTTAAACCCGCGCGACTGGGAAATAAGCGGTTCCTCACAAACTAGCAAAATTCGCTGTGGTTATACTGGGGGCCTTACTTCGCAATAATAATACATTTGTTTTTACTCTTAATTGTTTTACATTAGGTGCAGAATGATGATACAAAAAAGTGGCGTGTCATAGATAATTTAACCCGCGAGCCAGTCATTGGTTTTTCGAATCTGCAGAATTGTTAAAAATAGTGCTTAATTTAGTTGAAAGAGAAATAAACCGTTTTGAAGTTGTACCAAGTATATACCACATAACCAGAACAGCTACATTTAATATGCCATTTTTGTACAAATACAAAATCATGATGTAAATGAGACCATTCGATTGTATTTCGAAGAGGAACATTATTAGATTCTTCCTCGAATAACACAGAAACCTGACCATAGAGTTTTAACCATCTGACTGCACACAATAAGCGACATTCAACATTTGACCCTAAAGTAAAAATATTTAACAATAAAATCACATGACATCTCAAATATAGACCGTACAAATATAATACTTAGAAACATATAAATAATACGCAGAATAAATATAAATCTTTATTCGATAAATATTTACTCTGCGTGGGGATCGAACCTAGGACCTATGGCGCACGGGACAGCATCACTACTACCTGCGCCATCGTGCCTATCGAATCATTATAAATATAAAATTTTGCTTGCTAACTACAAAACAAACACTACTACAGATAAATAAAAAATTCTAATACCTAACAGGTCGTATCATGTCTTTAGAAACACCTTAAAAGAAAGCAATGTCCACATAATTTCCCACAGAGCGTCGTGTCCTACTATTTGCAGTGTTATGAAGTTGCTTGTCTTTGTTTGCGCTCTAATGACGCCAGGTGGCGCGCGTGCGGTATCATGGCAACCAACAGCGACCTGGAAGGGTCAAAGGATTTTAGCCTCTACGGGAATTTTCTCTGGAAACTTTCTGCTAATTGGGTAATGCTTTAAAAACAAAAATGCTATGAAAGCACAATTGTTTAAGTATGGTGTAAACTTCGTTACGGTGAATATGAAAAGCAGCATGTTGTAAAAATCTCAAATTGAGAGACTCATTTTAAATACAGTTTACAATTAGCAAAGAGTTTAATTTAGTTATTCAACTTGTTTATAGACAACTGTCTGTCGGATTTGAAAGCCCGTAAATGTGGATTAAGCATGAATGGGTTACTCATCAAATGTTTTATTTACGCTGATGATCAAGTACTGTTAGACGGTAACGATTTTACAAGATTACTTTAAAAGGAAAGGCGTGAAAGTAAATGTAAGTAAATAAGTCAAGAGTGATGGTAATTGAAAAGGAGGAAAATATGACAAATTGAGTAATTGTGATCGATAACATGAAAGTTGAATCAGTGAAAGAGTGGAGATGGAAAGTACGAAGAAGATATTGAACGAAGAGTGAAAGCTGAAAATAGTGTTACATAGCCTTACATGCTCTTAAGGGCAGCCAAACTGTATTAAAAAGGGCACAACTGGTTAGATAGATTAAAAAATAGTGTAATAAGAGATTGATGTGGTGTAAAATATGATGTAGAAAGGATGGATAGAAGTAGAATGATTGCACAAATATATAATGAATGGAAGGATATATAGAATAAACGAAGCGAACATATCTTAACCAGGAAGAATAGGTATTAAAGAAAGGCCTGGTCAGAAGAACAAAGAATAAACGAACGTGTATGAAAGGGCTAATGCGAGTAAGGGAAGCAAGAGAGGTATGCCAAGATCGTTATAATTGGAGATCCATAGCCTACCCCAATTGGTCACAGGCGTGATGTATATATGTATGTAATAATCACTAGAAAAAAAATCAACTTGCCTCAGGGATCAAGCGGGACTCGAACTTGCAACTTTCTCACCTTCTTCGTGCTAGGGGAATTTTAGCAGACAGCTGACAGATCAGTGTGACCAAAACTTTAACAGATCAGTGCTGACAGAGTATTTACAACATGTCTTTCTTTTTATGTTTACATTGTATTCGATAAAAATGATTTTCTTAGATAAAAATCAACTCGTCTCAGACTTGTGTAGTCTCCCGGCATTGGAATGATGCTGGTTCGAGTCCCGTCTGAAGCCAAGTTAATTTTTTTCTAGTAAACTTTATCATAAATATTATTCAGTTCTACGCATAAAACCTCGAAAGATGATGATTTTCTCAAATAAGAAGTCCACCGTCATTATATTCAGATTTGACCCTCATAAATTTCTTAGTTCAAAAGTAAAGAAAATTAAAAGGCACATTTTCTAGACAGTGGCCGGACGTATCCCGGGCACATAATAAAATCCCTAAGGGATGTGGACTATTCACTGTAAGGGGCCTTTTGTTCGGCTCGAGCACTCTGGAATAGGCGTTTGAATTACAAAAGAGTTTTAATTTTAATAACAAGACTTGACTTACACTGCAGAAGCGTTGGAAAATGGAATGAGCACCGTAAACGATATTATCGACTGTGCGCAAGGTAAAAGGTAAAATTAGAGATCGGGTAAATTCTCGCTGGCAGTATTGCATTATTTCGTTTTTCTCTCATTTTAATTCTGCTGGGCGAAATTGTGTAAGGATTCTGTTGGATTATCATTTTTTTGCATAGAATGCTTTTGTTTGCCTAAACGAATTGACGTTGAAAAGGTTTCTATTATAAATGTTTGGGTTGTGTTAAGTATCCATTTTCAGATAATCGTGTCCATTACATATTCCTGACTTAACCAGTTTTAGCACGACTACTGCATGTCGAGTTCCATAAATGAGAACAGAACAAATCTATTACTTATTTACGAGGTGATCTACTCGCGTGTATATTGATAGTCACGGATTGAGATTTTTAGTTAATCAATATCAATGAAGAATGTTTTTTGCATCTTCAATTAAAGTTTTATTACTTTTAACAAGTCGTTATTTTCTGATTTGATCATATGTACGTTGCAATGTCATTTAAACGATAACATTATAAATTTATGTTTAATGTTTGATGATATGATATTTAGATATAAGACAAAAACCACTCAAAATTATTATTTTATTTTACAATTTAAATCTTAAATTATTTATAAGCATTTTTATAAACTAACAGTGTAAATTACTTTAAGCTAAAGTTTATCGTTACATTAACAAATTACACTGAGTCAATCACAATTTCTCAACTAAAATTAAATTCAAGAAAGATATTTCGATAGGCGTGTTTACCAACAGCAAAAGTTAAGAAATATATCTCCAGTCGAGTGCATTTATTTGCAGATGGTACAGAGAAACCGGTGGAGGAGTGCTCCGTGAAATCCGAGACAGCGATGGGGCGAGTCGCTACAGCCGAGCGCACGACGCACTGGGCGTGCGCGACGCGGAGATCGCGGACAGCGGGCGCTGGGCGTGCCGGGCTGCGAACGCGCACGGCCACGTCACCTTGCGGCTGCATCTTGCCGTTCGCGCTCATCTCACTGTACACGCACAGCCGAATATGCAGGTTGGTATTTCGAACTAAGATTTTACTAGCTAACCCATCTGTCTTACCTTTTTTATCATGAGAAAAATATTGAACCTATAAATTTACTTCTAAGCTGTTTTATCTTTCAAGTTTGATCAAGCAGGTTCGGTTGTTAACGTGTGATACGAAACTGTTAAATATAAAGATTATTATCACTATCTTTAATCATCATCATCATCATACCAGCCATTGAAAGTCCACTACTGGACATAGGTCTTCCCCAAAAAGAGGGAATTTAGCCCATAAATGCCGCGCTGGGTAGACGTGTTGGCAATCGCAGAGCGCAGATTTTGCGACGGAGATGCTGCTGCCCATCCCCGTCCTATGCATATATATATGTCCTATAGATATATCGCCATCTGTCGGTTCTAGTACCTTAGTCGCCTTTCACAACACCTGGTGCAGTGGAAGGTACTTATTCTACTATGCCGATACCTCAAGGCGAGTATCCTTATGCTCCGCTCTTGTATGTCCTAGCGTGATGTTATAAAGCCTATAGCTTTTCTGGATAAGTTGGCTACCTATAACTAAAAGTACTTTTTCAAATCTAGACACATTTTAAGCTTCACCTATTTATTACCACTATTTCCACCAAACTAACGAAATTCTATAGTTTTATAAAATAATAATATTATTTAGTATGGAAAGTAGCGGCGCGTTTCAACATCACACTTCACACATTGCAAAAATATGTCACTGAAATTGTAACTGAGAGTTTTAATCCGATTTTTAGGTATATAGCCTATAAACTTTTCAAACTTGTTCTAGCCCAGTTTTGGCGCAGCCTTTCTAAAGTATTGACTATATACAAGTTATCAAAAATCTTATAACTGTACTACAATATTTAACACCTTGGACACTGTAATCTCCACACATTACCCATGAATACGTCAAGATGCTGGAGCTAGCTAATACCTTTATGCTAACGATACGATAGATTTAGTGCAGTGCAGTATTCATTCTAATATTTCAATGTAAACTTGGAACGATTTTACTGCGGAAGTTCTGGATTTACTATGAGCTAGAATTAAATCTAGAAAATTTTATATAACTGAACCACGTCTGCAGATGGTTTTGCAACGAGGTATATGATAAGTTAGTGATAACTTTACCTTTTGTAAATTCATTCTCTTTACAGGCGGGGAGGATGTCGGTTTATTCAATGATAATAAGTACTATTTGATTTATATATATATAGTAAATGTAAAAGTACAGTACAGTCAAAGTACATTACAAACAGATAAATTGAAAAGCTTTTTCGTTTAATCCGTACTGTTTTAATGTAGAGCTGCTAGTGAAATTCTGGATTTGAGAGCAAACATGGAAACGTGTAGACAGGTGTAATGTTTAATGTAAGGTACAGTACTCGGTTTGGGATGTTACACACAAAATGCTACAACATACACTTTCTCAACTTTGGAACGAAAATACGTTTAAAGGGAATAGTTTGACAATTTATAACTATTATAAAGATGGGAGGGTACCGATAGTACCTACAGTAGTACCTCCCCTTGTACCAGGTGTCGTAAGTGGCGACTAAGGTACCAGAACCGAATGGTGGCGGTATATCCATTCGAAACAGCGTAGTTTACACAGGGCGGGGATGGGCATTCGCGATGGGTATCCCCATCGCGGAGCTGCGCGTTGCCATTACCGATACGCTTGCCCAGCGCAGCAATTATGGGTAAATTCCCCCTTTTTGGGGAGGCTTATGTATACCTCATATACCTCAGATACCTCAACGCTGCATATCCAAAATCTGAAATTCATATTTTTACTAAGCGATCCTAAGTACTGGCCCCGGTTTTGCACGCGTTCAATAAGGATGAAAAGTAATAATAATAATTACGAGTACATATACCACCTCTTAACTTACAGACGGCGTTTGCAATGTAATCGCAAAAAACAATTATTTACGACATGACATTAGACATTTCTTATTACTTTAGAGATAATTGTATTATCCGTGTTTTATTCGCTTAAATATTTCTCATGAATTATTCTATCTACTCGTATTAAAAAATGCATCGAATTCCGTTGCGTAGTTTGAAAGATCTACGGATACATTGGACAGACAGACCGAAGAAAAGGACTTTGTTTTACATACTCATATTGCGATATATTGAAAAAAATAATGAAGATTTCAAATTGATACAAATACAAATAGCTATTTAAAAGTACTAGGATATCATACTACGACAGCTAGAGGATACAGGACGACGCGTGCGTCGAAAGAAGAAATAATATGAAAAATGTAATTATGCAAATGTAAGATGCTTAGAAAGAGGCCAGTCAACTAAACCTTTTTTACACCAATAAAATTAACAAAGAACAAGTGTTGGAACCAAAATATTAACCTTATAGTTCACAATGACCGAAACTCCAATTTACATTCAAAACAGTTGAGGGATTCAAATAAAAATGTTCTACCATCACAACCTAGAATTCAGTTAAGGCTGAAAATTCAGTTTCCTTTGGTCACTAAAAATCCAGCCGGCTTTTAATCCTGTCAGTAGACTTCCTGGCGTCAAAGGATTCCGAGAATTCAATATACCGACGTCAGTTGACAAGCCTTTTTTCTCTTACATCATAAATAACTGAACAGAAAACTTGTTTTCATATAAACGTATGGAACTGTGAATAGGGGATATGCACGAACATTTATATTTCTATGGGACCGATGTAATAATCAACAGTGGTCCTATCTTGTACTTACGGCAAGACCTATATAGATCCAGGAAACTGCATCCAGATTTGGATGCTTTACAGCGTCCATAATGACGGTAAATTAACTTGAAATAGCATGGTTCATATCGTCATATATTTCAATTTTCCCTTTATTTTTATATTAGCAGAATTCAGTGGTTTAACTCGCATAATTCTCTTAATATATAAATTCATTTATTTGATGATAATGTACTTTTTTTAAATAAATCATTTTTGAAATTGTCGAGTACTTTTTGAAGTTTATATGTTACAAACGCACAATATCATTAATTTTGTTTATAGATTGATTTATAGATTTTGTTATTAGATTGAATTCTAGGTGTTTATATTAAAGATAATGTTTATTTATAGTTTTTATTTATGAAATAAAAATATTAATAATACTCTTTATTGTACACCTCAATTTACAAACAATTTTAATAATATGTAACACATAGTGAAGTACAATTGGCAGCCCCTTCGAACAAAGCGATTTCTTCCAGGCAACCTTTGCATGGAACGTGAGTAGGAAACATTTAAAATACGAGTAGTATGAGGTGTACCAATAAAAAAATATATATTAACGTAAAAAACATGACACAAACTAGAAACTTTAAAACTTAAAAGAGAACTGTAATAAATCCTTAAATTAAGTACAGTATTGGCCAGCAACAATATTAGGTTAAGGAATCGAAATACAGCGACAGATAATACTCCTTCACTCTCTTCTTAAATATCGGCAAAAACCGCGCGCATCTGATTGTGAAGGGCAGCGCATTCCACAAACGAACAGAACAAACCGTAAAGAATTTACTGTACAATGTTGTAGAATGTGCAGGCATCAATTGCGTTAGACGCTCTAGAGTCGCCTAAGAAGACGAAACGATTTTTAAGATAAGAAGGAGAGGAGGCGTAAAAGAGTACCTAATAGAGTATAAAAAGTATATGAGCATTGTGAAATATAATAAAACATGTGTTACTCGGTAAAGATGTAGATATAGATGTTCTAATGGTAGAAAACTATCGCTTAATATGTTAGGGTAGATTTTGAGTCAAATCGTGCTAAACAAGCAAACAAATAAACAATCATATTCTCCTCCTTTATAACATTAGTTTAGATAAAGGTGAAGTATCATCTAAAACAATACTATATCATGATTACAATTTATAAGGTAAGGTAAGCCTTTTATGTCAATATGGTAAAGTAATGGTCCTAATACATGAACCCTGAGGAACTCCCTTTGAATCCAATTAGTAGTCTAAGTATAATTTAATTTTTACAAATAGACTAATTTATCGGACTAACCTGCCTTATCTAAACCAGTGGTATTGGGGTATAGTGGCTTCCTTCTTTTATAATCGTAAAGTTGCTGCAGAAAGAACGCTATCAACAAAACATTCCTTAATAAGGGTTTGTTGCGTCGTCAATGTACAACGAACAATGAAATAAGGACGGTTGAGGAGAACTGACAACGCGTGGACACGTGTAAATATTTAAGGTTACACACGAGTAAATCTTGCAGGACGTTACACGATGCCCGAGCGTGAAATATTTAGCAAGGTCCAACCCTGGTGCGAGTGCGCTATGCTGTTGTTTTATTGGCCGGAGAAGTTTTGCTTCGTTTGAGATCGCTCGGTGAATTCCGTATGCATTAAGGATTTAAGATTTCTGAACTGATTTCGCATGTGGTGTTGTTTGCATGTAAGTCGCATTGTTATACTTTCCACGAAACCAGCACGAGCATTTAAGTGTCCCTTAAATGTTTCAAAACAGGGGCTTATTTGAAAATATTTATTTAAAAAATTGAGATTGTCATTTGACTGAAATACGGCAGTATTTCTAAACTCCTCCACGTAGAGAAAGCCGGAGATGCATACTCGTGTTAATTTTATAATGCAAATCATTTCAACTGCAGCTTAGGAACCGAAAAATAAAACACTTTATTTTCATACAACAATTACAATATCAATATATGTATATGGAAGCCGTATATGGAAAAGTACCACCCACTACACCAGGTGCAGTAAATGGCAACTCTGGTACCAGAACCGACAGATGACGGTATATACGTACATTCGAAACAGTGTAGCTCGAATGCACAGGACGGAGATAGGCAGCATCCCCATGGCAGAAATATCCTTGCCTAGCGCTGCAATTATGAGCAAAGTTCCTCATCAGGTGTGATGATAATGATGATGAATCTTTATTGATATAATGATTGATGATTATGGAGTTCCAAATAAAAACGAAAATAAATTATCAAAATTATTTACGTCGGTTAGAGAAATGATAATAATATTGATTCCATAACATAAATTACAGACATAACCAAATCACATGAATTTAAAATAAAATCACGTAAGAAGTGATCGTCGACAGCTGTGCAAGTAATAAACTGGGTTCCAGTTGCCTGCGTCTTGCACGATGTTCAATATATATTTCAGAGAGTGTTAATTGAAAGTTGATTTATAAAATAAAATTCGAATTTGGTTTAGATTTAGGATTTATGATACACGCACATTTTCCACGCAGATTTCTTTTTATAATATGCTGAGCCCGCTGTTTTCTCGTGTTAATAGTAAATTATAAGAAATTGCCGTTAATTAGAAACAATACCTCAAATCAACTGTATAGCAATTTACAACAGTTTTTACTTTGCGATACTACACACTGATAACCACTTCATCTGCCCGGCACGGCAATTATCCCCAAATATCTTCCCAATATCCGAAAGAAGCCGATCTAACAGTATAAAACTTAGAGATGTTACTATCATCTATTCATATCATATACATTGGTTACTGAAGTTTCTCTAACTATAATAAGTCCGTAAGTAATTTTTAGTTATGAATCTTTTAGACTGTTTATCGTCATCTCATTAACTCTTTATTTAGTTTTCAATTAGTCGCAAAGCTACGCTTTCTTCGCGCTTAAGATTCTTTCATTGCGACCTAATATTTTCTAACATTACGCATTCATGGTTGATTTCATCATCATCATTAAAGCTATTGGAAGTCCAGGCCATAGGCCATAGCCTAGAACATAGGCTTTCCCAAGAAACGGGTAAGCGTGTTTGCAATCGTAGAGAGCAGCTTCTGCGACGGGAATACTGCTGCCGGGGATGGCTCCTTTAATCTATACAATTTAATTATATGACGGGCAAGAACGAACGTAACCAATGGTCGTCGGCTCGATTCCAACCCAGTGCAAATATATGTGTCCACACAAGTGCTTTAAGCTACTTACCGCGGACTCATGCATGGGACGTTTTGCATTTTTTTTTATTAAATTAAAGTCTTTTAAAGTGAATACACTTTTTGTCTATCTAAACGTAAAATCTTCAAAACATCGGGATGAATTAGGACAAGATACTTACTACTGTAAAACTGACTTTGTTAAAAGTATACATTATTTATATATAAAGGGATTACTTGTAATTCTAAGTTTACAGTATTTCACTTAATGTATATGAAAAAATGTACGGTACGTATATACAATTTTTGTCTGTCTGTTTGTTCGGCCTAATCTTTAAAACCACTAGACCTGTTTGAACAGCACTTTTACAGGCAGATATCTGAAGTTATATAGAGTATATTGCCCACGTTTCCTCATATATACGCGAGTTCAACAGGCACAGCTTGTTTTTTTGACGTGACAACGTCTTATATTAGGTTGTGGCTGGGAGTCACTTATGAAAAAGTGTAACGCTCGGTAACGTTACGATGAGTCACCGAACGAGAGAGAGGCCCGCCGAATGCCTTGCGTCTCTCTCCCACTCAACTATGATCGGTCTGTTGCGCGCGCAGCACTAGAGAATCAGGCGCATTGAATCGGCGCATGCTTGTGTCTGTCTTTGTCTTTCTCGAACGTTCTTGGCGTTGGAAAAACAAGAAAGCGTCATAATACAAGTTCACACGTGTGGTTAAAGTATCGTCAGCTGTGTCTGTAGTGAAAATTGGAGTGCTTAGATTCGTCATTTACAACAACTACAACAATAAAGGTAAATAATTGTACACTGATATTTCATTATCGTAAACTATGATTGATTAGTTTAAAATTAATTAATTAATTAATTATTATTTTACAAATTTTCATTAATTTCAAATTTATTTAGCAAAAATTTGAACCTTCGATCTGAAT
>JACJUM010000202.1:999275-1023455 GCA_020976665.1 Heortia vitessoides
AAGTTTTCTATAGTCGCTTAAATCGTTTTAGAAGTTTAACACGTTACACAAATCTGAACTTTGAGTGGAACCAACAACGCGGCTAAACGGGAACCCTTCCTGATTGTTTCAGATTGGCAAGGATGATGCAAACGTTTGTCCGGATCCAAGCACTTGTTAGTTGCGACCCTTTTAGAACGGAATTGCAAATAAGATTGTTTCAAATGTCCCAAACCGTTTTAGTGTAACGAGATTTTTTTATTTGTACCTCCTCTGGTTCACTCGGCTCGCTGTTTTTTGTCACATGTTTTTGGTGAACCGGATTTGTAAAGCCAGGACAGGATACCGCAACTTACGTTCGCGACGGAAAAAACCTTTTGAGATAAGGACATATTTTTGTATGTAAAACCTATTTACACAGAATTGTATTATGTAACATTACTACGGCGAATATGTAACGAAAACCTTTCTCTTCTTTCTTGATGACGTGACTTACAGTATTATAATTTTTAATTGATAGTATAAAATTTGGAATAAAATATTGAAACGTTACATGACTAAGTCTGGTAATACAGGTACTAGCAGAGTAGAATACCCCGTAGTACCAGACTAACATACAGTCCACAACTGGGGGCTAATGATAGATGGCGGTATACCCATTAGGAACAGTGGAGGTCAAATGCAAAGAGCAGTAGCATCCCCATCTCGAAAGCTGGGCTCTGCAATTATCAACACGCGTATTAGAAAGGCCTATGACTAACAGAGGACTCACAAAATAGCTGATATGATGAAGATGACTCTCTATCAACGCATGATTTGTAGAAAGCATCCATAATGCAGAGAGTTGCTACAAAGCTCTTACAACCTTCTAGCAGCGCCCGCTGTTTCACCCGCGTTGAGTTGTAGAAATTGTTGAGTTACAATGAAGAACCTTTACAAAAACTTCAAAAACAGCAAATATCATATTAATTTTGCACCTCTATTTTACTTCCTCCCCCCCCCCCCCCCCCCCCTTCTCTTAAACTTTTAAAGGGCCCCCCCCTCCATCCTCTTTTAAACCTTTAAAGTTCACGTATGACATCGTAGACCGCGAAAATCGCAGCCCATCCTCGCCCTTTCACTGGCACAACTCAATCATTAACACTTCACATGTATTCTTTTAATAGAGCAGTACACCGCGTTCGCCGGTGAACGCGTATAGTTTCTGCCCCAACGAGCGATAACCGCAGCCCTAGAGCGGACAAACTCACTCTGTCCTCTTTTGCTGAATTCAATTTAAATGTACCCCCAACGACGGCCACCCGAGCCTAGGTCGAGCCTCTAGAGGCGCCCTCGGGCGATCGACGCCGAACCCAATCAGATCCCTCGAGCCTTGCGGGTGCGACCGCAGCTAAACGCGCTCGCGGCCGCGGGGCACGCAGGATAAGAACGGGCTTTGGGCCGTCATCTACGAGAGGCCCCGCCCTCTTTTTTCGGTGGCGCTAGAATTGACGTCTGAGTAGTCCAGCTATAGGTTCATCCGTATTTTTTTTAAGTTGCTATCCCTTATCGTGCAGACCCTGCATTGATATGTCAGCCAGAGAGACTGCCAGTTAGTCAGCTTCTCCTAAGTCAAATATATCTTTATTTAAATAAGCCTATCATAGGCCCCTTTAAATGGTCAAAAAAATCTATGAATATAGATTTGCAAATTACAATTTTACATAAACAACTGATGACATTACAACCAGTGTTATTGAAGTCGTTTTACCAACAAGGTCATTGAGCGTCCTACTTTAATACTAGTCTGCCGGCACTAGACGGATCATTTAAGTAAGTTTATAGCAGGTTCATTACGCGAGCCACCAGAAAAGAAACTGCAAGAAAATCTGATTGTGATAAAGCTGATATATATATATAATAAATTATTGAATTCCCACAACATCTTAAACATTGACCTGACTCTGTGGTTAGTTGCATAAAGCACTTGGGTTACAGACGCCAGATAATAGAGGAATCACAAATATACTACTTAAATAAATATATTTAACACCCAGACACAGAACAAATACCATCATCTAAATATTTGCTCTGAGTGGAAATCGAACCCGTGACCCTTGGAACACAAGATAGGATCACCACCATCTGCGCCATCAAGCCCGTCGAGTATATATCTAAGGTGCGAGGAAATTACTTTTCAATAAAAAAAAAATATGTTACGTCTTCATTAATACATACCAATGCATTCAAACAACTCAACTCACTTCAACTCGAATAAATTTGAGTAAAAACATCGGGTGATATATTTGAGAGCTATTTCATTTTACAGGGCACAAAGCTGCATGTAGTATTGTAGATGTTGATTCCGTCGAGTAATTTATCGCCGGGATAAATCGATGCAGTCCGTTGAGCAAATAAATCAGGCGATAATCTAGAGTACCCAGGTACTCAATGACATTTAGGTAATCGATAGGTTTTATTCAGGACTAAGTTTGATGCACTGTAAGGCTTTCTCAATTATGAGTTCTTATTTTCTATACATACTAATATCAGTTTGAGCCAATTTGGATAATCTTTTTTTCCTGTTCTGCTATAAGTTACGCAAACACCCATATGGTCCTTGATCGTAAACGTGAACGCAGCCTATAGACGCTCGTGTTATCAGAGAGATATCATTATTGTGTCACCAAAAATATGAACTGAAGATACTATTTCACATTTATCCGGATATTTCACTGCCTCTCTCACCCTTCAAACTGGAACACAGCAATGCGAACATTGCTAGTTGGCGGTAGAAATAGGTAATTGTGAGGTATAGGTAATGCAGACGAACTTTGTAAGAGGTCAATTTTGATATGTGTAGAAAGGACGGTGGATAGTCACGAAATTCCTTACATATAAAATGAAGATCACGAAGAGAAAATTGTGTAGAAGAATAATAGAAGATATCATCATCATATTAACAGTGACAGAACAATGGATATAGAATTGTTTCGCTTTGAAAAACATACCCAAGGATAGTTAAGAGTAGGGATAATATTTAAAAAAATTACTACGATATCCATGATTTTCAATTTTACTATTAAAATTATTCTAACAAGCTTTTTATAAAATAGACATACGAAAGTATAGTATAACAAAATTTAGCTCATTAATGTCCTTCAATTTGAGGTGATCCAAAACAGCTGGTCTGATTTTACCAAAACTTTCACTGGAAAATAACCGATGTTAAAAGAAGTCAGTGATAGTGAATCCCAACTTTCATTCTGGCAGAAGAAGCACGCAAGCAAGTAGTATAAATGCTAAAGTGTGAGAGATAGATTAAAAAATTGTGTTATAAGATCAATGTGGTGTAAAAGATGATGTTGTGACAGCAATACAGAACGGAATGTTGAAATATCCTGGACGTGTAGCAAGAATGGATGTTAGTAGGATTACTGCACAAATATATTACATGTACATACATATACAGAACTGCATGGGAGACCTGGTATAGGACGACCTAGGCGTAAATATCTTAACCAGGTAGAAGAGGAAGGAGGCAAGAAAAAGCGAGCGTGTATGAAAGGACTTATGCGAGTAAGGGAAGCGAGAGAGGTATGCCAAGATTGTAACAAGTGGAGATCCATAGTTTCTTCCTCCCCCGATGGGACACAAGCATGTTCGTACGTATGTATAAGAAGTAAAGAGTATTACCGGCCGAGTAGAATAGTACCACCCTCCCTACCAGGTGTCGTAAAAGGCGGTTAAGGTACTGAAACAGCGCAGCTTAAATACTGATGAGGGTGAGGATGGGCAGCAGCATCCTTGGTGCAAAGTTGCTCTCTGCGATTGCCACTACGCCTGCCCAACGCGGGGCAAATATTCTCCTATCTTGTAACAACAAACAATAACAATAGACTATCTAAGGCTGATATGTAGTAAGAAGTAAACTGCGCCAGTAAAACTCGCTAGCGTACACCAAATCCATGAAGTTATTTATTTTCATTGGTAGAAATTCTCGCTATCAGAACAAAATGACAAAACGTAACAGCGAATTGGGGCAAACAAATCCGATAGGCCAAACATTCATATGAACGATGTCCGTCCTATTTAACCTGTGCTACGGACACAGCTATTTACTGCGCTGTAAATTGCACAAATGGCCGGCGGTCGAACGCTGAATAACTGAAATACGATCACCGCAAAATATTACTGTGTGAACATTGTATATCCAAACTTTGCATATAGAAATGCAAGTATTATTACAATTAAAGCACATGGGGATTTTTCTATTTGAGATGCTCTCATATGACACATATTAATCTGCATCCACACTAATACCATAAAAAGAAAACTTGTATTTTTTATGTTTAGCACAAATAAACTCAAACACTATTGGACGGGGTTTGACAATTTTTTCACCATTAAAATGCTACTTTATTTATGAGTATCATAGGCTCTATTTTTAAATAGAAACAAATAGGGGTCCTACTAAAATTTCAGTTGTGTTATCCATCTGACTGGCTCGATGATGCTGTTGGTAGTGATCCTATCTTATGCAATAAAGGTCGCGTTTTCGATCTTCATTCAAACAAATATTTATATGATGATATTTGTGTTTGTTCTTGTATTTATATCTTTATATATATTGCTAACTTGAAGATTATGTCACATTACCCAGTAATTGCACTGCCTCTTCTCTTCACTCTTCAAATCGGAACAGAACAATGCAAACACTGCTATTTGGCGGAAAAAAATTATGCGAGTCAGATACCAATACAGACGACCTATGTATGAGGTTTCTCCTTCTTTTAAGTTTTTACAATTTGCCATCTTAGAAATTAACAGGATGAAATTATTGTGGAATTGTGATGTTGTTGGAAAGAAAATTATTGTGCTTTCCAAGTTATATGCGAATTGGTAGTTTCTTTTAGAGATGAAAACTCCCACGGGAACTGATTTAACGGGATAAAATAGCTAAAAAAATGTCGGATCGTATTACTACATCAAAAAAAAAGCAATTATATTTCCACCTTTTGATCTGTCCCATTAAAGAAGTATTAAGCTTAACAACATATGAAATAACATGCATGAAGATGTTATGTGTTATTTGAGGTATTAAAGGTCGTAAATTGCAAAAATTGTGTTTGACACGACACAATTCATATTTAACGAGAGGGCTTTACGTGAAACACGGCTGTATGCAGATAACATCGCTTGTGAGTGAAATACAATACGGGATTATTCATTTCGTAATTTCTGCTGAAGTATTCTGTAGTTTATCATTATTATGAAATAATAAATAGCTCGTTATGTACCCCAGGAATATTACTTAATATTCAAAGTGCAGATGTGCGTTATCTTTTTAAGGCAAAGGTTTTGTACGTACGTGTATACTGATTGAGGGTAACCCGACCAAGATGACACGGAGCCTTCATCACCTTCAGATTTTTCTGCAGATTCTTTTCTGGTGGATCGCGTAATGATCTTGAAGTAACAATACCTTTAAACCCTGTCGATAACAACAAAAATACTCTTAAAAATAGACTTCCTGCACAATGATTTAAATATGTAACTGTCTGTACATAGTATTTATATTAAATAAATGTTTTTTACTACCATCATCATTATCCCTAATGAAAATGCACTGCTGGGCATAGGCCTCTTCAAAGCCATTGCCAACACGCTGCTATAATTGCCAAGCGTGTTGGCAATCGCAGAGCGCAGCTTCCACGACGAGCATGCTGCCCATCTTTTTGACCTAACAGTTTTGGAAGGATATACCGCCGTCGGTTCTGGTACCTTAGTCGCCTCTTACGACACCAGGTACAAAGGGTACTACTCTACTCTGCCTAACCTCACGGCTGTGACTGTGAGGTAATAGTACCGATATACCTACATTAAAATCTCCGAAATACCCAATATACCCATAAATTACCCATATTAAATATAAAATAAATAAATTTTACATGCTTTAATTTGCATTTAATTCGATTATTTTTTAATAATTATTTTTCTAATAATTATGAACATTCAACAACCATCCTTACTTATTTCACATAATTATATAAACACATTATGGTTAACATGAGGTAGACTTCTTGCAAGGATGGTCTGCATTTGAGACTTCACACTCACCTATTTTTACTGCCAAATAGCAGTGTTCGTATTGCTGTGTTTTGCTTGAAGTATGAGAGAGGCAGTGAAAATACTGGGTGATGCGACATAATATCATTAACTCGCAAGGTTGGCAACGCGGTAGTGATAGACTTGTGATATTACGAGCGTCTATAGACTGTCATAAAAATATTTTCTTTTTACGACATAACATGAGAAAATTCAAAAATTAGCAGTTTTTCTTTTATATTATGCATGTTTTATATACATAAACCTTTCTCTTCAAACTATCTATTTAAAAAACCGTTTCAAAGTCCCCAGTGTTTTTGTAAAGATCTATATAATAAGAACAGTATTTATTAATAAGGTTAGATGGACAGTGGGCAGTGACTTTAAATTATACTATGTAATGATAATAATCACAAAAACGGCCTTGCATGCTACAACTGTCTATTTATACTAATTAGAGAAAGAAAATACATTACTCTAAATTTTTTTTAACAAAATACTAAAAATAAGTAACTATTAAGCTTTGAATTTAAAGCTGAAGTATTTTAATTCTGTTTAATTATGTTAACAAGGAAGATGATGCGATTAATAAGAGTCTAAAAAGAAGAGAGTAGAGTAATTCAATTATTCGAGTAATGATTCGCTAATTTGTTTTGGAAGTCCATTTGCTATTTATCGTTAAATAACAGCAGAAAGAAAATAAGTTTGATTAACATATTAAAGTCCTTATTATACATACATCAAGTATATCAAAAGACATAATAAAAAGTATTATATAGTGCAATGGGTGATCTTTTCGCATAAAGAAATATTTCATACCAGCTGTGCCTGCGACTTCGTCCGCGTGGAATAGTTTTTTTTTTGGGTACCATACCTCTTTACCTTAACTTAACTTTGAATGTCATGTTTATTTATATCGAATCAATGGCTTGAAAAATAAGTTTCTAGTTTCTAGCTCCAAAAATGGCGATACTTCCATTCAACTTTTCATCCCCCCTTTCGACCCCTCACAACCCTTTTTTCCAATTAAAAAATAGCCTGTGTCCTTTCCCAGGGTCTATTGTCTGTGCCAAATTTCATCACAATTAAATTTTTTTCATCACAATGAAGGAAAAATGACATGATACAACCGATTCGTATAAACAAAAAAACGATCTGGACCATAAAGGATTAACTGAAAAACATTGTAAAATACATAAACAAATTCAATACATTACGAAAGCCAAATAGTCTGTTTGCAACGCGCAATTACCATAACAGACTGTAATGCGTGCTCGACTAGACATTGCGGACCGCGTGCTTAATTGCGTCCCGCGCCCCGCCCGACCTGTCGACTACATACATGCACTCGATGTATGGTACGACATGGAAATAAATTCTGGAATACACTTAATGCAACATAGTGCAAAGGGCGATCTTATCGCATATTTCGTATATGGAACCTCAGAGTGTGCTTGGAAAGAGTACCATATTAGCTAGCTCAAGATAGCTAACGAAAGATATAACAAGCTATGGAGAGGGTGCTTTGTCTAGCAATGGCGTTTAACAGTGGATATAATAATAATAAATTCCCACAACGTCTCATACATTGACCTGACTCCTTGTTAAGTCGCTTAAAGCACTTGTGTTACGGACATCAGACAATAGAGGAATTACAAATATACCTATAAATGTGACTTAACATCCAAACACAAATAAAACACAAATATCATATAAATATTTGCTTTGAGTGGGAATCGAACCCACGACCCTTGGCGCGCAAGATAGGTCACTAGTATCTGCGTCATTAGGCCCGTTAAATATAATGATGATAAAAAAATGGAAGTAAATGGTAGAAAATGTGTATTAGGCAAATGTAATGCATTTGCGACACGAATTTTGATAGTCCGGATCAATTTTTTTTTATATTGGGTGATATTCTCATTAATTTTTTTTTTCTAAATATAAACAGGTATAGATTTACGACAGTCACTCGCAGTACTCCTCCCACCCCCGCCCCATCTGTCGCCTACCTGCACACGATGTATGGAACGACATGAAAGTAAATTCTGGTATACACTAAATGCAACAATGGAAGTTGTGAAAGCTTTATATAGCATTGTACTTTCGGAATGGTGTGTTCTAACAAAGACTTAATTACTACAATAATAGGGTCATGTTTATATTTGCACACTGTCCCGACTATTCGCTAGAATTAAATGAAACAACACGACAAGGGTAAAATGTACGTTTTCATTTTTATTACTAGGTTTCCATTGCTGAATTATGTATGATTTATGATCCTGACCTACATTGTAAGCTCTCCTACATCTATGTTAATTAAAACTAATCGTCTCCATGTATGTCCGCTCATAACTCAAAAACGACTTTACCAAATAGGAAAGTTCTATTATTGTAGCATGTTGCATTACCAGAACCAGGATTGTATGGAATCAATGGGGTCAGAAAATTTGTATGGAAAGTTTGTATTACCTTGTATGATTGCTGGTATTTAGTTTTATGTGACCTAAATGTGATGTAGGTAGAGTAGAGCAATACCTCTTTATGTGCTAGATGTCGTAAGAGGCGACTAAGGTACCGGATCCAACAGATAGTGGAATATCCATCCGAAACAGCGCAGCTTATATACTATAGAGCTGCTTCTGCTGGGCTCTGCGATTGCTACCGGTAGCAATGCCGGCATTTGGGGGCAAAATATGGCTGATCTTGGGGAGGCGGGGAGGAGGGGAGGAGTCCAACAGTGGACTTTTTATGGCTGATGTGGTGATGATGGTAAAACGTGGTTTAAACCAGTGGGTTTTAACCACGTTTTACTTCGTATTTTATAATAAAATCTTAATATGTAACCAAACCAAATCGGGCAGTCCGCTAGCTAGTTAATACTTACTAGTATTTTAAACGCGAAAAGCTGTGAATATAGGTGCGTGAGTGTATAGATGTATGTAAGTTTAAAGAAATTTATTAAACCCATAAGAAAATTCACATATATTTTTTATTACATTTTTGTTTATACAGTTTATGTGTGCGTTTATAAAATTTTGGAAAAAACAAATACTTTTTTTTGGTTTTTGTACCTTTGGGATCTGGTAGTTTCCATCACTTCTAATTATTATTGTCATTATCTAATTATCTTATTTATTAATATGTATATATTTTTATCTAATATGTATGCTATAAAACATTTTTTTTAAATACATAGGCTCTTTATATCCTTTATTTCTTTTGGAAAAACTATTATTATAGTAAATTTGTTCTCCTTCAAACTTTGTTTTTCTTGCTATAGTTGGTTCGGGGTATCGTAAGAGCTAAGTTATCTTGCTCGACGAAGCAATCTTTCTCCCATCGCCGTGTTTGTTACACTTTCACGTTAAATCTACAGAATGGATTTTAATTTAACTTTACAACAATGTAGCTCACACTACAGAGTGACACATAGACTATAATTTGTAAATATTTATGTAAGATAGAAAAAGAAGTGTTGTTTGCGTCTCTAACACCTGCCAAGTTCTGCAAATCTGTTTTATCATGTCAAAACTATTGTGCTGTGTTCGAGATGCAGATAGGAACGTAAACGTTTTTATTTATATTGAACCACTTTATCAGTGGACTCTCATCCTACATAACCAAATTTGTATAACTTCTTAAGGAATTTATAAGAGCCTATAAGTATCTCCGACATTTGCCAGTGACGCCGTCAATACTACTAAGCAGAACCTATTTCAATATGTTGATATGTACATTAAATTACACTGTAACTTGATCGGCCCAATGGTGCTAATTGTAGAGATCCTATCTTAAACCCCCAAAGGTCATGGGTTTGATCCCCACACAGGACAAATATTTATCTGATAATTTTTGTATTTGTTCTGTGTCTAAGTGTTGAATATGTTTTAAGTATTATATTTGTCTTTTGTCTAAGTGTTTTAAACGACTTATCTCAGAGTCAAATGTATATTGGATACATTATGTGAATTTATTTATTATTTAATAACCCTGTCTCTCGCTTTCTCTGCGTAAATACTATGTAATACTTCAATCCCAGATTTTTAGCTATGCCACATACTCGCCGATTATTTTTACATTATATGTCTTCATTTACATAATTAATAACAACAATAATATTTATTCCATAATCCAGACATAATCAATACTGTATATAAAATCCTGTGTACATGTATCCTATACCGTATATAAAAATAAATATGAATATAAAATCCAATCATGTAAGAAGTGTTCGTCGGCAGCTGCGCTAGTATTAAACTGGGTTACAGCTGTTTGCGTCTTCATATATTTCATAGAATCACACATTTAAAATAACAAACAAAAAACTCCGGTTGTCACAATCATTGCGTGAAAAATAAAGGAAAATAAATGTCTTTACGCGCAGAATGTTTTCAGATTGCACATCATTTAAAAGAGACACAATTCCTAAGTTTATAGAAATATATGTTAATATATGTACAAATTCTCGAAACTAGTAAAAAATAGATAAATTCCTAATGTCTTTATCTCTCAGAGTTTTTTCTTGTTTGCAACCAGGTAGTGAACAGTGGTGGAACAGCTACCATCAACTGTACATGGGGAGGCTGGCCCGCGCCACGACTCGAGTGGCTCCACAATGGAGCGCCGCTTGGAGCCGGCATAGCCGGTGGTCGCGTCAGGATTCAGAACAATGGGGAGCAGCTTGTGATATCAGCTGTGGACAGAGCTGATAAGGGCATGTACCAATGCGTGGCCAGGAATGAGAGAGACTCAGCACAAGATAGCGCTGAGCTTAGGCTTGGAGGTAAAGATGATCACAAATACAATATTTTCTAACATTTATGCGTTCTGATAATTATTCTACCACTCTTTAAACGGCCTTATTTAACTTTTTAGTTAATTAGTGTTAGTATTGTTGCTGGATTTTGGTAAAACATAACCTATTTTACAGATACAGCCCCTGAGCTCCAATACACATTTATAGAACAAGTTTTAAGGCCAGGTCAAGTTGTAACGTTAAAGTGCTCGGCAGCTGGATCCCCACCACCGCATTTCTCGTGGCTACTTGACGGACAACCTTTAAACACGATAGCAAGAGGACATAGGTCAGTTGATTTTTTAGTTAGTTATCATTCTTTCCTTCATCAAAGGTGGCTTATGAAGTAGACCTCATTCAAAAGATCCTCTGCATTGATACCTCACTCATCTATTTCTACCGCCGAATAGTAGTGTTCTCATTGCTGTGTTCCGGTCTGAAGGGTGAGAGAGGCAATGAATTTACTGGTATATGGCATAATATCTTCAAACGACAAGGTTGGCAACGCGTTAGTGATATCCTTGTGATATTCCGAGCGTATATAGGCTGCAGTGACGTTTACTATCACGCGGATACTTGTTTGTCAACCTGGTCTAATAAAAAATTGGTTATTTTTATTTTATAGGTACAGCGTAGAACAGTTTGCAACTAAAATCAATGACGTCATCAGTTATCTTAACATCTCCGCCGTGAGGTCAGAAGATGGCGGACTATATACATGCAGAGCAGCCAATTCCCTTGGTGAAGTTTCACATACATCCCGACTCAACATCTATGGTACGTATTTACCTCCCACTGCACCAGGTATCGTAAGAGGCGACTAAGGTACCGAAACTGACAGATGGCGGTATATCTACCCAAAACAGTGTAGTTCTAATACTCAGGGTAGAGATGGGCATCTCGAAAACTACGTTCTGCGATTGCCAACATGTTTGTACAGTGCGGCAATTATGGGCAAAATTCGCCCCTTTTTGGGGAGGCATATGCCAAGTATTCAATATGGTTGTAATGTTGATGATAAAACATAAGTGGCAAAAATATATTAATTGCATGTGTTTGGTAATTCACGGGCTCCAAAATTTATAAGCTTACGTACAAAACTACATCGAATAGGAATTATATTATTAATTATAGTATGTTAAAAAAATAATAAAAAGAAGGTGATGTTGTTCCTAATTTATCAATATGAAAATCATTAAGTTAAAAATAAAAATGAAATGTCAAAGATTTCACATAAACATATTAAACAACGAACAAACTTAATTAATTAATATTACGTAACTTATACATTACGTTGGAATAGAAATTTATTGTCATCATCTTCTTCATATCAGCCGTAAAACGTCTGCTGCTGGACGTAGGCCCAAGAAAGGGGGAAATTGCCATGATTGCCACATTCGGCAAGCGTAGTGGCATTCGAAGAGCGTAGCTTCGAGGCGGCTGCTGCCCATCCCCGCCCAATTGCATTTGTGCTACATTGTTTTGACCTATTTTACTTTGCCGGTACCACACGGCCCCGTTTATTTTATTAAGAAACAATGTTCTAACACATGTGGTTGCTGAATGCTATTTTCGTTACAAATATGTTGTGTGGGATTAAGATCGTTTTTTTTAATATTGCAGGCCCACCGTATGTAAGATCCATAGGTCCTGTGAGAGCGGTGGCTGGTCGTGAGTTGGTGTTATATTGTCCGTATTCTGGCTATCCAATCAGGTCAGTCTTCGTGCTCGTATATATACCATTGTATTGCAAGTAAAAGTATAATTTTAATAAAACTAGCAGATCACCACGGCTTACCGAGGAGTACCTGTCGCCATCGTTATAGAGAAATAAAATATAGCTTAGACCATTTTACTTTTAGACCATTTTAGACTTTAATACTTTGATTTTATGAAAACTAATAAAACTTATGTTATTAAATGCAGATGAAGCTTTCTAATGTAGGTCGTGTAGTTTGTGAATTTAATTATATTAAATAAACAAAAAAAATATTTTCTCTTTATAATAAAAATTTTAAAATTGTTTCAGTTCTGTGAAATGGGAGCGTGATGGAAACCCTGTTGAATGGGACAGCAGTATAGATGGTGCTCTTAGAATAATCAAAGTGGATCCAACTCATGCTGGGTCTTATAGTTGTGCGGTCCAAGGTTCCCATGGAGAGATAGCTAGAAGAGACCTGCAGCTCGTCGTAAGCAGTAAGTTTTCGAGCATTTTTTTTTTTTAATGGTTTGTTATGTTCTTATAAACTATATTTACTTCCAGATCCTCCAGAAATTGAGCCATTTTCCTTCTCAGCCAATCTACAAGAAGGGAAACGAGCTCAAGTAAGCTGCAGCGTAACATCCGGCGACATGCCCGTCCATTTCACTTGGCTTAAAGATAACTTACCAATACCTTCAAACTTACAGGTAAAATATGTAAAAAAATGATTTTTTTATGTCTAGTTCTCTGACTGGTGTAAAGGTGCAGTTCTTGTCACATGTGTAGCATTTTTTTAAATAAATTATAAAGGTAATCTTATACAGTTTAAAGAAAAGGGTATGATAGTTAAATGGTTCATTGAAAGTTGATCAGAATCCCAATTGCGTAGGTGGAAGAGCGAGGTGCTGATTTTTTCAGCAACCTCGTTTTCAAAGAGGTGTCCGCCCGTCACAGCGGGCTGTACACTTGCGTGGCGTCAAACTCAGCCGCCAAAGTAAACTATACCGCTGAACTGGTGGTCAAAGGTAACGGATATGGAGCATTAAGCACAAAGCACCAGATCTCACCAGCACCGCACCGATCACGCTTGCACCGAGCACAGAAATTGTTGTTTTTTGGCAAAAACCCACAGATTCTTTTGCAAATTCCGAAGTGTTTTAGATGGAAGTTAGAGGTTATAGAAAAGAGACTCGTTTTACGATTAGCCATCGTAAGCAACACATTTTAAAAGTTCGTCTGTACCTTTAAGTTTAAAATTGCAATACTTGTAAGTATTCAAATTATTTACTTTATAATACCTTTATTAATATGGACGAGCATTTAAAAAAAATGATGTAACCATTACATTTATAATTAACTGTACCTATTTGATTTACTTCCTTTTTGCAAATACACTCAGAATTGCTTATTCTAATATTAGCACCTAAATGTTTAACGTTTTTGTTTTGCTCAGCGTTGGATTACAGATTGCTAAAGAGCCTTATTTAAGGTAAAGGGTAACATTTTGCACTTTTTAAATTAATTCGCAAAACAATAATTATTAGTTAAGTCCTAAACCAATAGAAAATGACTTTTCAACCATTAGACGTTATGATTTTTGCACAATTCTTTCTTATTTACTCGATAAGTACATGCAGCAACAGGAAAGGTAATAAAATTGTAGAAAATAAATTAAATTCATAATTGTTAATAACTGCGACAATCATTGAATATTGAACACACTAACACGTAATGCAGGATAATTATAAAATATATCAAGTTAATTTGACGCCTTTTTGCATGCTTCAGTCTCACCCAAATGGGTGATGGAACCAAAGGATATAGCAGTCTTGGCAGGAATACCTTTGGCACTACATTGTCAGACCACTGGCTCGCCATCACCTCAAGTCACTTGGCTAAAACAGCGAGGTAAGGGTTGATATATAGTTTACGTATCTTCATATCTGTACTAGAAGGTTCACTACTGTATATACATATCTCCAGGAAAGGGAAAAAAAATCCCAGAAATTATTCTATCCTGTGTGCCAAAGATTGTGGGTTCGATCCCCAACCATAACAAATTAATGATTAAAATTTGTGTTCGTTAGGCAACCAGGTGTCATATACTTGTATTTAAGGGATTTATATGTTGGTTGACGTCCGTAACGCAAGTGTTTTAAGTGACTTATCTCGGAGTCCGGTTAAGTCAATGTTGAGAGGTTGTGTAAAGTTATTTAAAAAAAACTAACTTCATTTGTGTAGAAGACCTTATGAACAATTTTTTTTATATTAAAGTTGGATTGCTTAATTTTTTAGTTCGGCAAATGTCATTATATTTTATAATGGTTTCATGTCTATTATTAAATTCCTCGTCAGCTATAAAACATATAAGTTTTCTATACTGCTAAGTTTGATTACGAAAAAAGTTCTCTAAAAAAAGTCTTCTAGTCACTCGATATATCAGTTATTTTAAGTATGATACCTACTATTATAAGTCATTGTTTTTCACCAGGACCAACATCAACAGACTTTATTCCACTGGTGAACTTGGGTGGGAGGTTCCAATTCTTCCCCAATGGAACACTGTGGATCGAGTCAGCGTTGCCTTACGATGAAGGCAACTACATGTGCAAGTCGGAGAACGGCGTCGGTTCTTCGCTCACCAAGACGATAACCGTGGCTGTCAACGGTATGTATCCAAATATAATACACCCATACATACGCATGAAGAACCCTGATTTTGTTTTCTCATATCCCTATTGTATGAGCAATAGAGTCGTATTTGTCGCCAATTAAGGTTTGACAAATATGAGGTGCTTTTGACATGAGTACATCTTGAAATTTAATTCCATCAAAGGGGCCAGAAAAAAAATAAAAATAAATTTTATTCATGTATTTCTGCAAGCGATGATGAGCGCCTTCTTTCTAAACGACGTAATGTCAATTGAGCCTAAAATGGGCAGCCAAAATATGTCAAAAAAGGCACGACTGGCTTTTCATAGAGCTATGTTGGTTTCAACACTGACATATGATCGTGAATGTCGGGTAAGGCAGAAGAAACACGCGAGTAGAATAAATGCAATTGAAATTAAAGCGCTTCGAAGTATGTGTAAATTTGAGAGAAATATTAAAGAATAGTATAATAAGAGATCGATATGGTATAATAGATGATGTTGTAACAACAATAGAAATAGGAATGTTAAGATGGTTGGGACATGTAGAAAGCATGGATGAAAATGAATAGAATGACTACACAAATATATAGAGTGGAAGTGACGTGAACATATCATGACGACTGAGTTGAACATATAGAAGGTAGAAGAGATATTAAAAAAGGGCCTGGTCAGAAGTACCAAGAATAAACGAGAGCGATGAAAGGACTAATGCGATTAAAGGAAGCGAGAGAGGTACGCCAAGATCATAGCAAGTGAAGATCCATAGTCTCTGCCTCCCCTGATGGGACGCAGGCGTGATGTATGTATGTATAATATTGAAGATTTAATTGTGAATCTTAATATTAGTATATGTATTTAGTTTGCAATAAAATAAGTTATCAGGTCAGATTAGGAAACAATAACAAAGATTGTCCACTCTCTGCAGCCACTGAATCCAATTTTTCTAGTATCATCAATTTCGTTAGTCATTATACATTTAAATTGAGTGAAGTTCTAGAGTACGTAGCTCTTTGTTACTTATTGTATCATTTTAAATTAATGATTGAACTGCTTCTAGTTAAAGGATATGGTTTCGTCATCAGTAGAAGTTAAATAATACCAACCACTTGGTGTTAATGGAACCTTTCACAACACCAGTTATTTTTGCATGTCCTTTTCTGATAGGAATAAACCTGCGCAATAAACCTGCTGTAAATATAGTTTTAAGACTCGTCTGGTGTTAGAAAACTAGTTTTAAAGTAATGCAGCCTATTAGTTCAAATGATTTATAAATACTGTCTCTTGACAATGCAAAATAGCTTGAGATATGCTTATTTAGCTAAAGATATTTTTGACGTTTTCAAAAGACGTCATACAAAAGTAGTGTTAATGTCTATAATATACCTTCACTTCCGACAAGAAATATATTACGTAGTATAAATGTGGATTTTTGTGTATGTCTGTCCCTATGTATGCTTAGATTCTTAAAACTATTTTATTTACGGATTTTGATGTTTCATTAATAGATAAAGTGATTTAAGAGAAAGGTTTATAAGTTAGAGAAGCACTAATAATTTTAGAGTTTTCTAATGTGATGTCGTAAATAAACTTTTTTTTGTAATTACATTACAAACACTAGACCAATCAGATGATATATGTGTATTTTTTAGAGATCAATGACTTTTTTTTATCTTCATTACACTAAGGTAGAACTAGAAGCATTAAAACGGTTTAAAAACCACGCTCTAATCCATTGTTTCCCAGAGCCTGCCCGGTTCGAGCTGACATCTCACAACATGACAGCGCGCCGTGATGCGCCCGCGACGCTTGTGTGTGACGTGCTGGGTGACAGCCCCATTAGGGTCACCTGGGAGCACAACACAAACCACCTAGATCTTAATACTTATAGGTACAAATGGCTATGGCTTAGACAAACCTTTTTTTACGTTACTTATTTATTTGTTATTGGTTGGGAAGTATGTTTCTCGACGCAATAGCACTATTAAAAAAAACAAAAAGTCAATCGTATGTCAGTGTGGTAAATTAGATCAAATTTTTTTAATGCGGCCAGTACAAAACTTTTCAAATATGTCCATTGGTATTCAAGTAAGTACTAATTATGTTTACTATTTTCACCAAAATCCTCAGTTAATTACTATTGTTAAATGACTTCATTTTGAACGTGCCTTATACCACAAAATCCGAGCTTAACTTGAGATTCGTCTATTATCTGGTTTTTTACCGAATTATATATTGTCTTATATATTTTTTTGAGTAACTTACACAAGAATCCATGTCGGTAGTGACGCCTAATGGATATTAGGTCACGGCCAAAAAACTTAATAAATTGATCTAATTTTCATGTAATAAAATATCGGGTAAATACAAAGAAATGTGACATTGTCACTGCATCTATTTTAATATGACAACCCTGCAGTAGCGACAAAATCCTGCTTGACTATCAAGTTGAAAAGTTAAAACAATATTTCTTTGTCCCGTTTTAATTTGACTCACCGCTGAAGTCATTTGTCTGTATAATAATAGTTACAAACAAAATTGGGAAATAAATGGATGAACTTTGACCGTGATGTAGATCTTAGACTTCATGTTTGAACTGTACACAGACGTTAAATTTATGACTTATGTTTTTTTATGTTACTAAGTCGATCAACAAACATACGATCCGAGTGATCGTCACCGCAGTGTAGACCTCATACAAAAGGCATTGGTACCTGACTCAAACCTATTTCTACCACCAAATAGCAGTGTTAGTATGGCTGTGTTCCGGTCTGAAGCGTGAGAGACGCAGTGAATTTACTGATGTGGCATAATATCTTCAAGTCACAAGGTTGGCAACGTGTTAGTGACATCCTTGCGATACTATCATGCGCTTACTATCATGCGCACTGTATGCTTGTTTGACAACCTGGTCTTATAAATAAAAGTATATAGACGCTCCTATAACCTCAAAGATATCATTAGCGTTTTGCCAACTTTGTGTCTTGAAGATATTATGTAATATTATCCGATAATTCCCATCCCTCTCATACTCTTCAAATCAAAATGTAGTAAAGCAAATACTGCTGTGTGGCGATTGTAATATATGAAAGGGAGTATTAATACAGATGACCTTGAAATAAAGTTCGATAATTAACGATCTGGCATGTATATGCCAGAAAAAGTCCACTGATGGACATATATATGCCTCCAAGATAGGGAGATTTTTGACCATAATTTCTGCGCTTGGCATGTATAGTATTAAACCACCCTGTAGTATTTA
This sequence comes from Heortia vitessoides, assembly GCA_020976665.1. NCBI lineage: Eukaryota > Metazoa > Arthropoda > Insecta > Lepidoptera > Crambidae > Heortia > Heortia vitessoides. The sequence continues at coordinate 1,017,755 of JACJUM010000202.1, forward strand.
AGCTGCGCTGTTTCAGATGGTTATACCGCCATCTATCGGATCCAGTATTGAGGGAGGTACTATTCCACACTGCCGGTATCTCATAGCTTACTGATTATAATTAATGCAAGGGTCTTTTACAGGTTAAGTGTGTCAGAAGCAAAGACTGATAGTGGTTTAAGGTCACAACTGTATATCAGCAGAGCTGATCGGCAAGACTCCGGCGTGTACAGGTGCCAGGCCGTCAATGCCTACGGTCGTAATGAACATTATATCTATCTTTCCGTCCAAGGTATGTAGGCAATGAATAAACATATTTTACTTTATCTTTATCTAATAGTACACTGTTGAACATAGTCCTTTCAAAAAAATACAAGATATTGAAATTTTGAAACCTGACTCCATTATAAGTCGCTTAAAGCACTTGTGTTACGGACATCACGTGACAGAGGAATCACATACTTGAAGTTAAATTTTTTTAAAGAATATAGCGATTAAAAGTTTTTATTACTTTAGTTTAAGTTTCAACTAATGGAAAAGTTTTTAAAAACACTTTAGTTTCGTAGTAAATTTGTTACAAACATACAAAAATTCGAAACTCGTTCAAAAACATCTATTTTATGTAGGATTATAATTTTTTTGTTAATAAAATATAGCAGAATAAATATAAAAGATTATATAGGCCCCTATTTGACTTAAATACTACTGATCCGATCATGTAAGCTATATCATTCCAGAAGAATGTAGCTTTTTATTAGTGCAATAATTTCCAAAATCCTTTCAGTATTCTGTAAGCCTATTCTTTATAAACAAAAACCCACATATTTTCTCTTCATTAGTATAGACTATAGAACTGTTGGAGTTATAGCTTTTATTGATTTCAGAAAAACCCGACACGCCACACTCTCTGTCAGTCACGGAGATTCTCAGCCGAGCTGTACGGCTGTCATGGAGCCAAGGCTTCGATGGAAACTCCCCACTTGTGGGCTACATGTTGCAATATTGCCCACTATCAGCGCAAGGCGCAATTCGTATTAATCAGTGGGATTCGGCAATAACCATCAACGTCTCCGTCCACAGTGCTTCACTATCCCACGTTACGTAAGTATCAGAGTTCAGGTATTACGGAAAACTGCGAATGATTCACACAACATCTTATACAATGACTTCGATGTAAGACACTTAAAGTAAGTACTTTATGGACTCCCGACAACGGACGTAATATACGTGTATAATCACACACGAGTGTCCTGGGTGATGTCCCACGACTTTTGGCGAACATGACAAGAATCACATCATTACCATCGGGCCGATCGATAAAAATAAATAACAGCTTATTCTTTTTGTTCCAGGTTAACAAAAAAGGGAGACATTCACTACGAGGCATTCTTAAGCGGACTCAGGCCTCATACAGCCTACATGATCCGAGTAGCAGCTGTCAATCAGATAGACAGAAGCGCATTTACAGAGCCAGTTGTAGTCAAAACACAAGAGGAAGGTAAGAAAATTTATATTAAGATTTTATATAAAACACAAGCAGTGCCCGCGAATTTGTCCACGTCGAATAGTGACTGCAACACTGAAAGAATATTTCTAATCAAACCAGCTGTTCCTTAGATTAGCGCAGTTAAACAAACAAAAAACTTTTCGGCTTTACAATATAGATACTAATACAGTATAGATATTTTATGTTTTTCATATCGTCAATACAATTATAAAATATAGACTAGTACTAGTATCCCGGCCCTTAACGGTTCCTTACGCGAGCCACCAGAAAAGAACACTGATAGTGATGAGGGTTCCAAAAACAACTAATGGTATTGAAACCTATACTGGCGTCAAACTGTTGTGTTGCCAGTATTTAGAATAATTCGATTCATATTGCCATAATAAGCCGTGAGGTACCTGCGAGGTAAGAGGCGACTGTTACCTAAACCGACAAATAGCGGTATATTAGCTCAAATGTACAGGGTGGGATGGGCAGCAGCATCCCCGTCGCGAAAGCTGCGCTTTGCAATTGCCAGCACGCTTGCCCCAGCGCGGCAATTAATTTCAATGGCTGGTGTGACGATGATGATGTTATTTACATTGTCATGATATCATCATTATAAATTATGTATCCGCAGCTCCATCAGAGGCGCCGACTTCAGTGCAAGTCATAGCGGGAGGAGCTGGGGAACTTCACGTATCATGGAGGCCACCAACCCGGGACGCCTGGCATGGGGAACTACTGGGCTACTCCGTATCGTGCTCAGAAATAGGTCCCGGGGGAATGCCGTTACTTAATACTACAAGGTAATAAAAATTCATAAAGTTATAAACAACTGGGTGATTCAAATGCACCGAATAGTATAATGTATATTTATGTACTATTCGCTGTGGGGTACCGGCAGAGTAGAATAGTACCTCCTTCTGTACCAGGTGTCGTATGAGGCGACTAAGATACCAGCATCGACGGATTGCGGTATATCCATCCGAAACAAAGTAGCTCAAATGCAAGAGGGGGGGATAGGTAGAAGCATCCCATAGCTTAGCAGTTTATTTCAATGCGTATGTTAAATATTTTATTTTTTACACAAAAACCTTGTCAAAATAAGCCTCTATCTCCATTTGTATTTGAAGATGTGTTCTAAAGCTCTATTTGAGATAATGACCACAGCAGCTTTCTGCCATCAAATCACTAGCCATCGGGATAGGGGTGAATTCTTCATACCTTGAAACCTAATTAGCTGCACAAAGTACGGTTTTAGAATAATTTGTCAGGCGCGCTTCAGACAACTGAAGTAAACCATAAAGGAAGGAAAGAAAAAGAAACCATAAACCACACCATGTGTGTGTGTGTGTGTGTGTGTGTGATTTATTTGATGGGCTCGATTCAAATATACAAATTGACAGTATTTACACAGATTTTCGTAAGCTACTTGATCGAGTGGACCATCTTAAATTATTAAAAAAAACTTGCTTTTAATGGTATTAGGGGAAATATATGGAGATGGTTTAAATCCTACATTTCAAATAAAATACAAAAAGTGGTAATAGGGTTTGTGAGTCAAACGCTTTAAATGCTCTGGAGTTTCCCAGGGATCTATACTGGGTCCATTACTATTTGTTATCTTTATCAATGACATTAGCAAATGCATTTTAAATTGTAAATACCTTCTTTACGCTGATGACTTGAAAATATACTTGCGAATAAGGAACTACTAAGATCACATTCTATTACAAGAAGATCTGGACAGATTCAGTTTTTATTGTTACGAAAACAAGTTGGAGCTCAGTCTCAGCAAATGCAAAAGCATAAGCTTCACAAAGAAAAAAAACAATAAGTAATTTCACTTATTGACTCTGTGGTACGGATATAGACAAAGTGCAATCGATTAAAGACCTGAGCATTACATTAGATAGTAAACTCCACCTCGACATTCATATAGACAATATCATCAGTAAAGCTTCCAAAATGTATGGCTTTGTCGTAGGATCCGCTGCTGAATTCAGACATTCAGATACACTGATATATCTATTTAAATCATCAATAAGAACACAAATTGATTACGCAATTGCTATATGGAACCCATTATTTAAAAAATATGAGGCAAATTTGGAGAGAGTACAGAAAAAGTTTTTGCGGTATGTTACCTACAAATGCTACCGTAAATACGTACGAGGCGCTTTTAAAAATCATTAACTGATTATCAACTGGAAGCTATGTTTCTTTACAACCTTTGTAATAACAGATACGATTGCATGAAAATAACAGAACAAATAAGGTACCCAGTACCCTCGCGCCCCCATATTCGGACATCTCGCCGTAACAATATTTTCTTCGCAAACTCAGTCACGTACTATCGCAGGTATACGATCTTCACTAAATCGAATGTTTACGACATATATTGATAAATTAAATAACGTAGACATGTTCGCTGGAAATAAATCGTCATTTAAGAAAGAAATTATTAAATCATTAACAGCATAAACAGTGACAGCCAACACACGCAATCACACATATGCCTATACATAAACACACACAAATACGCACACGCATACACGCATGTAAGTCGGTCTATATCTTGTTTACTTATCGTATATAGAGGATGCATACACTAATACTAATACTTAGTAATTGCATACATATGTGTTTTCTTGTTTTTATTTTTTTTTACATTGCTTCACAACTGTATTACACAGGTACCATATGTAACTCCTTAATATAATATTTGACCAGCTAAGTTGGGTTTACAATGATTTATATTATATTAGTCGTAAGTTTTAGATTAAGTTAATATAGTAAACTTGTTTGTGGTCTCAATAAATAAAAAGAAAAAAGTAAGACTATGGTTTCTTAACATGCATCTAATACTCCTCGTATTGCACATATTCCAGAGATGCAGTAACCGCTCACCAACAAGCCGTATGCTCGTTTACCATCATACAAACAAAACTAAGTAATTTGATGATAACCTTCTTTTGAAACAGAACTCTGACAGTGAACGGTTGGTCAGCGACGGAGATCAATTTGTCGGCACTGAGAAAATTTACCCGGTATGAAGTGCGTGTGAGAGCGTTTAATGGCATCGCAGCCGGCCCAGCATCAGCACCCGTCACAGCGACAACTCTTGAAGGAGGTAAGTTTACTATACGTAAAATATATAACCTATAATGTTGTATGTTAAATGTTGTTTGTAATCAATGGAGGAGTAGCGGAGTTCCTCTTTTACTAGACGTCGTAAGAGACGACTGAGGTACTGGAAACAACAGATGGCGGTACATCCATCGGAAACAGTGTAACTTACGAAAGCAGTGCTCTGTAATTGCTAATATTCTTGCCCAGTTCGGCAATTATGGGCAAAATTCGCATTTTCTTGGAGAAGCCTATGTCCAGCTGTAGATAACCAATGGCTGATACGATGACAATAATGATAATTAATGTCCCTAACACCCCTACTAGAGATAACAATAGTTATCAGATCATCGGCAACTGTTGCGTTTATTAAAAGAATGTAAAATCACTAAAGAACTAACAAACAATCCTTCACCCCAGTTCCAGAGTCACATCCGATGAGGGTAACCTGTTCACCACTATCGTCATCTAGCATGAAAGTGTCCTGGAATCCACCACCCATCGGGCAACACGGAGGCCTCATTCAGGGATATAAAGTCATTTACTCGCCTCTTACAACGGACCATGGTAAGTTACAAATGTTTTACTTACGTGTTGGTTATGAGAATCAGTACCATACAAATTCCACCTGTTGATCTTTCTTTTACAGCTGATGTTGGAGAAATAAAGCGGGTAACCACAACCGACACATACCTTCACACCTTGAGAAAATATACCAACTACTCCATTCAAGTGCTGGCGTTCACAAATGCTGGTGATGGGAAAAGAAGCCCCCCAGTCTATTGTATGACTGAAGAAGATGGTGAGTATTATTGGTGTAACGTTAAATTTTTACAAAAGGTCGTCTGCATTGGTACTGCCACTCTCACCTATTTCTACCGCCAGAGTGAGAGAGGCAGTGATTTGACTGGGTAATGTGGCATAATATCCTCAAGTCACAAGGTTGGCAACGCGTTAGTGATATCCTTGTGATATTACGAGCGTCTATAGGTAACGCTTAATAACACGCAGACTGTATGCATGTCTCTAGACCTGGTCTAATAAAAAAAGATAATAATAATTTGTCACAGTCAAATATTGTGCGCATACAATTGTGCGCATATT
>JACJUM010000202.1:1023555-1052502 GCA_020976665.1 Heortia vitessoides
CTGGGCAGGCGTAGTGCCAATTTGATGCTGCTGTCAATCCTCGCCCTGTCGCATTTTAACTACGCTGTTTCGAAAGTCTACCGATATCTGTCAGTTCAGGTACCTCAGTCTAACGGGTAACGACACCTGTTTCAGAGGAGGCACTATTCTATTGCCGTGAGCAAACTTCCTGCCGTGAAGTGCCGGAAGAGTAAAATTATACCTCTCACTGCACCAGGTGTCGTAAGAGAGGACTAAGGTGCCAGAACCGACAGATGGCGGTATATCCATCCGAAACATAGCAACTAAAATAGACAGTGCGGGGATGGGCAGCAGCATCCCCGTCGCGAAAGCTGTGCTTTGGGATTACCAACACGCTTGCCCAGCGCGGCAATTATGGGCAGAAAACCTACTTTTTTGGAGAAACCTATCCTAGTCCAGCAGTGGACTTCCAATAGCTGGTATGATGATGATGAGAACTATTCTACTTTGTTGGCCCGGTATCCCACGGATAATTGTTTTTATGTAAGTGGTGTGTTTCGTATCGTTTTTAGTGCCATCAGCTCCAGAGAAGATCAAGGCCCTGGCTTATTCTAGCGATTCGGTGCTCGTCAGCTGGTTGCCTCCACTTCACCCCAACGGGATTATCTCGCACTACACTGTGTACTATAGGGAAGCTGGAAGGTGGGTACTCTACTTTTAATGAAATCAATAACGTTATTACTAGCTTTGCCCGCGACTACATTCATGTAGAATTCATCATCAATATCAGCCATGAAAGTCCACTGTCGGACATAAGCCTCCCATATAAAGAAGAATTTTGCCAATAATAGCTGGGCTGGTCAAGCGTGGTGGAGATACTGCTGCCCATCCCCATCCTGTAGTATTTGAGTTGCGCTGTTTCGGATGGTTATACCCCATCTATCGGTCCCGGTACCTCAGTCGCTTTTTACGACACCTGGTACAGGGGGAGGTACTGTTCTACTCCGCCAGTACCCCACAGTGAAAGGTATATATTTATTGATTGTATTTGAAGGTGCTGTTTTAGTCACATTTGGCTATTATCAGTAAGAGTAAATCTTTAGAAAGTACGATAAAATAATATTATGTCTATACCTACACATATAATATTAATTAACAAATTTGCATACTGTTATACCATTACAATGGCTACGGTGATTTTTCAGAGAGATTTTGTACGGAAACGATCCTATCATAAATATTTACAGTTGTTTTAGAAACGCACTGTTAAAAAACAAATAATGCTCAGTTTTGTAAATATTTTCATAGTGGTCATAGTGTGATATAGTAATCATATGCGATGGTACATAGCTTACCTCAAAAAATTGGTTATCTAACACTGATATAATTTTTCAAACAAACAAAAAGTGACTTCAGTTTTATGCAATGCACTTTACAGATTAGGCAAGCACTCAAGTTTTACGGCGTCAGCGGACAAGAAAATGGATACAGAACTTATGTTCCAAGTCCGGAACCTAATGGAGAATCAGCTGTACGAGTTCTGGGTATCGGCAACTACTGGTTCCGGGGAGGGGGAGTCTACTTTAGTCGTGGGCCAGGGACCAAGTGCTAGAAGTAAGTTGAACATTCGAATTCCATACTAATTCATCGTCATCGTCTCATCAGCTGCAGAATATTACTGCATAACTAGAGAGATAGAGCTACGCAGTTTTACGGATTAAGAATTCTGGAACTTCAGTCGCGTCTTACGACACCTGGTACAGAGGGAAAACTTTTCTGTTCTGCCGATACGCCATGGTTATTTCATGCAAACACATTTTTGTTATATATCTTTTTTGTTGAGGTTTAAGACATACGCGTATATAGATTCATGTTATTAAAGCCAGCTGTAGATTGCGCCTCTAATTTCAGTTCCAGCGCGAATCGCATCGTTTGGCCGACGACTGTCAGTAGGCGCGGGTCGAGGCACGTTGCTACTCTGCACTTGCGTGGGAGCGCCCGCTCCGCGATCTCGGTGGGCCCACCAGCGGGCGCCTGTCACGCACCACGTATACTATCAGGTCACGCACGCTGGCCACCTGCATATAAGAGGTTCGTTTGTATAATTATAATTATATACTCTTTATTGTACACCAATATTTTATTGTATATCAATAAAAACAAAACAATACCATGGAATAGTACAAGCAGCGACCTTATCGCTAAATGCAATCACTTAATTACTTATTGTTACATACATTAACGAAGTTCTAAGTATTGACTGATTAAGAGTATCTTAAGTGTACGATTTGTGTCTGGGTGTTAAATATTTGTATCTAAATAGTATATTTGTGATTCCTCTATTGTCTGACACCAGTACGCGACTTACCACGGAGTTAAGGGGTTTTTTTTTATTATTACAGAAGTAAACGAGCAGTCGTCGGGCAATTTCACTTGTACAGCCAGCAACTCCATCGGCGAGGACTCGATATTGTATACAGTACTCGCGGTGATGCCACCAGCGCCGCCCTCTCTATCCTTGCAGTACTCCACCGCCTCCAGTATTAAGCTGCACTGGCAACGAGGGTTGGATGCTGCAGACCCTATCCTTGGTAAGGAACAAGAATTTATTACGAAATCTATTTAATTCAGAAATTAACCAATTTGAACCTTTAGTATTAATAATATAGTCTTTATTGTACACCTAAGATATAAATAAGATACAAAAATTAATAACTATAATAGTACAATGGAAGGCCTTATAGCTTAGAGCAATTTCTTCCAAACAAAATTAAATAGACAGTTCAAGGGGCATCTACTTGAGTACATTATATAATCAAATAAAAACATAGTTATAAACTATATAATTTTTGTATGATATATATTTAGGACAGGACCATGACAGCTGGGTCAGCTAGTGTATCCTATTAATATTATAAATGCGAAAGTAAAAATGCGCTTTCCTGCCTAAACCTCTTAACCGATTTCGATGAAATTTGATACAGACAATATTTGGACCCTAAGAAAGGACATAAGCTATTTATATATGTTCTATTCGAAATAAGGGTTGTTAGGGATTGAAAAGGGGGATGAAAAGTTGTATGAAAGTATCGCTATTTTTAGAGCTAGAAACTTTAAACTTATTTTTCAGGCCATTAATTCGATATAAATAAATATGCCATTTAAAGTTTATATAAGCTAATATAAAGAGGTATGGTACTCAAAAAAACTATTCCACGCGGACGAAGTCGCGGGCACAGCTAGTACGAGTATTAATTGACCTGTAAACATATTTTTCAGGCTACCTTCTACACTACAAACAAGTGTCAGAAACTGACTGGCATATAGTGGAACTGTCACCAGAAGTGACGTCGTACACAATGGACATGCTCAAATGCGGGTCCACATACAACGCCAAGATCCAAGCCAAGAACAAGATTTCTATAGGACCACCCAGCGAGCTTCTCGCAGCTACTACCAGAGGAGGCCGTAAGTTTTAATTGATATAAAATAGTAAATAGAGAGGGCAATGGTCGGAGTTTCTATGCGCGATCAAATCAGGAATGAGGAGATTCGTAACAGATCCAAAGTTACCCATATAGTCCGGCGGATTAGTAAGTTGAAGTGGCAGTGGGCAGGGAAATTGTTACGCAGAACCGATGGTCGATGGAGTCGTAAGGTTCTGAACTGGAGACCACATACCGGCAAGCGCAGCGTGGGCCGTCCGCCCGCAAGATGGACACAGGCCGCGTACAACCAGCCCTATTAGAGATTACTTGGGGAGGCCTATGTCCAGCATTGGCCATCTTATAGCTGATATAATGAGTAAAAAAAAACACATGATATTTCGTAATTTCACCTGACTCCGAAAAAAGCAGCTAAAGCATTTGTTTTACGGATATCAGTCAAGAGGAATTACAAACATAATATTGACATGTATAAGCAACACGCCACTGGATAAACTCAAGTTTTTGTCATTCGTCTATATCCCGTTAATCTACTTTATTTTTCTAAGTAGTAAATTAGAGTTTGAATGCCTGAGGATTTCTTGGTATTCCTTACGAAATAATAGATCTAGGCTCTAGGTCTAAACGATCACTTTAATTATGGTAAACAGTAAAATTGTGATCAGTATAAATCTTGCAACTTGACCAATGTTATCATACTTATGTTTAAAAAATCTATTATCTCTGATTGCCGGCGGAACGAGAACCCATGCTATTTTATTTTCGGGAAAATGCATTAACAGCTGAGAAAAGAGTTTAAACCTCTTTTCTAATAATCTCTTCTCTCTCTCTCTCTCTTTTTATGCATAGACCTATATGTTAATAGTGCAATTTATATAATACAGTTTTTTAAGGAAATGTTTTACGCAAACCAGAAACAACAAAGGAATCACAATGCGAGAGCCGGACTCACGACCCAAACATCTCTTTCCGCACTATTAACCAACTAACATTAATATCGTTTATTAAATTTATAATAATTTTAATGCCCTTTAACTTTGAATTACTTCTTTGTCGTCTATGAACAGGATGTCCCTCAATACAGTGTGCCTTTCAGCTGTTTCCACCCACTCTCCTCCAGTGAGAGCCCGCTGTTTGTTTTAGTTCGTCCTCCCATCTTCTTATTTGTTTTCCGTTGCTGCGTTTACTAATAATTGTAATAATATAATTATTGAAGAACTCATGCGCTAAAATACCCAGCAAACATTATGTAGCATTTTTAAGACACTGGTGTACTCCATATTTTTATTTTATTTATATAGATGATCTACAATTAATACAATTATCAAAAAATAATTTTAGTTTAGAACTAAATATTAATTCTAAATGTACAATTACTTATACATAAACACAGTATGCACAAAATAAGAACTAATATTTATTTAAAAACCCAGTTCAACAAAAGAATAAATTAAATTTTAACACACATTGTAGCGAAATACACTCATTGACATGGAGCAAACATTGACGTCAAAATGTTGGCAAATTTCATAAAACAATTAGCTGATCCTGGCCACAGGGCACAGTAGTACAGTTCTCCAGAACGGAGGCTTAAGAAGAGATGTCGGATGGCGGGAAGGCGCGTGAGAACTGTAAATGATATTATCTCTAGTAAAATTGGACAGACGTGATAATTAATTATTAAATGAGCATTCGATCTAAATCCCTACATTTTTCTACACATATTCCATATTTTTGTATATTCCAGGACCAAAACCCCCAAAGCCAGAAGAACACGTGCATATGAACTCGACAGCTATAAAAATCAATTTCTACGCATGGCGAGACGGTGGCTGTCCCATCCTCGGCTTCAGAGTATCTTATCGACGAGCCGGTACAGAACATTGGATCAAAGTACGCAAAAACTATCATTTATTGATTTGACGCATAGAATTCATAATTAATGTCTTCAGACAAGGCACATGTAACAAATATTTCTGGAAAAATGCTAAACTCAGTTTTTTTACGATTCGTTAGCACAATCATCGTTTTTGGTACAACTCTGGGGCTGTTGCTGCAGCAGATACAAAAGGCAAATATTAGTTTCTGTTGCCGTGAGGTACCGCCTGAGTAGAATAGTACCTCTCTCTGAATCAGGTGTCGTAAGAGGTGAGTAAGGTACTAGAACCAACAGATGGCGGTATATCTATCTGTGTAGCTCAAATGCCTGAATGCTAACACTGCTCTTTAGCCATTTATATATGTGAGAGTGAGGTACCAATGCAGGCGACCTATATATGAGGACTACCTCTAGTGACATTTAAATTAGATATTTCCTACCGTGCTATGCCGTGGGGTACCGGTTGAGTAAAATAGTATTTCCCTTTGTAACAGTTGTCGTAAGAGATGACTAAGGTATCAGAACCGACAGACAGCGGTATATCCATCCGTATCAGCCCGGAATCAGCGTAGCTCAAATTCACAGAGCGGGGATGGGCAGCAGCATCACCGTCGAAAGCTGCGCTCTGTGATCGCCAACACGCTTGCCCAGCGCGTCAATTCTAGGCAAAATTCTCTTTTTTTGGGGAGGCCTGTAGCTAGTAGACTTTAAAGTTTCTGATATGATGACGTTCTACAGCTGAAAAAAGAACTTATCTAAATCATCATATAGTACGTTGACTAATTATTCTATACATAAACATTTCCACCGAGTTTCGCTTCGCAGGTGGGTGACGAGTTAAGCTCAGCGAGCCATGTTATCGGGGACCTGATGCCAGCCACGTGGTACGAGCTCTCCATCGAGGCGTACAGCGACGCGGGAGCAGAGAAAGTTACTTTACTTGCCGACACTTACACTCTAATTGGAGGCAAGTTGTAATGCTTATCGAACTACATATGTTTATTGTCATGGAATAACAGTTGCAATACATTCGTAACATTCTCTCAAAGTTCTATTCTTTATGAAAAATCGTTTACTTCTTCATCCGCGTAGAAATGCGAAATACTAAATTCTTTAATTCATGCAAAATATCGTATATTGAACGATGTGAAATGCAAAATATCGTATATTGAACGAAATGACTACGAGATAAGTGCAACTGAGGTAAATATATAAATGGTACATAGTTGTAATGAAGTCCTTGATTACTATATTATGTTTAGGTTTATCACCTGTGTTACAAAGGTCAGTACCCTCCTTAAATGAACAAAAATTGTGAACTTTATGTTGACAATATAATAAAGAAATATTTGTTATTAATTACACGAGGTAATCTGAAATGTAAAGTTTAATGTTTAGTCTATACGTTTAGTCGTACAATAAATACTCAAGTGTTTCGAAGATAAGAGTTAGCAATCATTCACTCACCTTGACTTTAGCCTCCCTAAGTGATAATAGATATAGGTCAACTTTTTTTATTTATTTTGTTTTACAGATATTTAGAGAGGTATGTACGTTTTGTGGAAGGAGTAGAACTTTTTGGAAGTGTACAAACGCTAACAATAGTACTAAAATACATATATTCAACAGCCAGACACAGAACAAATACAAATAATAATATTTGTATTTGTCCTGGGTAGGGATCGAACACACGATCTTTGGCGCACAAAACAAGATTACAACCATCTGTGCCAACCGGCCCGTCAACTTGATGACGCCTTGAAAATTTATCAAAGCGACATCTCTTTACTGTTATATACACAAACTATAATTATAACCTTAACACCGTATTATCATAAAGAATTCATACAAAATTTCAGCGAACGACTAAACTCTAATGATATAATAATTCTGACTCTAGTGATTTATCTAACTCTACGGAAGATATTCTCTTTCCGCGACTGATTTTCGGCCTTCAAGTTCACATTAATGTCGACTGCTTTATATTGTGTCGAACTAGGAGTACTAACAGCGTAGAAGTACAGAAGGAGGTCAGGTGTCGTAAGTCACGACTGCGGCACCAGAACCGAAAAATAGTGGTATATTCAACCAAAATAGCACAGACCCAAACGAGGACCATGCAATGGGAAGCAGCATTACTCTGGCAAAGCTAGATTTTGCGTTTGCTATCCTTGTGAGGATCATGTTTTAATGATGATAATAATTCATGTTAAATAAATGAAGATTGTTGGAAGTTACACAAAGCTTGCTCTCGATGCAGAAAGGTCTCCATCTTCAAAAGGAATCAATTCAGAGTCTTCTTTTTTTTAATTTATCAGACCCTACAACGCCATACACGCACGTCGCTACCACATCTAACACATCAGCTAGAAGTTCATTCTACAATCAGAGTTTCTTCGAGACACTACTATTTATTTATAAACCACTCGATGATGTGACGTGTTTTATGACGTATTATCCCCTGACGCGCAGGCCGCATCCCGCCCCTGAAGCCGTCATCCCCGCTGTCGGGCGGCGCGCGCACGTCCACGCGCACGCTGGTGATGGCTGCGGTGGCGGCCGCACTGGCGTTGCTCGCCACGCTCGCGCTCGCGCTGTGCCTGCTGCACGGGAAGAGGAAGTCAGTACTGATACACCCAGCTCACTCTTTATACACTTTTTTACCTAAACAATCTCCTTTTATAACCATAAACGACTATCTACCTATGTTGTCCTAGTATAACTAGTCACCAGATAAAACCCTTGAGAATGTGTAATCTCCATCAAAACCAACTCTACGGTCAGTACGTTGCCTCAGAAGTCTCATTAGACAGAGGTCTACTATCTCTTATAATATATATCGTCTGTCCTTTGGTATGAACATGACAAGCTCATTAATTATCTGAGAAATGTTCATCAAATTTTTCTCAGATGATGGTATGACCCGAGAGGAGTAGTGGCTTACTCTCTATCTTTTATCTCTGTTATTCTTATATTTTCAGTAGGCACACTCAATCGGAATGAAGTCTTGTCTAGGAGTTATCACTATTTACTACTAGAATAGTTAAATACAGTTAATTCTTACTTAAAATAATTCCCGCATTGCAAACATATTTATTGTTATATATTTGTGATAAATATGTTTTACAAACATATAAAAATTATCTTTAAATAGCACTGATAAGGGAATTACGGTGACCAGCTCGCTACCCCTTGCTATAGATCATGTGTTTATTCCTATTTATAAATTGGACACGTAGATTTACGATGTCTTACATTTGGAGACGATTTTTTTTATAGATTTGGTTGTGAATCTGTTTGTTTGTATTTAATATAATTTAATTGCAGATTTTTATGCATTTCAAGCGACCATTACATGAGAGACGACAGAAAGTTAAGTGAAAGCAACGAAGCTGAGAGGGAGAAATTAAGAGAAGGACAAAAACTATATTCATCATCTTCCATTAACGGCAACGAAAAGTCGAATGATGACTCTTCAGGTGAACTTCAATTGATACGTATTTTCGTAAATATTTATTGCATTTTATTTGCATGATCGCTTGCTTTATTTAACGAGATCCACGCACACATTATCAAACTGTTAGAAACATGCATTTTGAACGTCACAAAATCGAGTTACGTATACGTATATATATGCATGTGTGTGTATATATATATATATATTATATCTCTGCAGCTAAATTGTGAAAGTATATTACCTATATACCTTTTATTTGCATATTTTGTATTTATTTTCTACATATGTAAATAATATATCTCGTTATAGTCTTAAACTTCAGATGGGAAGAGGCAAGTTGAATATTTTCTAGTAAATATATTTTTTAATATAAAGTCCCGCATTTTACAATGCATAGAAACTCTCTGTATGTAAGAAAAAAATATTATCACTACAAACTAGAACATGGTCGCTTTCCGCTGTTTGTCTACCTCTATGTAAGCTTAGACTTATCTATAATACATGCACATAATACATGCATACTATAGTAGATAAACACAGATAATTTTAGAAGTTTCCAATGTGATGTCGTAAATAAACACATTTTGTTGCGATTATATTACAAACGATGGCTGAACATGACAAAAACATGCTATAGTATTAAACAACTTTAAAAAAAAGTCTGCGATGGTTGATATATATCTCTTAAAATAACAATAACTATTTTTACCTACATTATACCCATTTGAAGCTGGGGTCTTTTTTAGACGAACCTATTGCTGTACTAATCAGACGTCCATTCCAGCGCCATCGAGTGAGAGGGTGAAGTCACTTGTTACCGTCTGTTCCCGCATTCACCCGCATGCCCCGCGCCGACGTCCGCGCGTTTAATTACAGTCGTCCCCGCAGGGCTCGCGGGATTTGAGCGCGATGGACGGTAGTAACCTATGTAATTCGCTTCCGTAGCCGAACTATACGAGATCAGCCCGTACGCGACGTTTGGTGCGTCGGCTGCGCACGCGCTGCAGTTCCGCACGCTCGCGCGCCGCGAGCTCGACGCCGCGCCGCCACACCGCCGCCGGCACAGAGCTTGCGATCACTATAGATACGGTATGACGTTTGATTTAATTACCATTATTAAAAATGATAATTGATGAAGAAAATTATTGAGAACTCACTTAAAATAACCATAGGTTATTCTGTAAGGGATGAAGATTCTAAATAAAACTCAAATATAGTAATTTTACTAAAAAAATTGTTGTCTTAAGATAAAATAAAAAAAAACACTACGCATACAATCTAAGTTAAAATTTTTAAGTGAAACGAGGTCTGTGTTGCGAATTGATAAAACCTAGGTTGATAGGAAGGAGAGATGCTGCACTAATTATTGTGATTGCAAGTAATGTATAAAATTTCAAATACTTAAACGATTATGGCTACCACATCGTCAAGATGTTATAGGCCCGAGTCATCTTCAGCGTGTAGTTTGTTAAAAAAAATAAAACATGTAGTGTTACACTAGGTTACTGTCTAGTTAATATTATATTTAATTACAGGAAGTATGTATAACAGTAATCCGAAGTGTACCCATAATAAATAAATAAATATTTATTTATTATAAGAGCTGCAAACACACTGCAAATTTTCTGACGGCGGGTCTATCGCAAACGAATCAACTCTCATTTTAAAACAAAATTTACCCCCCATTTAGCAAATAAGTACCCTACCAAAATTACTCCCCAACCCAATTGGCAAGCCCTAAACTCACTGCAACCTTCCGACGGAGGAATGGTTTGTGCCGCAGACGAATCGAGCCTGTCTAAATGCTCGACAGTGGAGGCGCGGCACCGGCTGCGCGCGGCGTGCGCGGGGGCCGCCGCGCCCCCGCCGGGGGGCAGCTGGCGGGACACGCACACCGACTCCGACGACAACAGTGATAGTGCTGCTAATACTACTACTAAAGGTGTGATACAAACTACTTCTAATAATATAAAACCTTTTTTAAAAAATAAACTTCTTTTTAAAGTAGATTTTGGATTTACTCGTATCACAATCATCGAGGTTTATAAGGATGTGGCGATGTTTCTTTCTGTTCATGTCATGTATCCAGCCACAAGAATCAATACAAAACTTTACAAAGACAAAGTAAAGCCCGGGATAGCCGTGATCATTAGATTAGCTATAGGACGTATACTACCTAACTTAGGCCTCACAAGATTTTTAATATTAGATCAACCATCAGGGATTTCCCGATAAAAGCCATGCTGGACTGGCGTAATTTCGCAACGCGATCCTCTATTGCATTTGAGCTATACTTTTTGCGATATATACCGCCATTTGTCGGTTCCAGTACCCTAGTCTGATACAGAGGGAAGTACTAGTCTATTCTGCCGGTATCTCACAGGATAACCATAGACCTTATTTTACAAAGGAATTAAATAACGAAAAATCTGTTCTCGTGTAGAGTTGGTTTTTCATAGAACAAAGGATCCATAGAATCTCTTGCATCCTTCAAGCAAACAAAATAAACAGTTACATAAATTAAACCCATATTATTTTTATATTTGTAATTAGAGCACAAATAGAAACTCCTTAAATTTATCAAATCATACGTCGATAGGCATTCATACGTTAATGCCCTCAACCATTTTTTTTATAATACCATGATGACTTCACTAAAATGTTTCTTGTTAATGGTTAATTTGCTCCGTATGACATCAGTGCATCTCCTATGGTGGGCAGGTTCAGGCGGGTCGCCGTGTGGCAGTACGTACGGCAGCGGGCGGCGCAGCGCGCGCACCACCAGCAGGTAGAACTCAGGTACCTCCCCCGCTCACTCCGCCTCCACGCACCTCCGCGGCACTCGCCTGCACTCAGCATTCGCATCAAGAGCACAGGGAACAAGGAATGTATTATGATATACTACGGTTAATTAATAATGCTCGATCGAATAATTGTGTTCCAGTTCAAATAATATATTAACTCGGACATTAGTGGCTTAATAAAAAATAAAAATAAATGTTTGTCTTAAATGGGGATTGGACCCGAGACCTTGACCGGACCGTCGAAACGATGTACAGAGAATATAGAAAAATAGATAATATATATATTCTAGATTACACAAGAATACATCATCATCAATGCAACCGTAAAACGTCCAGTGGCATAGGCTTCCTTAAAAATGCGGGGATTTGCGAATGGTAAAAATCGCAAAGCGTAGCTTCAAGACGTGAATGCTGCTGCTCATTCCTGCTTTTGTTGTACCGCTATCTGTCGGTAATGATACCTCAGTTGCCGCTTACAACACCTAGTACAGTGGAAGGTACAATTCTACTCCACCACACAAGTATTGGGTCACGTTAAGGAGGTTCTTTCAATGTTATGAGCATCTAGCTATCAATAGAATACAATGATCTCTAACCACGATATGGACTCAACTATAGGACTTCAAATATTGGACATCTACCTCTCTAATATGTGTCTATTGTTTTTTTTTTTCTGTTGTGCAGTCAGCAAACAAGCATCGGTCCGTTTGATACATGTTCGCAGCCTATAGACACTCTCACATAAATGTCACGAATATATCGCCATCCTTCTCTACTGAAGATACAATGAAATTTATTCAGTAATTTTCTGCCTTTCTCACCCATCAAACCGGAACACAGCAATGTAAACACTGCTATTTGGCGGTAAAACTAGGTGAAAGTGAGTTACTAATGCAGACGACGTGAGAGGTCTACCTCCAGTTTTATCGTATATTTTAGCTTCTGTTTTAGACGGATATACCGCCATCTATCGGTTATGTGCTTTAGGCGTCTCTTATAATATGTGATAGGGAAGGAGTTACTATTCTACTCTATCAGGTACCTAGCGGCTATAATTATTTAGCAGCATCAGGCCGTCAGAAGTCTACTGCTGAGCAAAGGCCTCCCCAAGGAAGGGGTTAATTTTGTTCGTAACTGCCGCGCTGGGCAAGCGTGGCAATCGCAGAGCGCAGCTTACGCGAGTGTGATGCTGCTGCCCATCCCCACCCGGGTTATTTGAGCTACACTATTTAGGTTGCATATACCGCCATCTGTCGGTTCTGGTACCTTAGTCACCTCATAAGAAACCTGGTACAGGAGAAAGTACTATTCTACCCTGTCGGTACCTTACGGTTGACAATTATTAATATATTATTTGAACTATTTTAAAATACATAATTAAAATGTAAAAATAGTAAAAAACTGATACATATTCACATTCCTGTTATCTCTGCTGCTCTTTTTATGCTAGTCATTACTAGATTATAGTACGTATTAGAGTAATACACTTTTATTATATTTAAAATAAGTAATTTGTTTTTTTTTTATTTTATATCTTTGTTTTTTTTAGTTTAAGCTACTTAATGAATTGTAATCCCTAGCTTTTATTGCCAATCATATATTGGACACATTGTCAAATTTATATTTTTACATTATCAAAGAATAAGGTCAGGGTATTTTTCTGCCTACTTATAATATACATTGTTTTCCATTATCTTTAGAGTTATTTTCTAAAAAAAATGTTTTTAAGTTAAACCTTGCCTGTAAAGCTGATTGAAATGAGGTGTGGCTTGTTTTACATGCATGCGTTTAAACTGAATACATTTACACGTCTGGTAATAATTTCAATACTTACACACAACTAGTAATAATTTAATACAAAATACGATTGTCAAGTAGCTACTACATCTGACGGTAACTCTGGAATCTTCAATTATCAGTTTTTAATTGGCAATAAATCCTCACTTCGTTACTTTCTGTAATTAATTAAACAAGCCTTAAAAAGTCTTCTTTTTGATATAGTCTATTTTTTAGGGGTTTTTTTCCCATAATTACCGCGTTTATCAGCCATGATGACGATAACAGAACGTAGCTTCGCAACAGTTACGCTGCTATTCATCACGACTATTGAGTTACGCTGTTTCGAGTAGATATACCGCCATCTATTGGTTGCGACACTTCAGCCGCCTCCGACACCTAGAACACCTATAACATCTGTCAGTACCAAACAAGTTAATTTTTTTCTAAAAATTTATGGAGGGAACGAGTTTTAAAAGATATGGATGACAAAGTATTTTCATATTAGATATTTTTTTCTAAAGTAATGAACTAATTAATCACATGTACTGTAGATATATTATTACTGCAGCTGCAGATTAAGTCCAGACTTGGAGGCTTGTGATGAAACCACGCCAAGCTTTGCTACATATAATTTTAGTTTAGTTTGTTTGTGGACTGTAAATGCGAAGCCGCTATGTTCGACAGCGGTGGCCCGAATGGGAGCGATGCGCTCTCCGGGAGCTTCGCTCCTGTCGCCACTGATATTTCATCGTTAATTGACAAGTAAGTTGTACCATTGATATTTATATACAGATTTACAAATAGGCGCGGTTTTACCCGCATTAACTTGCAGAACAAACTTATCGTCATTTATGCTACGCTGATATTGGTCCTAGGATAATGTTATGTAGCCTATAGCCTTAATAATAATAAATTCCCACCACTTCTCAAACATTGACATGATTCCGTGGTAAGTTGCTTAAAGCACTTGTGTAACAGTCTACAGACAACAGAGGAATCACAAATATACTACTTAAACACATATTTTTAACACCCAAACACAGAACAAACACAAATATCATCATAAAAATATATGCTCTGGGTGGGTATCGAAACCATGACCCCAGGCGCACCAGATAAAATCACCACCATCTGTGCTATCGGGCCTGTCATCAATAAATGGTTTAACCGACACTGAAAAAATGTATGTAAAATATAAGAAAATTATACTTTGATCAAATATCAGATACTTTTTTAATTGTATAAAATCACACTCCTAAATAAAGTTTACAACACAAATGCTGATATATGATATAGTCACTGATTCCCTACTATGTTGACATATTCGGAAACGACTTTGAAGGAAATATTTCTCCTCATGTAAAGGTTTTGATGACAGATTCAATTTTGTGTATTAATTAAATAAACCTCTGGCACCTGGGACTCTATAAAGCCTACACCACCAGCACTCTCCATTCACAAACAACTCTACATACATTCCAATTGAGCGTAAACAAATTTGTCAAAATTTTACATCCAACTGAACTTATTACATATTTATGAGTAACAGTAACAAATATATTGATATGTAGGTCGATTTGTAAATACAATAATCATCAAATCAGCAATTAGAAGTCCACTGCTAGATATAGGCCTCCACAAAAAAGGGACTTTTTGCTATAATTGCCGCGCTATGAAAGCGTGTTGGCAATCGCCGAGCGCAGTTTTTGCGGTGGGAATGCTGCTGCCCATCCCCGGGCATCTTAAATCTCAAATGCACAGGGCATTTGAGCTACATTGATTCGGATGGATATACTGCCATCTGCAGGTTCTGGTACTTTATTCGCCTCTTACGACACCTATTAGAGGCACTATTCTACTCTGCCGGTACCTCACGTTTTTAAATATAATAAAATAATATGTAGTATTTATTAATAAATTAACGAAAGAACTGTTATTTATTCACAGATACCAGCAACGAAAAGAACAAGAACGTCGGGAATGTACAATCCACGTTTAACATTCCATGGTCCATTAATAGAATAAGAAAACCTTTCGAACCAACACCGACAGGAGTACATTTGTGTATTATTATTAAAAATAATATAATACTATATGGATATTTGAATATATATAAAGACAAACAATTATACGTCAATTTGTACATTCTTATTGTGCAAAATCGTCATAAAATGTCAATTTATACCCGATTCTAAGTCAACTCGTAAAAAAAGTCGTCAGCGAATAATATTTCACTATTTAACAACTACAGATTCCGAGCCCTGAATTAAAATCTAATATAGCCTTTGTTAAGGCTAAATACAAAACCTATTTGTTATATTTCATATATAAGTAATTGGTATAAGGAACAAGTAACTCAACAAATAATTACCACTTTCGTTTCCACTACGCTTCACGTAAAGTATTTATATATATGTTAAAAACCATATTTACATTCTACTGATTAATGTTACATGAAATGTTTGTTACATTTAAAATAAATAAATACTTACAATGTAACAGTGTGAATAAAATACAAGATAATCTAATGAAGTGCTTTGATCATTTGTATTAATAAAGATAATTAAGACCCAACGGTCTCTTAATATAATAAATATTGTTATGTAAAATATTTACACATAATGCTGTTTATTTAATACTGTTATTATATGACAGCTTAGATTTCTAAATTGATGCCACTGTAAATATTAGCGTTATTAAGCTTCTAGTATTAACAGAGTGTGCTGTGAGATTGTCAAATTGTTAAACATTTATGAAGTGTTTAATTCTTAGGATGTCATTAAATGGCACGGAAATTGCATTCATATATATAAATATGTAATACTTATATATGACACTTTCGATATGGTTTTGTTTATAAACGTTTGTTGGATTAAACTGTGTGCATTGAGTATTGGTATTTTTGATCTCTCATAGCATTCCAATAATGAAATTAAATCATTAATAATCTCACAGCAAACTTCATTCTCCCACAAAACGTTCGCCTATGTGCATCTTTTCATAACGTTCCAAATGTCTTGTTAAAAGATATAATGAAAGTAGATGCCCGTAAAGTTTTGTGGTGACTAAACCTAGCGTTATTTATATTGGATTAAATATTAAATTAATGGCTGTTCCAAACTGCAAAAGATACATATCATTATAATAGACTGCCAATTTAACACGTAAGTGAGTCATAATTCTTTTTACTGTATTGTTGATTAATATAGATAATTAGCTATTAATTATACACTATTGTATAAAAATCTTTCTATATACATGTTGTGTAATACTGAAAATATTAATTAGGTTGAAGGAGGAAATAAAGATGTGTGTTGTGGTATGAAGTTTGTATTTAACTAATAGGCTTTCCCATTCGTAAACTACCTAGTGATTTCACAAAATAGCTGAAATGAGAGACTTATTGACTAATTCGATGAATGATGAAATCTGAAATAATTCAAACTGCTTAACATCTGCCATTATATTCCCACTTAAGGGGCATCAGTCTGCTTTATTGATGCTGAAGGAGCGTGGGTCATGAACAACGTGGGTCAAACACGGAATGGTTGGACGAGTCTGGACTGGTCAAGGCTAGACGACTAAAAGGTATTGATCCTATCTTGTACGCTAAAGGTGGGTTCGATCCCCACAAATATTTATTTGATCATGTTTGTGTTTGTTCGGTGTATCTGGGTATTGAACATTCAGTATTCCTCTGTTGGTTGATGTCGTTACACACGTCGTGCTATAAGCGACTGATCTCCGAAGCAATATGATGATCACGATAATTTAGAATTCTTTATCGCGTCACATAATTCCTTATTAACTAATTCCAGAATTATTACTCATATTTAAAAAATAGTTCAATCTAAACTCAACGGATTGAAAATATTTACGTCGATTAGACGAAAAATTAATTTAAAGGTATTTCTGTCATATTGACATACAGGTTACAGGTAAAATAATTTCCTGTCAACGTTGTAAGTCTCCGACTCCGTGGTAAGTCGCTAAAACACCTGTGTTACGGCCCCCAGGCAACAGAGAAATACTACTACATATATTTAACACCCAGACACAAAACAAACACAAATATCATCATATAAGTATTCGCTCTGTGGGAATCGAACTCACGACCACTGGCGAACAAGATAATATCACTACCATCAGCGCCATCGGGCTCAGTCAAGACACGCGCATACATAACGCCTGTCCTGTCATGGTAAGCAGAGACTGTGGATCTCCACTTGCTACGATTTCGGCGTACCTTTCTCAATTTCTTTCGCGTGTATGAAAGGACTAATGCGAGTAGTATTAGTCCTTTCATACACGCTCGTTTTTTCTTGGTATTTCTGAACTGGTATTTCCTTATTACGCATTATTATTCTACCTGGTTAATACCTATTTCTACATCCTCTTCCATATACTTCTGCTTTATATATCTGTGCAGTCATACTACTTTCATCCATCCTTTTGACATTATGAATAATTCATTATCTCTTTATTAGATCTCTAAGTTACATCATATCTCTCAATTATGTAGGTCTATTCTGCAAATTAAATATATGCAATTAGATATTAGAAAACCATAAGATACTAGCTGTGCCCGCGACTTCGTTCGCGTGGCTGTCGGAAACTCTATCGAGATTATTTTTTGATTGCTTACGTTGGTTTCTGTTATTGTAATCGTGAATAAGATTTTTTTAACTAATATGTAAAAAAATGTTTTTAAAATAATGGGTCAAAGTACTTCGGCATAAATTATATTTTTACTTTTGTTTAAAATAAAACACGCTGCATTTAACCCTTCCGTAGGGAGCCGACCACGTATCTGAGCCACGCGGCATGGTACCTCGCAAAGATACACTCGCGAGTGGTAGTGGCGAGCACGGCGGTGGGGCGAGGCCCACCTCCCCCTCACCCGCCACCGCGCGGCCTTCTTGCACATTATAATGGTAGCAAGCCTTCTTCGACAAATAATGTTATTATGAGTAAATCTTGAGAGATAACCATATACTGTTGCAGTCTTTTTTTTTACTATTAAAAAGGAATAATTGTTTCATACATAGTTTTTGAATAACTTAAACCGCTTATACAGCGCATGCGAAAGACCTCAAATGTGAATATGTAATTTTCCCTGTTTTTGCAACATTTCTCACTGACGCTTCGCTCCTATTGGTCTCAGCGTAATGTTATATAGCCTAAAGCCCTCCTCTATAAATGGACTATCCAATAAAAAAAGAATTAGACCAGTAGATCCTGAGATTAGCGCGTTTAAACAAACAAACTCTTCCGCTTTATAATATTAGTATAGATAAAGATAATGCTTTGAAAATAGATATACTAATAGATTTTTTTTCCGGACGAACCTAGTGCTAGACTACTCAGACGTCAATTCCAGCGCCACCGAAAAAGAGGGCGGGGCCTCTCATAGATGAGAGGACCGATGCCCGTAACAATCCTGCGTGCCCCGCGGCCGCGACCGCGCGTCTAGCGCGGTCGCGCCCGCAATGGCTCGCGAGATTTGAGCGGGACCGACGGCGAGACCGAGGGCGCCTCTAGAGGCTCGACTTAGGCTCGGTCGCCGTCGTTGGGGTTGAATTTACTATGAATGAATTAAATTAAAACAAAAGAGGACGGACAGATTGAGCCCGACAGCCCTAGGGCTGTCGGTTATCGCTCGTAGGGGCAGGGACTTCACGCGTTCGCCGGCGAACGCGGTGTACTGCTCTGTTGTACGAGTGCATGTGGAGTGTCAGTGGTTGAGTTGTGCCAGTGAGAGGGCGAGAAAGGGCTGCGAGTATCGCGGTTATTTTGTCGGGAGGGTCGTCTAAGACGTGACGCGGTCTACGAGATCGGACGTGGACGTTTTTCCTAGCGACGTATTTCGCGGACTTGGAAATTAAGGGGTTAGAGTGATTTGAGGCCCCGTCGAAGAAGCGGCGCGATGCTTCTTTCATGAACTCGCGAATCGTGGGAAGATAGAGATCGTGATGAAGGTTCACGTTACGGACGTACCACGGGGCATCGGTCGCCCTGCGCATGAATTTGTTTTGTACCACTTGGAGGGACTTTATATGAGACGGGGCCGCGTGAGCGAACACGGGGCTCGCGTAAGTCATTACTGTACGGATACAGGCCTTGTAGATAGTCCTCTTGTGGCGGAGGGACATCTTACTTTCTCGGCCGATGTAGTAGTTCAATCTACCTAAAATATAGGAGGCCCTATTCCTGACTGTTTTAATATGAGGTCCGAACGTCATGTAGCGATCCAGAGTGAATCCTAGGTACTTTACTTTGTCTACCCAGGGGAAGGGTCTATCGAACAGTTTGTACGCCCCCACCTCGCGGCTCATGTTGTTCGCGCCGTGTCGATTTGACCTCGAGAAATGCACAGCTGCACTTTTCTCGGGGTTTATTTCGACACGCCACTTGCGAAACCATTCGCCGAGTACATTGACCGCGCGTTGGAGGCGTTTGTAACTGTAGGAGGGATCGCGGTTACAGCCCGAATCGTACAGGGCCGTATCGTCCGCATACAGGGCTAGTTCTACGCCCGGAGAGCTGGGCATATCGCTCGTGAAGAGCGCAAATAGGAGCGGAGAGAGCACGGATCCTTGGGGGACGCCGATTGAGATGGGGTGTCTGCTGGAGTAGGAACCCTCGACGCGATACCTGAATGATCGGTTCGAGAGAAAATCTTTAATAATGAGACAGAGTCTGACCGGTTGCGGTCGGCGTCGTTCATTGAGGCGCGAAAGGACATGTTCCGTGAAGCGGTGCAGTTGATGTACACACGAGTGTCGGTAGCGAAAACCGAACTGTTCGTCTGCCATAAGGCCGTTATCGTAGACGAACTCTCGTAAACGTGAACAAATGAGGCGCTCATATAACTTGGCCAGAGAGTTGAGCAAGCTAATGGGCCTGTAGGAAGTGGGGTTTCGTGGGTCTTTACCAGGCTTGTGGATGCCAATGACGACAGCATCTTTCCACGCATCGGGGAACACGCAGTTGGACATGGCCGCATTGAAGATAGTCACAAGTAGGCAAATAATATGGGCGGGGAGAATTCGTAGGACGCGGTTAGATAATCCGTCCGGACCGGGGGCTTTCTTTACCTTGAGATCGCGAATGACGTCACGAACCTCAACTAGCGTGACCGGGTCTAGCGGCGGCGCCGTCGGCGGCGCAAGTTCTAACTTTTCGACTTCGTCGTCGACATACTGAACGAATGACTGATTAGTAGGGAGTGTGCTAACCGAGCACTGCGATTCTAGACTTTCGACTAGGCATTCGGCTTTTTCGACGTCTGTGAACGCGACGGCGGCGGCGGGGGCGGCGGCGGCGACGGACGCGGGTGCGATCACGGGCGCAGGCGCGGGCGCGGGCGCGGGCACGGGAGCGGGCGCAGACGTAGCGGTGCGATTGAGGGCGGGCATTCGCCGTCTTGTCCGACTTGAGGTATCTCGCCAGCTTCCAATATGCTTGGTGAGACGGCGAGAGATCCTCGAGTAGATCGCCCCACTGGGAATTCCGCACTTCGTTAATGCGCGCCCTTACAGCGTACTGAAGGGAGCGCATATGAAGGCGGTTTTCCTCGGTGCGGTAGACGGCGTAGGCCCGCATAGCGGCTTTTTTATCTCTAATGAGTTCCTTGACATCCTCGGGCAAGATCAGACGATGATTTCTCATCGCCGGAACCTGCTTGGACGCACCCCTGACGGCGTCCGTCAAGTGACTCGTTAGAGCTTCGATCGCGGAGTCTGTTTCCTGCCTAGTTTTGATCGTTTCCGGGATAGATTTCAGTAGGGGAGCGTCGGTAGCTGCGAGTGTTTTCCCGAGCTTCCTCCAATCCACCACTGTCACCGTCTCCGAAGCCGAACCTACGGGGGGATATACTAATACTAATAGATATACTAAATTTAATTGTTTGTCTCAAAATTTACGCTATTTATTTATAACTTTATTACAAAAATAACTCGATAGATTTAAATAAATAATAAATGAATAGCTTATTTAAATAAAATAATAACAAAAACAATAAAATACAGTCCTATACATGTTTATCATTAAAAATATATTAGGTACAACTACATACTGAGATATAAACTATCCTATTTCTCAAGATGGACACAGTAAATAAACCTTGATTAAAATCGGTTTAGTAGTTTAGAAGTTCGTCCCGGACAAATAACGTGATCGGCCTGCATTTTTATTGATTTCTCATTGATAGTAAGTGTTTATACTATAATTATGAGTTAGATACAGTGTCGAGGCGAATTTCGAGACATAAATAAATGTAATTCTTATACATAGACCTGACTCCGTAAACAATAACTTAAATCACCTTTATTGGGAATATCATACAACAAAGGAATCACAAATATAAAAACACTAAATGAGAGGCGTCAAGGGATGGAACGAAGTTACTTTGGATAAATTAGTAATACCTATATGTTTAAAGTCATAACAATATGTTTTGTTTATTAACAAATATAATGTAATATAAGCTTAATCAGTAGGCTCAGCTAATAATATTATTTTTTAATATGTAAAAAAAAACTGTGTACGCTCAAAACAAAAATAAATGTCGCGACATCACACTGTTCAATGCGAAATAGAAAGACGAAACGAAAATATCTGGCTTGCTTTGTATGAGAGAGAGAGACAGAGAAAAACGCACATGCCGCACGGCTTACAACTATATTTTAAAAGTGTCGTTACACACATACAATAATAACCCCCTTTCGCAACGCGCGATAAGGAACTTCGTCCTAACATTTAGATACATATTTGAAACTCAAATAACCAGAACACATTTAAATACCTATAGCGCACAAGAAGGATCACGCCTTTATTAATACACCTGCAAAGATTAACGAGTCGTGATTTGCCAAAATCTTTTAAATTTTTGCGCCAACATTACTACACCAACTTACACATAACACAACAAAAACATTACTAATCCGTTAAGATTTAAGTATAAGTAATCATCAGTATCCTGCCGGAACTTGGCCTCCTCAAAGAAAAAGGGTATTACCTACCTATTTTACTTGTGATTATATCGCTGAACAATCACAGAGCGGAGTTTCGCTCTCAGTGTTATGCATACCCGCCTCTACTATTTAAGAAGGATATACCACTATATAAATAGGAAGTTGGTCTTCTACTTTGCCGATACCTTACCTCCAAAGTACACAGTATAAAAAGAGTACGAAATTGAAAATTAAAAAAAAATACAACATGTCCGCGATGATATATTTAACTATAAATAGTTACTTATATCATTAATAACTAATCTTTATAGCATTGAACAAAAATAATAATTTTTAATGTTTTATACATTAACTGGCTTCACATACCAATGAATATAAAAAATATTTAAAATTTACTTATACCGGTTAGAAATGAAAACTATATATAACATTAATATATTTCATGTGCCTGGACTTATTTACACAAAACAACACTTTCAATGTAGATTTGTATACTAAATATAAGGTAAACCTAAACAAAGCTGTAAAAAAATCTTCTAGCGCAATCGATATTAAACTCTATTTACATGCAATTAAGTTTAAAATTGATTGTAAAAAGGATAAAAGTATCAAATAATAAATAACTGAAATTACAGCATTATTTAAAACACCTGTTAAAGCAATTTTTGTTTGGTTAACAGTCTTATTATTAATCTTTTTTTAATCTATTAATTATTTATCTAGAATAAAAAAGTAATGATGACGATTAAATTTTTTTTTGAGGCCTGTTTGAATATTTTTCTAATAAACATAAAAATAGAGTATTGATCTAAAAACTATTTTCGCTTATATTATAAATCAAATTCGTACCACGAATAATTTTTCTACTGTTTATCAAAATAACAAATATACACATAGTTATGTTTTATACAGTTGCTAATAAAATCTATAATTAAGTTTTTATTAAAATCTCAAATTTAACAATGACTTAACATTTGTTAAATATTTTCGATTTAACCGCAGTCGGAAATTTTATTATTCATTTATGAACGTATGGATCACCGTACAAACAACACTAGGGTAGTCCGTAGTAGTGTCGCTTTCCTTTGAATGGGTGATGTTACTTTTCAATTTTAGCTTTGATATTTTCACGTCCTACGCAGAATTTTTAACTGAAAATTACGATGAGTTGATAGTGGAAGCAGTTTGCCTGATTTGGCTTCAAGTATTATTGCGACTAATGAGAAATTAAATGAAAATACGCTCTGTTTTGGTACCATCCTTATATTGATTTATCGTACCTCACTGACCTGTTTTTCGTATTTGTAATGTCTATCTCGTAAATATTTAATAAAATCGTTACAGAATAACGTGTAAATCTGCGAAAATGCTCTTTCCATGGATGTGATTTTAGTGAGTTTAAGTTGTTCATGTTTGTGATAATAATATGTCAGCCTAAATAGAAATAAATCTATCAGGTAGTGGATTTAATTTAAAATTTAAAGAAAACTGTTGTTTTCGTAATGTTGTGTATGTTTCAAAATGATGACGCCTATTGAGGAGAAGAAAGATGAAAAGGTAATGTGTATAATCTATTAATTAGAATAAGAATTTACATAAAAATTTTTTTTAGATTTGTAGTTGTATATTGTAAGTTGCATTTTATTAAAAGTAAAAGTCCATTAAAAAGGTTTAATAGCTTTACAGGCTCACTCTGGAGATTGTTTTTGAAAAAAAATAGAGCAGTTTTATAGTTAATTAATAAAATCTATTTGACAATGTTTTCAAAATTAAATGAACACTTGTGAATAGCTACATAATTAAATGATAAAAATACATTATTTACTATTGACCTGCAGATCTGAATTAAATTTTATTATTGCTATAATTTAATTTTCAATGTGACTGTCTCCAGATCCGCACTGGCATGGTGCAAGTGTCGGATGGCAAGTCGCGACCTCGGCAGGCGCGGCTTGTACTTGCTATGGACTCGGTGAGGGTCCAGCGAGAGGCAGTTGTACCACAGCCGCAGAAAGACAAGAGTGTGCCTCATGCCAGAGTATGTTTATTTTTAATGTCTCATTCACATTAATGAGTAAATCTCAGACAGTTGGTGATTGTGTTCTTGAAAGAAATATATCATAATCTTATTATTATTGTATGTGTGTAACATTTAAGTTACATTTGTTATAATCCTGTTGACCAGATAGAATTAGTCACATCTTAATTACATTATATTTTTAATTTAGGCTACATTATCTATATGCATAGTTAACATTTTCCTGGGGTAAGCATCTTTTTATATACATAAATTATTTATTTTAGTAAATAAGTAAAGCTAGTATTTGTTAAGTAAAACAGTTAGCAAAAGAAGTTAATCTTTCAAAATGCAGACTAACTAAAACATTATTAAGTGAAGGCCTAATATTTGTATAAGATTTTCTTGATTATTATATACATTGACTATTATTTATTAATTTTGTGTGCGGGATTGATCCCCATCCAGGAATGATCTTTTATAAGATGCATGTTTGTGATTTTATGTGACTGGGTATTATATATATGTATAGTGTAACAATTGTGATTCCTTTTTTGTCTCATGTCTATAACACAAGCAACTTTCTATAAGTAAGGCCTATATGTGAGATGTTAACTGAATTTATTATTTGTAATTTTTTTTGGACTTTACATGAGTTACAGCTGTTGTATGACCTTAAAATTAATTGGTTTCATAAACAAGTGTTGCTAGTTGTAGAACTTTGAAACAATAACAATGTAACATGTTTTTCAGGAACGGATGGTCCAAATAACGAGACAGAAAGTTGGAGGCCTCGGGCTTAGTATAAAAGGGGGCTCAGAACATAAACTCCCGATCCTCATCTCCAAAATATACAAGGATCAAGCAGCTGACCAGACAGGGCAGCTTTTTGTTGGAGATGCTGTCATTAAAGGTAAATAAGATGTGGACATGTTTTAGATTCTATATAGGAAACTATCAAATTAGATAATAAAACTATATTTTTTTCAAAGTACTTGGTTCAAAGCAATTTTGATCTGTTCTATTAATGCAAATAAATATTATCTGATTGTCTGTAGTTATATTTTTGGACAATATCAATTTTCATGTGCCGGTACTAACTGGCAGATAGCTAACATTACATAGAATAACTTTGGTCATATTATTTTCTTACATATGCATTCAATTGCTTGTACTAAAATTATTCTTTTAAAGGATTTAAGATAGAATTTGTTCAAAGATTTTATCATTCTTGAGAATTATTGTAACATGGTTACCAATATGTTGAATAAAAAAAATTAAAGTAAAAAAAAAACTTACTAAAGCTGTTGCTAATGGAGACTTTTTTATATAACTTAGATAGATAAATGTGGAAAAACCTGCAATATTCCTCTTTGGCTAATAATTATACATTATCATTTTTATCATCCCTAGAAGTTCAAACATATAAAGTTTCCATACAAGTTTTTAAAGTGTTAATAGCAATACTGAAGCAGAGTTGCAAAGCTGTAGTGCAAATTGCAACATGCAATTCTCCTTAGTATTAATTGTTCCACATATTAAGCCAATTAACAGACTAGAGCATGCAGAACATAAGTTTGATCAGACATAACCAAGTTATGGCAGCATATATAATATTTATGCCACTGTTATTTTATACCCACTACTTTAAATATATAGTATTTTACAGGCCCATTTGGTAGCGTTCCTATCTAGTGCACAGAGGGTTGTGGGTCGATCGATCTATACTCAGGACAAACATTTACACAATTAATATTTGTGTTTATATTCATGATGTCCGTGTGCTAATTATATATCTCAAGTATTATATTTTTGATTCCTCTGTTGTTTGAGATAAGTGTTTTAAGCAACTTATCACGGAATAAGGATTTGGCAAAATTCATAATTAATTTAATCATATGCAATATTACATTACATTACAGTGATATATTTAGTCACAAATGGCCTAATTAAGGCATTGGTGATATACAATTTAGTCATACCATCATATTGGCCATTGGAAGTCCACTTTCGTAATGGCGGTGCTGCTGTCCATCCCCGGCCTGTGCATTGAAGCTACGCTATATCTGATAGATATACCGCCATCTGTCGGTTAAGGTACCTCAGTCGCCTCTTGCAACACCTGGTACAGGAAGGAGGTACTATTCTACTCTGGGGTACTGACGGCCAAAAATAAGGATACAGAACTTTTGAACTAACTTATTCCAACGTTTGCAGTGAATGGCGAATACATAACAGCATGCAAGCACGACGATGCGGTGAACATACTCAGGAATGCGGGGGATATCGTTGTGCTCACGGTCAAGCATTACAGAGCTGCCACGCCGTTCCTGCAGAAACAGGGTGAGCTTGCAGCATGCGACCACGATAGCGTATTGAATATAGTGAAGGGTGCGGGAGACATGTGACTTTAAGTGACGCGCTGTGACGGTGTCATTGTGATGTCACTTTAACATCATCATCAGCCGTATAACGTTTACTGCTGGTCACAGGCCTGACCAAGAAATTGGTAATCGCAAAACGTAGCTGCGAGCATACTGCTGCTCATCTCCGCCTAATTGCATTTTAATTATACATATATACAATACATACATCACGCCAGTGCCCCATCGGGGTAGGCAGAGACTATGGATCTCCATTTGTTACTACCTGGGCATACCTCTCTCGCTTCCCTTACTCGCATTAGTCCTTGTATACACGCTTGTTTATTCTTGGTACTGACTTGACCCTTCTTTAATGCCGCTA
The DNA here is from genome assembly GCA_020976665.1 of Heortia vitessoides. Classification (NCBI taxonomy): domain Eukaryota; kingdom Metazoa; phylum Arthropoda; class Insecta; order Lepidoptera; family Crambidae; genus Heortia; species Heortia vitessoides. The sequence continues at coordinate 1,050,619 of JACJUM010000202.1, forward strand.
CTACTTGGTTAAGATATGTTCGCCTAGGTTGTCCTATACCAACTCTTCCCTTCACATTTACAGTGTAGATAGATAGAGATTCGAATGGATATGGGCACTGCTATCCATCGTTTCTGATACCACACTCTACTCTTAGAGCTCGTTCCCACTTGTTGGCTATCGGATCCGTATATTAATCGGATATCGGCGCCTTCGTTCACACACACGATTAATAATCGGTTGCTGGCCACGGTCGAAGCTAGTGTCAATTTTAAACATTCTACGCGAAGCGATAGTGTACGCTGGACGTCGACGAATTTCTTGTTGTAATGTATTATTACTTTAGAAGAAAACCAGGAAAAACAGTCAAGGAAAGAAAATATTGGGTGCACCCAATCCTGAGAGAAGATTTAGTTTAGGAACATTTCAGAATTTAATAACAGAATTGAGGAGTGACGAAATTAAGTGTTTCAGTTATTTTAGAATGTCGATAACTACATTCAACAATCTATTGGCTCAAATATCCGTGATCAAAAACTACCAAAATACAATATTTAGAGACTGCGTTAAGAGTTATCGACATCGACGAATGTGAACAGCGCCATTCTTTATCATAGGCGAGCGAGATCCGATACGATTTTTTTTCCGGGCGTACAGACTGACAAAACACCTGACATTTCTTGTCGGAGCCGTTACAAAATCGGTTTCCGATATGTGAGAATAGCTTTATATATAATGCTCTGCCACTATAACCTCCGTTTAATATACGGATCCGACAACCGACAAGTCGGAACGAGCTCTTACGGCACCTGGTACAGGGGAAGGTAAAATATTACTGGTCTGCCGGTGCACCACGGTGGTCTCAATATTGTGACCATTCATTATCACCATATATATATACTAACTTCGTGGAGTTAGAAAACAAAATCCTGAAAACGATTTCTGAAGAAGTGGCGTGTAAGCAGGGTGATTATATTATAATTCAGTACTAAAGATTAAATAACTGCTAGAGGTAGATCTCATACAAAGCTCGCCTTTCATAGTACCTCACTTACCTTTTTCTACCGCCAAACAGCAGTGTCCGCATTACTGTGTTCCGGTTTGTGAGAGTCAGTGTATTTTCTGGGTAATATAGTTAAGATAAATAAACACTTCTCATACATTGAACTGAGTCCTTGGGAAGTCGCTTAAACTTGTATTACACACAGCAGACACATGAATTACAAATAAAATACTCAAATACATTTTTTTACATTTAGACACAGGACATATCATTAAATAAATATTTGTCCTGGGTGTGGATTGACCCCATGGCCCCTGGAACACCAGATAGGATTACTACCATCGGCGCACTCAGGCCCGTCTTATATTCAGCTCACAAGGTTAGCGACACGTTAGTGATATCTGTGTCATCGCATTAGTGTCTCGAAACTGCTTTTTTGCTGACTTCATAATATAATAACGAACTTAGTTCCAAAAAAAATATGTATAAAAACTTTATAGGCAAAAAGAGCCATCGTCGCATCTTTAAATTGTTGTTTGTGTTCGCCCAGCGGACGGAGCGTCGGACACAGATAGCAGCACGGGCGATGACCACCCGTCCCACCACAACAAAACCGTCGACGCTAACTGCAACTCTGAGCGGAGCATCGAGCAAACAAACGGGGGCTGGCAGGTACAAGCGTTCAACATTTTAAATGATATAACAAAAGTTAATATTAATAATTTTTCCGAAACCTAATAATTTACAGAATACTATCACAGAAAACAATCACAGAATACAATCACACAATACAATCATTCAATATAATCACAGAATACGATCACAGAATACTATCACAGAATACTATCACAGAACACTATCACAGAATACTATCACAGAATACTATCACAGAATACTATCAC
>JACJUM010000202.1:1057502-1118042 GCA_020976665.1 Heortia vitessoides
CAGAATACTATCACAGAATACTATCACAGAATACTATCACAGAATACAATCACAGAATACAATCACAGAATACAATCACACAATACAACTACAGAAAAATTTGAAATTACACAGATTTGCACGTAGAGATCAACAGAGTTTCGAAAATGAACCGTGTAGGCGCGTAGTACCAATAGTTATATTTTGAACAGGTCTTATACCAATACTATTATTCATTTTATAGCCTCAATACACTATCTATCTATCTATCTATCTATCTATCTATCTATCTACATACTTCTCTAAAAAGTAGCAATCTTAAGTACATAACGTATGGTTAGATTTTTTTTACTACTATCAAATATTTATCAGCCAGACTCTTTATGTATACAAAAATACACTTGGTGTATATCCTAATGCAGGATGCGTGCATGACTTAGTCTTTATGGACTTTACTTAAAATCGTGTCCTGCGGGAACCGCGCAAAGAACGTCCCTATCCAAAACGTTATAGAAACGTCTACTGGAGGAACCCTAATGGAATTGGAATTACATAAGGTAGACCTCATACAAAAGGTCGTCTGCATTGGTACGTCACTCTCACCTATTTCTACCGCCAAATAGCAGTGTTCGTATTGCTGGTTACGGTCTTGAGGGTGAGAGAGGCAGTCAATTTACTGGGTAATGTGGCATAATATCAAGTCAAAAGGTTGGCAACGTATTAATGATATCTTTGTGATGTTACGAGCGTCTAGGCTGCGTTGACGCTTGGTATTACGCGGACTGTGTACTTGTATACATATATAACAGCTATATCTCGTCAAGTAGCTATTATTTTTAACTAAGCGTAAATTCAGGTAACGGAGTTACTGGTTTACTTTCTGACATAACCAAATAATAACGGACACAAGTAACAAGTAATGTGTATGCCATTCGTTTTAAAGAGTGCGTGGGGAGATGAAGAGGGTAGTCGGCCGGGCAGTGCGGCTGGGTCGATCCGCGGCTCTCGGCCGCCGTCCGTCGCCTCCGACCGGCCGCCGTTGCTGCAGAAAGAATGGGTGGATGTGGTCACAGGTAAATTGAGTAGGGTGCCCTAGGTGTCACTCACAGTCTTATGCAAAATGCGTGTCAGGAATGAAGAAACAACCATGTCATCCTGGATTATCCTTCGCTGTTTACTGGCAGTGTAGGTGTCGTAAGAGGTCACTTAGGTACCGGAACCGACAGATGGCGGTATATCAATCCGATACAGCGCATCTTAACTACTGGGTGGGGATGGGCATCAGCCATGGGCAATAACAGAGGTTTGCTCCTCCTTCCTTGAAAAGCTGCGTTGCCGCGCTAGTCAAACGTGGTGGCTTGACTTCGCGATGTAGATGCTGCTGCCTATCCCTGTCCTGTAGTTAAGCTGCTCTGTTTCAGATGGATAAACCGCCACTCGATCTGCATCCGATGGTTGCAGCATCTCTGTTGCCTCCTAAGACTAGGTCCTATTCTAGACCGCCAATTTCTAACGGCTTCCATAAATTTGGCTTAAACAGTTTAGGCAAATTTAAGAAAGGAAAATTAAAAAGCAATATGAAATATGTATAATACAACGATACAGAACAATAAAGAAGTATAATCTAAGCGTCGAGTTGCAGATATTTACATAAAGATGTAAAATGTATGGTCCACAAGCTGACATAATAAAATTTATATTTATTTTTATTGTATTAAGTAGACAAAGAAGCATACGTAGACTTCATAAAGGACGTCAACAGTGATACCCCACCAATTATTACCGCTAAATACCAATGTTGGCATTGCTGTGTTCAGGTTTAAAGCGTGAGAGAAGTAGTGAGTTTCATGGGTAGTGTGACATAATATCTTCGTCACAAGGTTGGCAATGCGCTGGTGATAGCTTTGTGATATTATAAGCGACTGTGACTTACTATCACGCGATCTTTTTTTCCGGACGAACCTATTGCTGGACTATTCAGACGTCAATTCCAGCGCCTCCGAAGAAAGAGGGCGGAGCCTCTCATAGATGAGAGGTCCGATGCCCGTAAGTATGCTTGTTTGTCGACCTGGTCTTATAAAAAAAAGCGTTTTATCTAGCTGTTACATGTAATAGGTGGAGCTGAATGCCAATATTGACCAGTCTGGCTTAATATTTTTGTAACATCAGTAATGAAACCTTTTGTATGTATGTTTTTGTTTCAGTGCCTCTAATGATGGGCTACGTTACAAGATATGTGCTAGGAACAGATAAACTAAGGCCCGGTGCTTTCGAGGTGAGCACATTTAGATTTATATTTTAAAATCGGTGTCAGGAATTTATTACTTTATACCTATATATGATTGATGACATGCGTTTTTGTATCTGGGAAGTGTTTTTACGAGATGTATGCGTGCCAGGTCCGCGGCGCGCGGCCGCACCAGACGACGGGCGTGATCCACGCTGAAGACCCCGCCGCGCTCTCGCACTGGCTCAAGAGCATCTCCGACAACATCGTCGGCCTCACCAACCTGCAGGTAAACCTCAGGGCCTTGCAAAACTATCTTATATAGGTACTTCATACTCAATTACTCTTACTATTAGCGCCAAGCAGCTTCCAACACAATTGTTTTCTGGTTCGAAGTCATAAAAATCCGAGGAATTCCTGAGTAATTTTCTAGATATTTAGAGGTGGAAGTGACCGTGGTGTAACAGCAGAGTAGAGTAGTACCTCACCCTGTACCAGGCGTTGTCAGTGTCGAATGAAGTACCAGAATCGACAGATGACGGTATATTAATCCGAATACAACAGATCGTAGCTCATATACAACAGAGCGGGGACGGGCACCCCGTCATTCCCGTTTCAAAGTTTCGCGATTGCCACGCCTGCTCAGTGCGACAATTATAGGCATATCTCTTTTCTCGGTGAGACCTATGTCCTGCAGTGAACTTTTTACGGCTGCTTTAATGATGATCATGATGATCATTAAGAGGTAGCGGTATACCGCATGCATTAGGGGGAAGAAATGAGGCTCCGTATGAATCGCCGTATCTCTAGTCAGCCTGGCTCTACCCGCCCCTTCTCGCCAAGATGATGACGAACATTTTCTACCTGCTAGTCATTTTCACATACAGGTTGACTTGTGCCAGGTTTAGGTGTTAAAGAACTAGGCTGATCTATTCAGACGTTACGCTCTGTTAGTGTTAGTATAGGGCTTCAATATATCGTAATCATATCGAAAGAGGACTTAAGATATCTATGCTGGAAATAGCTTCTCAAAGAGGTTTTTAATGGACAAGTTGTATGCGGTCTGCACCCAACCTGGTCCAGTGGTTATTGTCAGGATGTTTGTCCACCTTGTGGGTAGAGGTCCTTCAATTTGCTTCGATGCATACAGGGTTCGTATCTCATGAGCTTTAACGGGGCTTTCAGGCTTTACCAAGGGACTTGACTGTGGAAACTTACGTCCGAGCAGTCTACCAATAAGTTCACCCGAAGAAATACATACAGGAGTTCACTTATCATCATGAACATATCAGCAGTAAACCGTTTGAAATATTAAATAATTCCTCCAGCATGTTGCTTTCAATTGCCGGGATTAGCAAACAGTTGAAGTACACCGTTTCGGATGAATATACCGCCGTTTATCGGTTCATGCACCTCGGTCGCCTCTCCCGATACCTGGGAGGTACTATTCCGAGCCTCACTTCTTTCACACCTCGAGGCGTTTACAGCTACATCTTAAGCATCATCATGATCATTAAATCAGCTATAGAAAGTCCACTGCGGGATATAGTTCTCCCCAAAAAAAAAATTCACTTATAATTGCCTCATTAGGCAGATGTGGCAAAGCTTTGAAATCGATCTACGCTGTTATCGGTGGATATACCGTCACCAGTCGGTTCTGTTACCTCAGTCTACTAACGATGCCTAAGACAGGGTGAGGTACTATTCTGTTCCGTCGGTACCTCGAAGAAGCTGACAGCCGGAATCGATGTTCCAGATGAAGCTGTTCAACCGCGCGCTGGCGGCGGGCGAGCGCATCGAGCACATGGGCTGGGTGCACGAGGGCGAGGTGTGCGCGGCGCAGCCCTGGCAGACGTACCGCGCCAAGTTCCTCGTGCTCAAGGGCACCGACGTCATGCTGTTCGACACGCCGCCGGTCAGTGCGCCCGGCCTGTGCCGCCCTCCCGGAACACACCTTTTGGGAATGATTATAGGGCCCGATGGCGCAGATGGTAGAAAATAAAAAAAAAGTTATTGGCAGTATAACATAGTTCTTGCAGGTCATATTAGAGACCACTCGAGGAGGCCCATGTCCAGCAGTGGACGTCCTACGACTGATATGATGTTGGTCCAATTGTTTTAAATACTGATGAGCCTAAAGCCTTTATTGGTTCGCATCAAACATATCTAGTAAAAAAATTAAGACTAAAAGCACCGACTGAATGGTGTGTAAAATGAGCATATTTTTTAAGAAGTAGCAGCCCCCCGCGTTTTCTCCCGCGTCTAATTGTGTAACAAACGCTATGCTCTGCTGTTATTGGTCCTGGCGTGATGTTATATAGCCTATAGCCTACCTCGACAATTGGACAATTTGACACTGTAAGATTTTTTATAGCTTCGGACAACAAACTAATTCTTCAGTTTTATGATATTAGTATAGATAAAATGAATGTTTAAATTATGAATGTTGTATTAATGAACGGTTTTCTTCAAGAGACTTAACCTTGATATCTTTTTTCAGGCGAACCTAACCGAGCTGGCCAAATGTCCAGAAGTCCTCAAAGTGTACCAAACTATGTTTCGCACGGTGAAAGAGAGTGAGACTGTTGACTGGAGGCAGCATTGCTTCCTGGTTCAATCTGGGGGCGGCGGCGCCGGTCCCGGAGCGGCTGGTCCGAGGTACTTTAGCGCGGAGACCAGACAGGAACTGCTGAGGGTAGAAGCGGCCTGGACCGCGAACATCGTCAACAGTGTTGTGCGACTCGGGGTGAGTACACTGATACCGCAGGCCCGAGCGGCTGGCTCGTAGTTCTTCAGCTAAGACTTAGCCGGAGCTGTTGAGGGTCGTCATCATCATTATATCAGCCATAGGGCAAAGTCCACTGTTAGAAAAAGGTCATTCTTAGATAGGGGAAGGGGGGAAGGGTTTCTTGCCCTTAATTGCCGCGCTGTCGTGGTGGCAATCGCAGACCACAACTCACCGACGAGGATGCTGCTGCCCATTCTCACCCTTTAGTATTTAAGCTGCGCTGTTTCGGATAGGTATACCGCCATCTGTCGGTTACGGTACCTTAGTCGTCTCTTACGACACCTGGAACATAGGGGTACCGCCCCACGGCTGTTTAGGGTGGGGGCTTTTTAATTCTTCATCTCGTGTCCCCTGAGGGTGGAGGACGCTAGAGTGAAGTCTACCGGTGTAGACTTCACTCTAGCGTTCTCCATCCTTAATACCAAAGGATCGGGGAACTGGAAACAAGAGCTCTTTTTGGTAAGAGAGGGGAAAGAAGAATAAAAAGCATTCGGGGATATCGTAGAGGAATCTTCGAGAGGTTTGTATATATATATATAAACAAAACAATACAAAATTATGTGAACGTACCTGTAATGGGTGCGTGAAGAAAGAGGGGACAATTTTAGTGGGGACATAAGAACTAAAGAAAATGCTTAAAGCTCTTTTGAATACAGATTTACTCGATGATTGTTTGATGTTAAGAGGAAACGCATGTTTGTTCTGTGTCTAGGTATTAAATATTATGTTTGTAATTCCTATTCTCGCCAAATGTCCGTCATCCATATGCTTTAAGTGACTTATCCTGGAGTCAGGTCAAAGAATAATCCGGTCAAAAACGTATGAGATGTCTTGTGAAATTATTTATTTATTAGTGAACCTAGTACTAGTTTTTTTTTAACATTTTCGTTGTGATATTGTTGCAGAAGAAAACTTTCACCGTAGTCCACTTGGGTCGCGCGGCGGGTTTAACACTGGACTGGGCGGGCGGGTTCTCGCTTAGTGAGGGCACGCCCGGCGCGCTTCCCGTCTGGTCATACAGGTAATGAAGAATTCCATTTATTTTCCTCCCAATAGCATAACATCTATTAATGCAATCAGTCCCCTCTCGGGCTCAATCACAAATGAGGTTACACGAGGTAGACCTTATACAATGTTGGTTTGTTTGGCTGTGTTTTGGTGTAAAGGAAGGGTTGAAAAAGGCAGTGTATTTAAGCATACAGTCCGCGTGATAGTAAGCGTCACTGCAGCCTATAGACGCTCGTAATATCACAAGGATATCACTAACGCGTTGCTAACCTTGTAACTTGAAGATATGCCACATTACCCAGTAAATTTACTGCCTCTCTCACTCTTCTATTTGGCGGTAGAAATAGGTGAGAGTGAGGTACCAATGCAGTCGACCGACGTACGAGGTCTACCTCACGTATATACCGTATTAATATCGAAGCAGTTACAACATGAAGTGTTACTTTGAGTGTGTTATGTGTGTTATAGGTTTTCTCAATTACGCGGGTCTAGTGACGACGGCAAGTCGAAGCTCAAGCTCCACTTTCAGGATGCGGAGACTAAGGTTATCGAAACTAAGGTAAGTGATCACAAATATCAATTTTAAATAATTACACTAACAATAAGAATAAGCCGTGAGCTACCGTAGAATAGTACCTTCCTGTTTATTGGTATATCCATCCAGCTTAGTATATTGTGGAGATGGGCAGCAGCATCCTCTTCGTGAAGTTGCGTTCTGCGATGGCCACGACGCTTGCACAGCGCGGCAGTTATGGGCATAAATCACCCTATATTCGGGGGGCCAATGTCCAACAGTGGACTTTCTATGGATGATATGATAATGATGATAATGATGTGTCAAATACGACAATTATATATTAGTTTATATTTTCGAATGCGAAGTTCATAAAATCTTATTGTTCCCAGGAGTTGGAGTGCCAGATACTTCAAAGCCTACTGTTCTGTATGCACGCGTTCCTCACGGCGAAGGTTGCGTCCGTCGACCCCGCCTTCCTCGCCTCCATCCAACAGTCGAACTAGCCTCTACCGCTCTAATATTAAGGTCTGTTTTACTTTGGCACTTGTCACTGGTCTATGAGGGTTGTAGCTTTGAAAAATATCGTTGTCTCTGTCATTTGCTGGAAAATGACAGTGATGGGTTGTTGTAGTGAATCTGTAGAAATGTATTGGTGTATGTATGGAGAAGCTTTATCCGTGGAGAAGGATATTGTGTTCCTTCATTATTCAAATTGATATATAGTGCACTTTTACATTAAATTAGATTTGTTCATACGGTTTAAGCAATGAATAAGCGATTACTCAGATAAATGATTTGTTTTTATTTTAAGGAGATATGTTAATAAGAATGCGGGTAACTTGGTAGTGTATAAGCGTTTATATGTATTTGAGCAGACTTCTATCATATTCTTTTTGTCCCATACTAATAAACTCTTTTAGTAGTCAATTATTGTATGAAAAACTGAATATTAAAATTAATTTATATTCAATTTAACGTGATATCGATACTTTTACAAAACGTGAGTAACTGCTTTACTACAGAAAAAGAGAAATATACGTTATTTTTAAAACAAAGCTAACATCCCCATAGGCCAATCTTTGGGGTCAATTGATTAGTTTTTAAGTTCAATTGGTCGATTTCTAGGTCAATTGGTCAGATGTAAAGTTCAATTGGTCGATTTATAAGGTCAATTGGTCAGATTTATTTAGAAATGTTAATGCTATGATAGTTTAGGTTTGTAGATTCAAGGGTTTTATCTTTCTTTGTACTTTTTTACGGAGTAACATGTTTATGATTAAAGTTACTGATAAATTGTTCGAAATTATAAAATGATTATTTAAACTGCTTAAGACTTTAAAATACCGCGTTGCATTTGAATAAATATTTTTTAATTGTTTATGAACTTTTTGTAATTATGTTGTTCTTGAGGGAAACAAATTGAAAATAGATAAACCTGTTATACCTTAACTATTTTGTATTAGCTATGTAGTTGCAACATTATTTTTTATGGAGCTTGTACAGATTTGGCGTGTTTTGAGGCGTTCCAGTTTTGTTAGTTATACCATGTGCATAAAATTGGAGTATGTAATACTGTATATTGCTCAATAAAGACAATATTATAAAAAAGTCTCGCTAACGGGAAGTGACCAATTAAGTCACGTGATTTTTTAATGACCAATCGCTATGCTCTCGTGTATTAATCACTAGGTTATTTGGTTTCAAATAACCAATAGGGTGACGGGTTAAGGGTAGGAGACGGTTGGGGGGGTCTCTCGGTGATACCTACACTTATAGATTCAATCTCATCAGAATTAGTTTATATATTATTTTTAGCCTCTAAAGATACGCGAAGTCTGTATTCTCCTTTTAGGCCTAAATTATTTGCAAACTGAAACAGCGAATGTTAAAGACTATAGATTTTAACTCGACGTTCTACCGTTGTTGATTCCACAGATCTATTTTTGAATCTTAATACTATTGTTATAAGAGTCAGTTTGTATTACATCTCTCAGTATCGGCCTTCGTCTTCCCTGTAAATGCTCTTGTAATCCAATCTACGGTTTGCTTAATGTATTTTGAATCTCAATCTCTCTCTAATGGTTTGTATGGGAAATGGAGTGTTTGAGGCGAGGCAAAATGTCAGACAAATAACTAATTTTAATATTAATATTACGATATTTAGTTAAGAAATAGTATATCTATCACTTTTCGTGTCATCTATGACTTATACCCATCGTTTCTATGGTTACATATGGCGTAGAGTTTTCACTATAGTAATTTAAACAATCAATATCGTCCACGAACATAATTGAAAGTTTTATAATAATTTACAATGACCTCACAAACGAACTGATTTCAGTTCACAAAAAGCCCGCATGTCAATTGAAAAAAAATCTCTGTTTTATATTTCTTCTATCGAGTTTTATATATCTCCTATTCTACGAAATTATGTTGTTTGTCATTGGTCTATTAATTGTTTTTTTTTATTGTTATTATAAATTGCGCTCAGCTCATGCGGTTTATGCATAAATACTGTTAATTGACTTCAGTCTAAAACGGAGTCCAAAGTAGGAAATTTCAAAAGAAAGAAAAATAATTTCATGCATGAAGCCTTTATAAGCAGTAAGTAATTGAAGAAGTTTGTTATGCAAATTTCTTTAAATTGTAGATCTCTATTTAAAGAAGATCTTCTAAATAGTGTCCGCAAATATTTGACATCTGTCCATAACAGTGTCCAAATTGAGTAACTTCAAAAGAAATAAATAAACTTCATGTATCAAGCTATCTGCCTTTATAAGCTGTAAGTAGTTTAAGAATGTTGTTATGCAAATTTCTTTAAATAATGTCCGCAAAAAGTCTAATATTGTAGTGCAAGTTTATTGAATTTCTTAGTAATCTTAATTTTGTATTTTAGATTAAAAAAAAATGCAAATTATTTGTATACCATTTTATCTAAATAGTGTTCATTCAATTAAATCATCAGTATGTTTGAATGGTCAACGCCTATATTTAGCCATATGTTTCGGTTTTAAGTTAGACTTACTTCGCTGTTCAATAGACTAACTAGATATTACGCGATCCACCAGTAGAGAAAATCTGCAAAAACGTGATTCTGATAAGGGTGTTGGACGGTATGAACGCGCTGACTGCAAATATATATTTTTGTTTTTTTTTTTAATTCGAGGCTATAACTTATTTATTTTTATTTATAAGGATCCAATTGAGGCTTATTTTCAAAACTGATTCCTATACTTGTTGTTTCTTTTTATCTCATGTAACCAAAGAATAATCATAAACAATTCATTCGTTTATTTTACTCTTTTTTTACTCATGCGTTTATTAATATAAGTATATTTTTAAACCCATTGTATCTATTAAATTGGGGCTTTTTTAAATAAAAAAATACTCAATCAGTATATTTGGAAAATTAATCTATTTATATTTATTTTGTTTGTTACTAATAAATAGTATGTACTGATGATGTTTGTGGATGTCTATGTATTGTTTATGTACAACATTGCTATTATGGTACTATGTGTGAACATAGTTACAAGCAGCCAATCTTATGCAGCAAAAAAAATGATTCTAATTTGTATAAAAAAAACCTTTTTGTCAGGTGCTGACATTAAATTATTTCGAATAGAGAGACTATTTATAAAATCGAAGCTTTTGTAAAATTAGTTGATTTGACTTGAAAAATATATATATATGTAAAAAATTTGCGCTTTCGTCATATCATTATCTTTAAGTGGAAATTATAATTAGAACATTATTATATTGTGGTCACTGTGCTAAAAGAATTACGTTTGAATAGTAAGTTTGTTGACACACGTTTCATATTTTATCTTGGATTCGATCTGCCCGATACAAAACGGCTTGATTGTAAAAATATCTAGTAGATATGTTATTGGCCCTGACTCGTGAAAGTCGCTTTAACTTAACATGACTAGTTGGCTCTTTCTTCTCCGTTTCAAAACGAAAGAATGAAGTAAACTTAGTAACACATAGAATATGTTTCACAATCAGGGTCATTGTAGTCTTACTATAATTATATAATATAATATAAACCTTATATTTCGTAGTTTATATAATTTTAGTTGTTAGTTTAGTGTGTGCGGGGGAGTCATTTTATACACGTGAGATCCCCTAAGCGAGTTATATAAATTTCATAAGTATCTAGTGAGTTTAGTTTTCTAAAAATTTACTTGTGGCGTAGTCTACAGTTGATATTTGACTGTAAAAGCCTAAAACTTAACTGGGTTCAGTTCTTAGAAGACACCAGGTTTTAATTATTAATATTAAGTAATAGAATTGCATTTATGAACTGTCGAATAGTGCAAATGATGTCCCACCGAGATGTTATCATTTATTTTTGTAATATTCCGATGTAAAAATCAATTTTTTATTGTTCAAAACTCAATTTTAATTAATAGATGTCCATTTATTGTATCACAAAAAAAATATTTATGCAATGACTTAAATTTAATGTATTTTCTAGAAGACACGTTCATGGTTTTATCCAAAGAGACTATAAAATTAATTGCAAAACAAACAATATATATATATATATATATATATATATATATACATACCTACTCCGTTTCATTGACCATTTCGTCATCTCACGGCACTTGTAATATATAATAATTACTAATGCTGTATCAGCTATTCCAAAATTTGCGTTCTAGAAACGACCAGCTTTTTAATGCTATCTTTTACATTTACCCGCATAATGTTACGAGTCTTGTTAGTTTGCACGTTGTCAACGGTACTGGATCTCAAATCTTTTATAATAATATTTCAAAGAGTGCGTGACTTTGGTAGATATAGGTCTCTTTTAGAGTAATTACTATTTTTTTTAACAAATATTTCTTTGTTTTTTAATAAATGTGTAACGGGAAAGGAACGATCTACTCGATTGCCACCTGTTATCTCTAGTTTTGTTGATAAATCACACTTTTGCACAGTCAATAATTGTAATCAAGGAAGGCACTGAGCTGAATATCAACGATACGCTGACAGCTGCTATCCGTGTTCACTGTTCGGTGGTCCGATGCAAACTGAATTACGCTAGACCGACCGCTACGTCATACGCAGGCGTCTCGTTACTTCAGCGTACTGCCGCTAGTGGCGCTAGCGTCGCAATAATTCTAACTATGGTTCCTACGAGCTTGTTAAAGATTTCTCGGTTACAGTAAAGAAAATCCAACAGAAAAATCAACAATGAGTTGGGTCAATTCCAGCGCCACCGAAAAAAGAGGGCGGGGCCTCTCATAGATGAGAGGTCCGATGCCCGTATTCATCGTGCGCGCCGCGCGGCCGGAGCGGGCGGGCGGCGCGCACGAGGGCACCTCCAGAGTGACAAAGTCGAAAAGGAATCTTACAGTTCGCGTGATATTAAACGTCACTGCAGCCTGTAGCCGCTAACGAAGGGATATCACCAGCGCGTTGTCAACTTTCTGGCTCGAGAATATTATGTCACTTTATCTCCTAATTTCACGACCATTGTTTGAGGCCTACCTGTATCAATCTGATGGCAGAAACAGCCTGTTTCACCAGTTTTTTTTTTAATCTAGTCTGCATTCTTATTGAGGCACGAGAAAAATAAGATTCGAGATCCTGTACGAATTCTCGTTTTCTAAGTGGCAGCATAAATTGTAATCGTAGGTATCGTTCACCAATTAACTGCGGTGTGTCTTATTACGGTACATTAGTGGCGATGTTTGTCAAATTAGTCAGTCGGTGTTGGGAGATCTAATGCAACGAATTATTACAATAAAGTGTGACCAATTTATTAATAACTCCATAGAGTAACTAGCTTTATAGCTACATTGTTATCCTTATAACTAAATAATTTCGTTGAAACTGAAATTTGAACCTAGTATGTTCCGAATACGAACCTGCAATTTAGTTTCCATAGATTTTTAATTACATATGTAGTCGTAGTAAAAATTGATTGTGAACATCTCTCCCAATGCCGACGAACGGGTGAACGAAGTTTATTAAACAATTAGTCAATTTAGAGAAAATACTCAAGACTGAAAGTGAATGTTGTGTATGACAAAATTGTCACGGCTTTCCACCGCGATTGTCGACGCGAAACGTAATTTGGGCAGAGGAAGGATTGTTCTTCATCCCTATCGGATGGATAGGATAGTGATTATAATTTCTTTTGCGTTTATATTTTCACATATAGTTTTTGACAGTGTGTGGTTTCTTTGATTACCAGTACTGCTGTCATGTACTCAACAGAATACCAATACAGTGATTTTGAACACTACGCTGCGCTATGCTTTATTTAAGTGTTTGTGTTCTTTAATTTTAAGTGTTTGTTTTTTGTTTACACTGTGTTTGCACCTTTCTGAAATAAAATATTTTCTTTATTTATTTCATTGCTTTACACCTTAAAAATGTTACCTTTGCCAGTATGTTAGAGTCGATAGTTATTTTTAATTTATCATGCTGTTATACCCAAAATGGCGTCTCGCGTTGACCCAAACGAGGGTTTCCTAACATTTGTCATTTAGTCGTTGCCTGCATCGAGTGTTCTATTAGTTACGGCAATGTGTAAGAATGGAATCGCTCAATACTTTATATTTTAACTAGGCACTCCTTCAAAGTTTGTGTACCAATTATTCGGGCTGCAGCCATTCGAACGTTTTGGGTGAAAAGTCGAGATGTTTCTATAATTAATCCTGCAGACCACAAATATTTCTGTAATTTTAGCGATCCTCAGCGGCGTTTCGCTGTTTTGTGGTTGGTGTGCAGCTAGTTAGACTTGCAGGATAAATTAACATAAAAAAATCAGTATACGATCTCTAATATCCTACAAACTCTATCTTAAACGTACCAGTCGTATACTGTCAATGCTTAGTATTCTTTCTATGAAAACGTCTCGGCTTTGTAAATTTAAAAAAAATACGTATTTACATCTACATTGTAACCACGTCTTGTACTAGCTAGTGGTTATTTATACCTATTGTTGATTAATGTAACTATTATATCCATTAGTAAAATACTAAAACAAATTATGTGTGTTTTTATTAAAACCTATTTTTTTTTACAGTGGGCAATAAATCAACCTACCCAACTCTGTTAAATTTTTAGTAATTTTTATCATGGAGTTAGGTCAATATGTGCTGTTGTTAAAGTCGTCAATCGTTTATGCTGGTGTTAAACTTTTACTGGTACACCTGCCATTATGTTATGTTATTATGGCATCGTCTTTTACTAACGGATTAACAAATTGAAGTTACGATGGGCAGGGCACAGTAGAACCGATGGTCGATAGAGCCGTAAGTATTTCGAACGGAAATATTATACGTTAAAAACTGTATTTTATTGTCGTTACAAAAGTGATAGATGTATAGGTACTATACTTGTCAATCTTGAGAATTGTTGCTAAAAGGTAACCGGAACAACAAACAAAAAGAAATGTAAAAGTAAAAAAATTGGTTGCCTGTAAAGTCGGTATACGGGCGAAAGATTTACGTGACAACGACTGAGTGGTAAAATAATTTTAATGTGAATATTCATTCGTATAGTATCTCTCGCTCTGTCTCTCTCGCTCTTAGGCGGGCTAACCATGCCCAAGTGGAAGGGACGCGTGCCTCTCACTCGCTCTCATTGTGAGCGCATAACGTGAGCGGAGCGTAACGCAGTTTCTTGAAGTGTCACCCGGCAAACCAATTTATAAGACGTTGTCACGTCAATAAAGCGCGTTAAACGTTAAGACGTTTTTTTATGGACGCGTAAATGTTAGAAAATAAGTAGGTAGTAGGTGTGATGTTTTTTGGGAAAGAAAGAAACATTTTTTACTGTATCATTTATTTCCAAGCTTGAAGAACAAAAAGCTACACAATAGAAACTTACAAATGACACACACCGCTCGACAGACACAAAACTAACATCAAAACATTTCAATAAAGGACATATGAAAAGAATATACCACCGCAAACAGTTGCACGTAGTTGTATTCAATATTAGTAGGTATACAATGCAGTACACTGTATAGGTACTGCATTGTATACTAATATTGAATGTAGGTAATATGGTTTGAAATGAAGTACCTAAGTATTTCTTACTAATATATTAGTTAAATGAAGTGTACATACAAACAGTTTGTAGTGGTAAAACTAATTCTCTTCGAAAAATTTCGATACCAAAATATGGTTTAGTGAATACACTTTGAATACGATAGTAGTCGATTTTGTATATGATATTACGCAAATGTAACATTGCGGTAATTATTCATTAACACACCGTATTGTCTAAAATTATATAGACAGGGTTAATTGAAAATATAAATTAAATTTCTCACTGTTAATTTCATTACAACATAGATACTATTACAAAAATCACCATTGCCGTCAGGTACCGGCAGAGTAAAATATCCATCCGAAACAATATAGCTCAAATGTACAGGGCCGCGGTGGGCAGCGGTATCCTCACCGCAAAAGCTGCGCTCTGCGATTGCCAACACGCGTGCCCAGCAAAATTGACCCATTCTTGGAGACGCTTATGTCCAGCAGTGGACTTCTAATGGCTGGTGATGACATAAATCACATTATTTACTTTTACATTTTTTCTCATTCTTAACGAAGAATTTTGTTTATATTATATTGGCACCTTCTATGTAGATTTTTTTTTGTCAGTTCTATTTTATATTGAGCAGCTAAAGTTACCCCTTAGTTAGGCTATAGTAATACGCAGTAATACTTAAAGCTCAGTAAGACTACGCGATCTCATAAGAAAGAAACGTATTACAGTTTTACATAAATCTGTTTATTAAATCTCAGCCAGTTTTGAACCAAATATATTATAGTAAAATTCGCTATCAATTAACGAGATTTTGTCAAATTTTTATAACAAAAATGTAATTGTTTTTACACAGATTAAAATTATTGTTTCAATTAACCCTGTTTAATACTACTTTTTAATACAGCAAATCTATATAACATAGGGTAAACAGCACACATTGCAGTTTGAAAATGCATGTAGGTATATATATATATATATATATATATATATATATATAATAAAAATTAGTGGAGATGTGCGAAAAGGCATCATAGCAATATTCTACCTTCTTACAATACTGATATACCTACATTTATCCATCCGATGCGTCATAGATTGATTGTATTTGACGGAAATTCTATAAAAGTGTCTTCTGTAGAGAATACTTTGTGCGTATCTATTACGTGACTACTTTATATATTATTAGCTTATGCAATATACGAGTGGATTACGAAAATATTTTTTCATATACAAAAGATCCACGTCCAACACAGACATGACGGGCACAATGGCGCAGATGGTAGTGTGTCATGTGTCAAGGGTCGTGGATTCGATCCCCACCCAGAATAAATCCTTACTAATATTATAAATGTGAAAGTAACTCTGTCTGCCGGTCTGTCTGTTACGCTTGCCCGCTTAAACCTCTCAACTGATTTTGATGAAATTTGGTACAGACAATCTTTAGACCTTTAGAAAGGACATAACCTATTTTTAATATAAAATGTTGTATAGGTAAAGGTATTTTTTTTAATATTACAGCATTTCAAGTTTGACTGTGATGTATTTATTCTAAAATTGATGTATTGTGTAAAGGTATTTTTTCATTATTACAGCATTTCAAGTTTGATTGTGATGTATTTATTCAGAAAAAAAACCATAGTCCGCCATTTCAATTTATAGATATATAAATCTGGGTTCTTTATCTTGCCAACAGTGTACCGTCAGAAGTCGTAAGTGACTGTTGCACCGAAACCGACACATACTAGTATGCGAAATATCTATCCGGAGCAACGAAACTCAGATACAAGGTGGACATCGGCAACAGAAACCCTGACGTGAATTTCCTTGTCGTCCAGTCTTTCGATCTCCCAAAATGATGAATCAATCAAGAAATCAATAGACTTGCTATAAATATCATCTACATTGGGGTCTCAGTATTTCTATCAATATAGGTGTTCTGGTTTCGAAGGTGTAGATGTGTAATTACTGGGTAATGTGTCATGTTTTTCTGTCACAACGATCTGGCGAAACAAAATCCAGGACTACAAGACAAATAATTTGAAGTGGTACTATTCATGGTGTTGTTATTAGTACCAAAAACAATTTGTAACATTTTTCAACTGAACCAGGTAGAAGAGGTACCTATTAAAAAATCCTGGTCAAAAAAACGATCGTGTATGAAAGGACTAATGCGAGTCAGGGAAGCGATAAAGGTACGCCTAGATCGTAACAAATGGAGATCCATATTCTCTGTCTACCCTAATCACAGGCGTGATCTATACATACTAATATTATAAAGCGGAAGAGTTTGTTTGTTGGTTTAAACGCGCTAATCTCAGGACCTACTGGTCCGATTTGAATAATTCTTTTTTTGTTGGATAGTCCATTTATAGAGGAAGGCTTTAGGCTATATAACGCTGATACCAACAAGAGCGAAGCGTCAGTGAGAAATATTGCAAAAACGGGGAAAAGGCTACTACACCCCCCAAAGTCACTATTCTTCTAGTCACTAAGGCGACGAAGTCGCGGGCACTGCTAGTGTATGTATATACACGGTCGCTAAAATAACATATTGGAAAAGAATTTGTAAATTAAAATAAAGTCACTTTGTAATATTTATCCACTCATATGTTGCATTGACCCTAAATCTTAATGACAATCCACTAATCTACGAAGACCACCGTAAGCCTACGTGTTGGAAAAATACAAACTTTCGATAAATTTAACGTACACACAGTAATAAATATATCATTATTGTCTAGAAAATATTGTTTATTGTCGTGTCAAAGGATAGGTTTTATAATTATTCGACATAAATATTCGTCACGTACACATATTTTATTTACTTAAATTAATCGTAATTTAGGAAATCGTGTAAATGGTGCACATTACTACAGATCAAGCAATATTGATTTCAATATACAAGTAGCAAAGTCCGCTATCAATTGCGAAATGCTGACAAATTTTCATACGTTGATCGATAGTCATTTGCACAACATAATAAATACAAACACATATAAAATTATTTTTGTTTTTCGAATTTTCATTACATAGTTGCACATAAATATAGTAATCAATATTCAATATTGTTTGACAAAGATATGTTATAATTGATTTAGTTAATTGATATATTCATATATAATTTGCAATCGTTGACCAAAAATTGACCATGCTTGTATACAGTATTTCATATATATTTATTTATAATAAACAAACAGATAAAAAACAAACCAGACTAAAATTGAGTACGAATAAGGTGTAAAATAGTTCTCAAAAATATTAATTGATTAACATCAAAATAAACTTGACTTAATGGTAATAATATAAATGTAACGTTTTTATTAGGAAAGGAATTACACTAATTTTAGGTAGTAAATATGAATCTATCTACAACAATCAACATCAATAAAGGGCCAGAACATCAATGCAAGACGAAGCTGTGTTCCATTCTACAGTTAGAACTATAACATTTTACACAACCTTCAATTTCGCCTGTAACGTAGTATGAATGGATTAGTTCATTTTGATAAACTAATTGAAGACAAACAAATTGATAAATGAATCATGGCAATTGCATATAAAATCATCAGAAAACACTTATCCGATGTACAAAGTTTAGAATTATTCCACCTCCATGTTTATCAAAATATTTATTGTCACTAATTACAATTACTAGACGACGCATTTTCATTTTATAAATACATATTTATTCTATATAATCTTCCTATTCTATTAGCAAGAGTCATTCCTGCCGACTCGAAGAAGATATGCTTTGAACACGAACCATTCTCTACTTAATAAGAGTTTTTTCTCAAACAGCAATTAAATATATCTACAAATACGGTATACGATATATTATGTGATACATCATACACATGTTTCCGAGTAATACATAGTAACATGTACATCTACTATGTACATACATATAAACATTAAGGATTGAACATGCATAGATCCACTACACATGTTCGATATAAAGCCAAATACCAATGCATTTCTTTATGTTATTTATAAATCTTTATATCTGTATGTCGTAAAATATAACAGAGATTATACGGAGCTACATCGACGAAAGCGACACTACGAAACGAGGACCCTAAGAAACACAGGTGAAAGTAAAACAGTACGCGATGAACACAACACAGTGTTCCGTGCTACGCTCTTTGAGAAATACGTTTAGTGAAAATATGCACACTTATAAAGGAAAAAAGAAGTTGATAATCCGTCCCCCACATTCTCTCGAATCCTATTGAACTCATCGCTTTAATATCAGCCTTTGAACATCCTATCTAAGTTGTAATATTCTAACGTTTGGAATCGTTTAATTGTCTTGTGTCCGAGAACTGGGACCAACGTGCTCATGAAAAGACTACATATAGTGTTTTAAATAATACATTTCATTGTGATAAATCAATTTTTAGGTTGAGGCCAGATTGGGATAGACGCGAAACAAGCTTTACCTTGATTATTGGCTTGTGAACAGTGGTTAAGCGAGCAGGTATACTCTGCCCGCTCAGTAGTAGAGTATATTAGAGTATCCAATCATATTTCTTGGGGCACGAGCGTTCAATATTAAGTCTCATTTCACTTTGCAATTTTTATAGTTACATGTACGACCGGCAATCTCGTTGCTAAAAAAGTGGCCTATACGTAAAACATTGACACTTAACAAACCGTAACTTACACGATTGAAGGACGGTAATGATACTCGTATATTATTTAATAATTATAATACTAATTGATATTCTAAAGAAAAAATGTTTTGTATTCGTTACCCAAATGTAGTCTTTTCATAAATAATTAATTGGTGTCTTAAGATTTTGTCACAAAAGAAAATAAAGTACTTGTCCCGAAATAAGTTACCATTGGAAGAGGTGATCACACAAACATCATAAGTCAGAACGCTAAAGCGTATATCTATGTTCTAATTTTATACCCTAATTTAGCCTAATACGTTGTCTACCTACTCATCTAGGTATATCGAAAATGGGAAAATGGCCGACAGCGCGTCAAACATAGCTAGCTATTTTTGCGTTAGACTGTAGATTCTCACTATATTTAGTATATCAAATTATTTATTCACTGTTATTATTGTCTTGATTTGGTAATGATAGAATCCAGTGAGGCTACTTTCCCATGTTCGATTTAAAAAACAGCTACGTTCAGATTTAATATTGACTCTAGATAAATAAGAGAGAAACAATGATTTGTCCCTTCATACAAGCAGATAGTCACTAAGCTGGTAGCCTTCTGCAGTAAGGCAGTCTGTTTCGTAACGCGTCTCTAATTTATATTCTGAAAATATATAATTTCAAATAGTGTCTGACACTGTCCAAACAAAAATATATTTTTCTGTACAAATAATTATACTATACTATAACCTCTTTCTAAACAGAACGGCAATTAGTATATAAAATCACTCTTGTCAAATTAACTAGATCACCATATAAAATTTCAAGAATAACACTACCAAAGCTCGAGTTAAGAGAAGGTTCTTATAACAACCGTACTTTCATGTACCTATATTAATTATTTTGTATACATAGACGTACTGTATGATATTTAATTTGAGCATAGCATTCGCTATATTCGTCGCAAACAAATATTGGAAAATATCTCTAATATTTTTTAAGTTCATGTATTGATGAAGGATTTTGATAGGATCAACGTTTTGGGGAACCATGTTCGCCCGATAAAGGACTATTCAAAAGGATTGCACAACGATAAGCCGATTAATAATTATAATATTGTACTATTTCGATATTCTTTTTCTTCAACATCAATAATTCCCCAATTTATGGATCAAATCGGTTAACAACTAACACAAAAATACATAAAGCGAACTTAAAGTCTACATCTATATAATAATATCAATACCACGACTAGTTTATTTTTTTTTTCATCTTAAATCTATTAAAGCTATTTCACTAATTTCATGACTCATCTTATTTAAAAAAAAACATCGATTACTGATTTGACTTTAATTACATGATCAGAGGAACACTCGTTAGTTAGAGCACTGGGAACTACTTGGAAAAACACGTACGAGTAAATTTCTAGGTTTAATGTAAGGTATTCCGAAACATCTCAATCAATATACATCTTTATCTAGTTAGCGTAAAAATGACACGTAGGATTTCTGAGAGGGATGCATCCAATGTGGTAAAATATGAATATATCTCGTCTGCTTCTTAATGTAATGCAACTCCTCACTTAGTAGCTGCACTAAGTCTGAGGTGTCCAGCCATGTCGTGAAATGCTTCACAATATGCTCCATTTTAAATGTAAAATCCACTTAACACTGCTTAGGTCTACATAACACTATACTTGTATAAATACTGTCGAAAAATTAAATACTTATTGTCATTTGTCACTAGAAATGATGACCAACATTATCTATACATTTTATTGTCGTACATTACGTTCCTTATTAGATATATTGATATATTTAATATTTACTATAAAGTTTGTCACAAATATTATTGTCAAATTTGACGGTTCTCCATAACTAGTAGCTTTTATATCAAGCATCTGAAGTTATCGACATTCAAGGAAGAATGTAGTACGCTTACATCTACGGCTTTATTTTTCTTTTTGGACGAGCGTAAAGAGTACCGCGTCCAAACGAAAACAATAATCTATAAAAGCACTTCCATCTAGTACTACTAACACCAAACATCAAACAAATATAGGTACACTTAATATCTAAACGACACTAAATGTACGACACGTTATAGAAAAAGAAAAAAATACAAATAAAGTACGTTATAAAAATCTCCTAAAAGATTAGGCTAAAGCTTTTAGAACCCTACATCACTTATCCAAAATTTACATATCAAAGAATTGCCGGTAAAAATGGTAAACGTGGCGAGCGATCAGCGCGACCCTTCGCGTCGTCTATAAACGGTTTATCACAGCTTCTTTACTTCACACGATGTACGTGGTGTGTAAAAATAGTTAGCCATTTATTGTCGATAGTAGAATTTATTGTCATAATTTAGAATAACATTCCATTAGACGCACTTTGACTACGGCTGCCATCGCCAAAGCCTGTCTAGGAAATTGTCAGTATTCAATAAATATAATTAGTATTTACTTGTAAAACCACCTTTCAATCTGTATGAAAATTTAAACGACGCAGTAAATCCATTGTGTGATTCGCGTCCAACAAACGGTTTGGAATCCAATCGTTTACCAACCGATATGGCAGCCATTCAAAAGTCATTGCCAGTGTTCCGTCTGCTGGCGCGCGCGATTGGTAGCAACCCTCAGATATCATCGGAACGTGCGTCGTCGTCATTGTACAAGGCGATCTGGCGTTGGATCCATGGGATGTACTCGGGGACGTACGCGTAGACGCCGGGCAGGCGGGGGTGCGCGCATTTGATACCCCAGGACACGATACCGCCGACGTACCAGCGCGAAGAATCATCTGGGTCCTTGCAGAGAAGTGGACCGCCGGAATCGCCCTGAAAAATAAGTTACGATTTGAATTTTTTATGAATTAGATATAGTGTGAAAATTTATAGAATAAGAAGTGGGTGATAAATGAAATCACTATATAGTATAAAGCATGTCGCTTTCCGATGTCTGTCTGTCCCTATAAATGCTTAGATCTGTAAAACTACGCAAAGGATTTTTTGATAGATAGATTAATTGAAGAGAAACGTTTATATTTATACTGCATGCATAGTATAGTAGAGAAACACTGATAATTTAATAGGGTTCTCATGAGATGTTGTAAATAAACTAATTTTTTTTTCCGATTACATTGAAAACGCAGACTGCATCCGACGAGATAGATCAAAATAGCGTATTTTAGTATTGTACACCTTAAAAATTTTACTAAAAAGTCCGCAATGGTGTATGTGTACCTCTTAGAAATAACCACAATAACAATGTTTTATCCTCAACGCAACCCGTGCAAAGCCGGGACAAATCGCTAGTAAAGAATTACTATTACAAGGTCACAAACACATTGTATCAATTACTAGCCGCGAATTTCTAATTTGTTATTCCAAGTCAGGAACGTTTTTGTTATACCACGTCAAACTCGGTCGAAGGGTATTAAAAGAATTCTATGTACAGCTCCTGATTTAAAGGTAATTCCGAAGTCAAATCAGTACAGCCGTTCTGCTTTTTTATTTTATAATTATTTTTTTTATTATACAAGATCGACAAACAGGCATACAGCCCTCGTGATAGTAAGCGTCACTGCAGCCTATAGATGTTTGAAGATATTGTCTCATTGCCCAGTTGACTACCTCTCTCACCCTTCAAACTGGAACACAACAATGCGAACACTGCTATTTGGCGGTAGAATAGAGTGAGAGTATGTTTATAAGGTGCACTGAAACCAATGCAGACGACCTTAGGATGAAGTCTACCTCATGTATATTATGAGTTGTAAATAGCGTAACGAACACGAATTTCGTTTACTTATATGTATTGATTTTTGGTTGGTTAGTGTCTGAAGTTATTTGTTCATAAAATATAAGCCTGTCTATTACTGAATACCTGTCATACTTTATACGGCACATATATTATTTTTTCATTTGCGAACAAGAACCGATTGACGGATCGTCAGTTCATTTCAGGTTAAGCGGTGGGTACCAATGTTACGAGTATCTATACATGTATATTAAACAAGATGATCTTGCTCGTTAATATTATGTCATTCTTTTTTTCATTATCATCATCGTCATACCAGCCATTGCAAATCCTCTGCTGCACATAGGCCTTCCCAAGAAAGAAGGAATTTTGCCCATAATTGCCTACATCGCATCGCAGATTGCAGCTTTCGCGACGGTGATGCTGCTACCCATCCCAGCTATGTGCATTTGAGCTACACTGTTTTGGATGGATATACCGCCATTTGTCGGTTCTGGTACCTTAATTGTCTCTTATGGTTCCAGCCACAGGGGGAGATACTATTCTACTCTGCCGATACCCCACGGCGACTCCAGCTTCCGTGCTCTTCATTTTTACTTACTTGTTTGTAATAAAATTATTCGAAACCAATTTTTCTTGCAAGCCCAGTTTATCGCTTCATAGCAAATTCAATTAAAATACCAACTGGATTACCTAACCGCAGCTTTAACGAAAAGCAATGAGACAAGATAAATATTAAACGTAGAAGTTTGATTTAAGTACCGCATTCCGTTCAATGAACAAAGACAACCAGACAGACGCGGCCGAACAATAACGGTCCAACATCTTTAGCCTCCAACAATCGGATGTTTCGAAGAGATAAATCGCTTTAATCTGTTTATTTGAGGCAGACATTTTATATCCATTCATTACTAGGCTTTAGTGTGATGTTAGCAATCTAAACAAATGGAATGCCACTTTGCATTACGGAAATAATACATTTATTATTGTTAGTTACCATTACTATATTCCTGCGATACGGCTTGACCGATTTTAATAAAATTTTAATGAATGCATATTCCGTAGGTCTGAGAATCGTCTACTATCTATTTTTAATACCCCTAAGTGATAATGATCTAAAGATAACATTTTTTTAAACTTTTTTTAGTTTTTTTTATGTAGCTAATCCTAAACCACTACAACTATTTTACCATAGTCATTTTAGTAATTTTAATTAATTAAATTGGCAGAACAACGTTCGCCAGGACAGTTAGGATCTATCTAATAATTTATTATCTAGCAATAAAAAATAGCATCAAATCAAAATAAAATATCACCCGCAATTCTAATAACTTCGCCATTTATTCGTATATGTAAACAAATGTCTTTATCAACAAACAAAGAAAGATTTCGACAGACAACATATTTAGAAAAGTTTTCGTTTTAAATAAGTGTCCAAATCATAGACTTTAATGCGAATATTTACTTCAAATTTAAAAATTGTGTGTGATATATATTTAATAATAATAAATTCCCACAACATCTCATACGTTGACCTGACTCCGTAATAAGTCGCTTAAAGCACTTGTGTTACGGACATCAGACTACAAAGGAGTCACAAATAAACTATTCAAATATATATATTTAATATCCTGACACAGTACAAACACAAATATCATCACATAAATATTTGCTATGGGTGGGAATCCAACCTACGACTCTTGGCGCCCAAGATAGGATCAATACCATCTGCGCCGTCGGGCCCGTTATATTAAATTAATTAATTATGTATTAATTAAATTAAATGGTATCCTGTTTGTATGATCTTAAAAAATGATGAAACTATTTTTATATAAAATAATACTTAATATTAAAAATAATACTTGTTTGCTTTATTTTATCCTCTTAATCAATTCTTTGATGAGTAAATAATTACATTAATAAACAAAAACAGCAATAAAATACTATGAACACGTCAAAAAGTGTTGTGTTGGGTTTGTTGCGTATTGTTTGGTTGACTCTGAGCGGCTTATTTACTTTTTTTCAGCATTCTATTTACCTACCGATCTAAGTTTGCGAGATGACGAGTTGAAACCATTGAAATTGAAAAGGACAAAGTGTATCGTTCAATCATCATGGTCTTTAATAGTATAAACAGGAGGGCAAAAAGGATTAAAACGGGGCTTACGACAGACGCGAGACTCGGATTAAAATGTCTCATTAATATTTTTTAAGTACCCCTAATTGTCTTGTGGTCTAAGATTTATTTTTTCTCATTAGAATTTCATAATTGCCACGTAGCATGATTAGGATTATACGTTATTATAATTTTAGTGAAATTCAATAATATTTTTTTATGTACACTAAAAAGTATGTTTAATGACGATGTGATATATTTTGATAAGATATTATGTTTCTTTGTTTATTACCTTTTTCTTTGTTTATTATTTATTATTTAGAAGATGGTACGGAGGAGAGATGTTTACAATTTACTCGTCGCAAAGCTCTGCCCAGCGGTCCAGAGGGGAGCCAACAGTGATCTCGTTTATTGTATTTGCAGTTGGGTTGTTTATAGAGAGGGTTATTACTGTCACTACTCATTGGTGGCGGGCGGTCGCTGCAAATATTTACGCCTGCCGATGACTGCGGCGGTTTCATTGCGATCGTTGATTCGAGCTTCGCCTTTAATTGGTTTGCAGATTACAGTTCAATATTAGAGATTACATCAACAGCGCTTACTAACATTAAACCGTATTAGAATCGAAAAAATCATTTCACGTCGTCGTACATATACTTTTTTTTTGTATTACAAATTTAGGCATATGGTTCGCTTGATGGTAAACGTGACCGCAGCCTATAGACGCTCGTGTTAATACAAGGATATCACTGGCGTATCACCTAATCTGTGAACTGAAGATACTATGTCACATTTACCGTGTAATTTCACTGCCTCTCACCCTTAAAACCGAAACACAGCGATGCGAACACTGCTATTTAGCGGTAGCTGCTATATATCAGTGTTCGCATTGCTGTGTTTCGGTCTGAAAAGTGAGAGAGGCAGTGAGTTGACTGGATAATGGCATTATATCTTCAAATTACAAGGTTGGCAGCGCGTTAGTGATATCATTGTAATATCACTAATGCTTCACTTTTCTAGTGACCTGTAATACGGGTCTCTGAACCTACATGGGCACCAGTCTTCCACGAATGATTTATATTTTCACATGTATATAACATTCATAAGCCTATAATTACATGTTATCATTTGAAGAGAAAAAATAATTATTTTTACTAATATTATTGTCTATAGGCTGCAGTGACGCTTATTTGTCGACCTAGTTTAATAAAAAAAATATAATACCCAGCCATTGAAAGTCCACTGTTGGACATAGGCCTCTCCAAGAAAGGAGGATTTTTGGTCATATATGCCGCGCTGGGCAAGCGTGCTGGCAATCGCAGAGCGCTGCTTTCGCGACGGAGAAGCTGTCCCATCCCTGTCTTGTGAATTTAAGCTGCACTGCCATCGGTCACACCTGGTGCAGTGGGAGGTACTATTCTACTCTGCCGGTACCTCATGGCAATAATGATAATACCCAGACACAGAAAAAATAGAAATATTAATCATATAAATAATCGAACTGGTTGGGAATTGAGCCCACGACCATTGGCGTTTAAGATACGATATATGCATATTCATAAAACTACTCTTACAATGACACGCGTCAGACACTATATATTTAAATAAATAAATATGTACTTGTTCGACCAATTTAATCTCCGTTTAATAAATTTCTGTCACTAATACGTTATTGGAATATAATGAATTCCCAATTTTCAGAATTACTATTGAATTCACGAAAATTGAAGATTATTTCTTTTGGGTCAACTTTTTTAATTAACGGTGCTTCTTCAAATTATTATTTAACTGGCTCTTTTCCGATTTCGTGGAAAATTCTAGTAGATTTCTGAGGGCAAAATATTTGTTTCGCCCTTAACGACAAGGCCAACAGTTGCTAAGTCAACGATTCTTATTTGATCGCTCACGATTTTAATATATTTTCAGCCTTGTTTTTCTTGTTCTTTTTTGTAATCTGGCTTCAAAACCTAGGTTAATACGACCACATGTAATGCTTTATTTGGTTTTGACATTTTCTGACAAAACATTCATTTGGAAGGAAAACTCTGAAAGGAATCAAAGGAATAAGGAAAAATATCAAACATGACTTAGGTAACTTTGATAGCGAAGTTGAAGATATCTCTATATTTTCTTGAATATTTACCTCATGAAGGATGTTGCCTTAGAAAAGAGTCCAATTTTTCATGTTACAAACATGTAAATGCTGATACTGTAAATGTATCTGAGTATTAGCCGAGTTATCGTAGGAGGGGTTAGGTACCATTACCGACTGATGGCAGTATATCCATTCAAGACAGTGTAGCTTAAATACTACAGTGTGAGGATGGGCAACAACATCCTCGTCTCGAAGTTGCACTCAGTGATTCCACGCCTGCCCAGTGCGGGTATTATGGGCAAGTTTTCCCTATCTCATGGAAGCCTATGTCCAACAGCGGACTCTCTGAGACTGGTAAGATAGTAATCTCAGTATTTAAACGTTAATAAGGCTTTGCCTTTATTTTAATTACTTCGGACTGTTAAAAATCCTTTTTATCTAGAAAAATTTTACTCTTTGTACTCTTGTAACTCTTTTGTATCCCAAAATCAAAAACAATCAGCAAAATTACTGAAAATAATCACATACGTTTGTGGAAAATATAAAGAAATATATATTTTTATCATCTAAACATTTTAAGTAATTGAATTATAAAGTTACAAATAATTAAATAATAGCTATTTCACACTTTAATATATTTTTAACTTCCAGACGCAAAATAAAGACAAGTGTTGTATATATATATATTTAGTTTCCCTTATCTCAGTAATCTCTCGGCATCACATCTATTTCGTACAGGAGAAGTATACATAATATACAAAATAAGTTCCGTGTGCCAAATTTCTTGCTGGCCTTCGTATACAAACGTACCTGGCAGGCGTCCTTGCCTCCTTCCGGGTAGCCCGCGCAGATCATTCCCTCGGTGACGTTCAGGTCGCGGTGCTCCAGCCATTGGTTGCAAAGGTCCCGGTGCAGGACCGGCACTTCGACCTCGTTCACAGCAGGCTCGTATTCCGACACTAATAAAACGGTCACAAATTAATCAATATTGTTAACATAAAAGCCAAAAAGTTCTGTAAAAAATCTGCTGATTAATCATCACCATACCAGTTATTGAACGTCCACTGCTGGACATAGGCCTCTTCAAGAAAGGGGGAATGTTGGCAATCGTAAAGCGACATTTTCGCGAGGTGGATGCTGCTGCTCATACGCGCGCTGTATTGAGCATTTGAACTGCAATGTTTGGATGGGTACACCGCCATCTGTTTTTAGTCAGATCGTCTGTCCATCTTGCGGGTGGATGCCCTACACTGCACTTACTAGTACTTGGTCTCCATTCAAAAGGATATAATAAGTGATAAATTAGAAGGGAGAAGTTGTGGCGTGATGTACCGGCAGATTTAAATAGTTCGTCCTGGTCGCAATATCGTAGAGAAGAATGAGATATGAGAACTGATCGATGGCTTCAAATCCACCCAAAACTGTATATTTCAAATGCTAATTAAGCAACAAGGATAGGCAGCAGCAAACCTTATGATGTATGTATGTAGTACGTAAGTATGTGTAAGATTGACCTAAAACTGATGTCTTTCTAATCTCGTGTGTACCTTTTGTCAGAGTAGTAATAAACTTGTATACATTCAAGTAACATTTATTAATTGAATCCCGATCCGTTCCTCATATAGCGACCCTACCAGTGGAGTCCCGTATCGAGCGCCTTGGAGCGTCGTATTTGGCCGACGAATGTTAAATATCCGATTCATTTAATTGCCTCAAAGTAATCATAATGACAGACAAAATCTGTTTAGTCAAAGAACTACACGTTCATGTGAGTTACGAGTTTCGGTGTAAAGTTTTCTTCTACGTCCTAATTTACCATGGGTGGTAAATCCTAAAAGGGATACACGAAGCTAAATAGCCATCAGTTTTAGGTCAAACTTACATATACTCACGTGCTACATACATACATCATACCTATCGCGAAACTAAGCTCTACGAATGCCACCACGCCTGATCATTCCTTTAAAGAGAGCCGCAGGCGTGGTTAACTTGAGGTATAAAAAGCGTCAGTCACTAAGAGAGGTCTTAACATTCGTCAGTCCGTTGCTGTTTATTATATCATCCGTAAGAAGTTCATCGTGATGGAAGAAGCATCTTAGAACTGAGAGCTTAAAATTATTGGTCAGCAGTATCTCAGGTAGATAGTTTTAAAAATTAAAGTTCTCACTGTCTTTGTCGTCGCGCTTGCCCCATCCAATGACGGTGCAGAGTGTGCCAGGCGAGAGCGCTCGCTGTGCGGGCGGCAAGCAGACGGGAGATAGTTGTTCGTGGTACCGCACTTTGACAGCCAGCTGCGGATCAATTAGTTTTATAAACATATACAGGCAATTTTCATTCTATTTATTATTTCCGACTTTTGTTATTAGCTGCAAGTAATAGACATTTGAAATACACCAGCTTAAACATAATTAAAAATCCATTTCCCAGTAACAAAACTATAATTCTTTTTCTTTTTTGTTATTCTTGTCCCTAACGACCTAAACCTGCACTTGATCTCTTTGGACAGTTGATTTTATGACCATCGATATCCTATTGACTAGGTCTTTTAATCACCAACAAACACGCAAATAAAGCATCCAAAGTCCTTTCGTGATACAGGAACTAGAGCACTATATTTAGATCCCGAAAAGAGACCAAATGAAAAACCTTGATTAAGTTCGTTACTGAACCTGTAAGTCCCATGTACTTATCAAGACAACAGTAATTCTGTTGTTCCCATAATTCTTATGTTACAACAGTTATTGCTTAGAGCTGAAGATTTATTTGTTGTTGTACCGAATGATACACTCAACCGGCAATTCTGGTGTTGACGTTCAATATTAAGCAACTCAATATCTGCGCTATATGTGGTCTTTCTGGAACGCAACCACGTGAATCGTGAAACTTCTTAAGGGTCACGGGCCTGAACCATTGTGACGCAGATCTTACACACGGTCTATGGCTAGAGAGACTATCGTTGAGTATAATACATACAACTCAACGCGGGTGAAACCGTATAGTAGAATATATACCTGAAACAGTGCGATATCGTTGTCGTGCGCCACTCCGATGTTGTACCGTGGATGTGGGACCACTCTCTTGACCTTGACCTTCTGTCCGTAATACGCGTGTGACCGCCGCCGCGTGATCCCCAGCTGTATGGTCCACCCGTTTACGTCTGAATGGCTGGTGAAGTGCATACGTTCAAATAATTACAATCAGTTTTATTTACGAGTCACTTAACTGACACTTTTAAACTTGCACGATGACAAACAATAAACGTTTCCTAATGCTGCCTCTTGGAGATTCACGCTGCATCATATTCTGACCTAGTTCCACAACCTCTCTCACCCTTAACTGTTATATCATCATATGGCTATATATAAGGACTATCTAATTTTTACCGATAAATAGATGAAAGTGAGACACACTACCTTCGCAAGAAATCTGCCCACAATATAGCGACTATACCAATATACATATAAAGTTAGTAAAACAGGTTAATAGAACGGGACCTCCTCTTATATCTTGTGCGCTAAAGGTCGTGGGTTTAATCCCCACCCAGGACAAATATTTATATGACGAGTATTTGTATTTGTTCCGTGTCTGGGTGTTATGTATATCAAATTAAGTATGATAATTGTATTTCCTCTGTTGTCAGATATCCGTAAGACTTAAGCTTTAAGCGACTTATCTTGGATTCAGGTCAGTGAATTAATTTATTATTATTAAATAACCGACTTTCTTGCAAGGCAATATTCTGTGGAATTACGGCCTTAAGCTAAAGCGTACAGACGTTAATTTTTTTCCCTCCCGATGATATAACCACGAAAATCGCAGCCCTTCCTCGCCCTCTTACTGGCACAACACAATCACTTACACTCCACATGCACTCGTACAACAGAGCAGTACACAGAGCAGTCCCTGCCCCTACGAGCGATAACCGACAGCCCTAGGGCTGTCGGGCTCAATCTGTCCGTCCTCTTTTGCTACAATTCATAGTAATTTCAACCCCAACGACGGCGGCCGAGCCTAGTTCGAGCCTCTAGAGGTGCCCTCGGACGCGCCGTCGGTCCCGCTCAAATCTCGCGAGCCATTGCGGCCGCGACCGCGCTAAACGCGCGGTCGCGGCCGCGGGGCTCGTAGATTGAATACGGGCATCGGACCTCTCATCTATGAGAGGCCCCGCCCTCTTTTTTCGGTGGCGCTGGAATTGACGTCTGAGTCGTCCAGCACTAGGTTCGTCCGAAAAAAAAAAAACGTTAATTTTAACATGATTTGTTGAACACACAACAATAACCTCTGAACTCACTTCCGATGAATATTGTTTTCGTTTAATATCACTATTATAGGAAAACCGTATTATTTTCCATCATAACGCAATGTAAGTGTATACATGACTTACTTCCCGACACAATGCGATGCGGTGAGCACCCACTGGTCGGCGACCAGCACCCCAGCGCAGTAGAACACCTCCTCGGGCCCGCCGAGGATCGCCGCTAGGAACGGCCAGTCACCGGGCGACGCTTCTACGCCGCCCACTATTCGTTTAGTGGCGCCCTCTAAGGTACGACGTCTCCCGCATTCTGTGGAAGAAGAAATTATCTTTAGAATGTTCCTAACATATTTGAAAAGAGTCGTCAACATATATCTGCCGTTGGGAGTCCACTGCTGGACATAGGCCTTCCCGAGAAATGGAGAATTTTACTCAGAAAGCTGGGCGCCGAGCTCTTGTGACGGGGATGCTGCTGCCCAACATCTTATATTTGAGCTACACTGCTTCGGATAGATACACCGCCATTTGTCGGTTCGAGTTCGCCTCAGTCACCTCTTACGACCCTTGGTACAGTGTATTATTTTGCCAATAAATATAGAATAATTAATTAATTATTTGACTGTAACAAAAAAATTTTAATATTTTATTGGCAAAAATACCCTAAAATCCTTAAGAGACCTATGCCAACAGTAGACGTCTTACTATAAAAAAGAAGCATTATGTAGTTTCCATCTGATATCACATATTATATTCAAACACAACAGTACATATAGATTTATTTGTTACTTTACGTTGATGGTAAATTAAGCCAACTTTTTTACGCAACAGTGACAAGTCTCGCAAAAACACGCAGCTAGAGACCGGTGGCCGACCGCGCCGGTGTAATCTGTTCTCTTAATTGTTGCCTCGATTACGGCGGGCTTAATTATGTTTTTGTGAAGGATTCAGTGGAGGTAGATGGGTTGAGGTCAAGGCATCGGCTTATAGAGGTTTACTGGCACATAACAATATGGCTATGTGGTATCGGCAGAGTGTTATAGTACATCTAGCTGTACTAGGGGTCGTGAGAGACGACTAAAATACTAGAACCGACAGATAGTGAAATATCTAATATAGTGTAGCTCAAATGCCAGGGCAGTGATGGGCAGCAGCATCCATATTGTGAAGCTAAATTCTGCGATTGCCGACAGGCCTACCTAGCGTGGCTATTATCGGGAAAATTCCCCCTTTCTTAGGGAGGCCTATGTCCAGCTGTGGACTTCCAACGGCTGTTGTGATGGTGTAAAATATCCACCCTTTCTTTGGTGAGATGTTGATATCTGATAATTATTACTCTCTTCGGTAAATATGGTTTTGATTTCAAGAGTTTGATAATTATGGACATAATTCCCCCTTTCTTGGGAATGCCTAAATCCAGCAGTAGACTTCCAACTGCTGGAATGACGATGATGAATCTAAAGTTCATTAGGAAATTTTAATTTCTTTAAATATAAGTCATGTTGCATGCAACAATACAACAGTTTCGGCTAACAAAATATTAATTCCCTGAAATTATAATGCCAGCTGTAGCCCCGACCTGTATTCGTGTCCAGTCTGCTACACAATTAAATTTTAATATCTCGTAACTTGGAACACAGAAAAAAAAATGTTTACCGAGCTCTTGAAAAGGGTTTGCTTAAATTTCATTTTCATTAAATTTAGAATACAACGGACACAAGGTGAGTCTAATAAATAAGTTTTCCAGGTGACGTGATTTTTTCTTGATTTTTAATAACTTAAGGTTGTTATAATTTTCCAATATATTTAATAGGAAGTATTTTAAACTAATACTAATCTCAGAGTGTAAAAAGATCATTTGTTCATAACCCAAAATGTCATACACAGTTATACATTACAATTGAAGTGAAAGCTTAACAATATATAGTTGCAAAGAAGGTGAACTTTGAAATCGAAACTAATAAAAACTGTATTTTCAGTGTCAGAATAAGATTAGATTATATGAAGGTTTTTGTTTTTTACTAATATGGTAGTAATATTTATCGTGTAAAATCATATAAAAATATTATCATATATATATAAGATTATATAATCATAATAAAAAAAAATTAACTCAACATTTCATACGTTTATCTGACTCCGAAATAAGTAGCTTAATGCACATGGGTTGCAGATATAAGTCAACAGAGATATTACAAATGTAACAACTCAATGAAAAACTAAAATATAAATAAAAGCCAGACACAACAAATTTAAACATTCATCATAAAAATATTTTTTAATTTGGTAGGGGTAGAACCCAATACCTTTGGCGCATAAGATAGGATCGCAACTATCCGCGCCTTTCATCATCATCATCATCATCATTACAGCCATTGGAAGTCTACCGCTGGACACAAGGTTTGGGACACGGCGGACGACGGGGATGCTGCTGCCCATCCCCACTCTATGCATTTGAGCTATACTGTCTCGGATGGATATACCGTCATCAGTCGGTTCTGGTACCTCCCACGACACCTGGTACAGAGCGAGGTACAATTCTATTGCGTCGGTACCTTACATCACCGCATCTGTACCTTTGGCTTGTCAAAATGGCGATAACTTTTTGAAAAATTGAGAGACTATGAGAAATGGAACTGTTGGAAAAAATATATTGTTACGTCCCGATATACTAGTCTATTAATAGATTGTATGTTTAAAAAAACAGGGTACATCAAAATTTTCACATTCATCCCAGGAGATTTTCTAAATGCTCTTTCCCAGCTAAAACACTAAGGGCGACTTTCTCATATATACGACCATTATCAGAGATCTACCTCCGCTAATTCCGGTGATAATTAAAAATATTTTGTAGGCACTATAAAGAAATTTCATAGAAAGTTAATATCGGTTGGCAGCTCTTAGAGTTGTGCTCTTAATAACGCTTGAAAATATCTTGTCATTCACCAAATTTCATGCGTGTTTTTGCATATCTATTTTAAAATGATAAATTGGAACCCTTTATCAAAGGAAAAATTGATATTACTAAAAATGCTTGAAGTTATGTGGTCGATCGACTGCTTAATATCATGTCCTCTAGCGTTCAGGCCAAAGTATTGCAACTATAAATTGAGATAAAAACTATTGTTTCTCTTAATCGCGAGGTACCGGCATAGGAGAATAGTACCTCCCCTGTACCAGGTGTCGACTAAAGTACCAGAATTGACAGATGGCGGTATATTCATCCACAATAGTGTATGCGGGATGGGTAGCAGGATCCTCCAATGCTCTGCGATTGCCAACACGCTTGCCCAGCGCGACAATTATGGGAAAAATATTCTCTTTGTTGGGAAGGCCAACAGTGGACTTTTGAAGACTGATATTATTCATTGGACGTCCACTGGTGATATATAGAGAGGACTTGATGGGATTAGGAGACTAGATGATTTACCTTAGTCACCTCTTACGACACCTGGAACAGAGTGAGGTACTATTCTACTCTGCCGGTACCACACGGCAAATGACTAAAATAATAAAGTAATATCACATACATGTATGTTATATCACCAAAGTGAACATGAAACACGTGTTGTGGAAATTGATTAAATATAAAAACAGTAATTTTTCCATAATAGGATAGGTTTTTATTAACCAGTAAGATTTTTTGTTGCGAAATGTGATTGAAAAATATTGTGACGGACAAACAGATGCTTACACGAATGATCTATACTGGTTATTCCACAGTTATCATAAATGTATATTTGAGAAACGGCTTTTAATTTTCACGAGGAAAACGGTAAACAGGGTCCCACTGTAGCGACATTGCATAAATTCGCCTAATTGTGCGTAAAGCTTTGATATTAGTTTAGCCGTTATTTGAATAATGGATCTCAAGCTTATAGAAAACGTGTTACATTTTGAAACCTTTGCAATTTCGCGAAAATGACTGGTAAAAACGCTCAAGCATGACTAAGTAGGTAAGTAGAATCAAATAAAACAATTATGAATGAAAAAAATTGGTTGCCTGTAAAGTCGGTATACGGGCGAAAGTTTTACGTGACAACGACTTTGAGTGGTAAAATAATTTTAATGGGAATATGCAGGCGCCTAAGCGAAATAGAAGCGCAAGACATGAACCGGTGTGTATGCCTATCTCTCTCGCTCTGTCTCCCTCGCTCTTAGGTGGGCTAACTGTGCTCGAGTGGAAGGGACGCGTGCCTTTCACTTTTTATGTCTGTCTCTCTCGCTCTTAGGCGGGCTAACCATGCCCAAGTGGAAGGGACGCGTGCCTCTCACTCGCTCTCATTGTGAGCGCATAACGTGAGCAGAGCGTAACGCAGTTTCTTGAAGTGTCCCGGCAAACCAATTTATAAGACGTTGTCACGTCAACAAAATATAGTACATATTTCTTATATGCTTGTATGTATTTTACCGTAAGGTATCCGATAATAAGCCGCGAGGTAACGGTAGAGTAGAATAATACCTCCACCTGTACCAGGTGTTGTAAGAGGCGAATAAGGTACCAGAAACGACAGATGGCGGTATATCCATGCAAAAAGTCAGTTTAAATGTGCAGGGCGTGGATGGGCAGCAGTTTCCCCGTCGCGAAAACTGCGATCTGCCATAGCCAATACGCTTGTCCAGTGCGGCAATTATGGATACAATATCCCCTTTCTTGGGGAAGCCTATGTCCAACAGTGGACTTTTAATGGCTGGTATGATAAACCGATACTAACTGAAGTTACTATGTCACATTTACCCAGTAATTTCACTGTCTCTCTCACTCTTCAAATCGGAACACACCAAAGTGAATATGATATTTAGCGGTGGAAATAGGTGAGTGTGAGTTAACAATGCAAACGACCTTTGGTTTGAAAGGTGAAAAAGGCAAGGAAATTACTGGGTAAATGTGACACAGTCAAGAATATCGCGAGGATGCCCTGCAGCATCACCGTCACGTAGCTTCGCATAGCAATTGCTAAGTGCTGTGTGAGCAATATAGCACATATGATACCATAGTCCTAGATTAATCTTAGCGATATACTGCAATAAACCCCTAGAAAAGGGAGGCACTATCCCTCAAGGGTAGGTTCGGCCACCTGAAAAATGATCAGCACAATACTATCTTATTAGGAAGGTTCCGGTTCCGTGTAATAAAGAATATATGTCCCATTTTTTGCAAAAAGAGAAATGTTAACATGTTTGGACATATGATAAGGTAGGATACAAGTAGAATTACGAAAGTGATTTATAAGGTAAATGGGGCATTGTTTGATGATAGATTTCAAGAACATATACTGACCAAATCCAAGGCATTTTTAGAAAATATTTAAAGTAACCAATTTATCCCTGTACGAAGAGATTAATAAATGTTGAAGAAGCGGTGAATTTATGTATCCTAGTTCGTATTTGTATATCTATCCAGCTGGTTTATATCAAGATTTATCTCTCACCGCTTGAGTGAACTTCTCCGCAAATCATCGATCCACTGTCTAAGTTATTAATGTAATGTATTAGTGGGCGCTGTTACAGTCGTAGGGACCTCGAGGAGTTTCAATAAATGCTCGCGGCCGACAGAGAGCGATGGCAGCCCACCGGCGTTCCTAACCTCCCGCCGAGGAACTCGAGGCGGGTAGTATAGCCAGATGTCTTGATACAGCCAGACTCAGGCAGACACTCCATTTATTTATGAAAGTATATTTCATACTTTATTTGTTGTCTGTATTGGTGTCACACTGTCACTTTCACCTTTGTTTTCTCCTTATGATCCTACTAATGATTTAAAGGGTACCTGCAGAGTAAAATAGTAATTCTGGCAGATGGCGGTTTATCCATCCAACACATAACAGTATCCCTGTCACGAAGTTGCGCGCTGCTATTGCCACCACGCTTGTCCAGCGCACCAATTATGAGCAACATTCCCTTTCTTTTGGCGAAAACTTTGTATAACAATAGACGTGCAACAGCTGATATGATGATGATATACGAGCCTAATGCTGCTTGACTCTAACGTCAGTTCTAGCAACACCCACTGAAGTTCCACCTATTTCAACTACCAAATAATAGTGTCCGCAATGTTTTGTTTCGGTTTGAACGATGACAAAAGTATTGAAGTTACTGGTAAGGTAAATTAAATTATAAAATATATATATATATATTAATAATTAAATATATATATCATATAATTTAAGTAAATTTAATTTAAGTGCCCAGTAACTTCAATATTTTTGTCATATTATAGAAATATAGAAAAAATATCTACATTTCAGTGGCTTGCGCGTTGCGCGTAACAATTCCGAATGGTCTCAGCTTTCTTTACTTTTGTGTTTTGTTACTTTTTCGATGCAATTTTATGATTATATATATTTTTTGACTGATCTATTTATCTAAATGTTTCCACTATCGAAAAATGATATCATTGAACACGTTGAACCCAACATTTTAAAGTTAAATGATATGCAGTATTTATTGTTTATATGAATAGTAGACGTGTAAATTACTAATTAATTTCTATTTTTATATGTCCATCCTAAGGTTGCCTGGAAGAGATCGCTATGAGCGATAAGGTCACCTATTGTATTATAACTTGTCACTTTTTATTCTTTCTGATTATGTACAGTAAAGAGTTATTATTATCACGGTTCATCACGGTTCATCACGGTTCATCACGGTTCATCACGGTTGTTTGAAGTTTATAGCAATTACCAATTACAGAATCTTTCCATTTCTAATCTGTATCGTCTGTCCCACCGTTATACTAAAACTTGGTAACCGTATTTAGATACGGCGGACCAGTTGTGTTTGCCCGTATGTGAAAATGTCACGCGTAAGATTTGTTATTGTCAGAGGGATGTGACAGCGCGGACCGAAAGAATAGTGTTATCGAATGCCGACGTTATTTATTACATACATCAACTAGTTCTAGTAAAGCGTAATGCTTCTAATAGAAATGGGAAAAACCAAAAAAATAAAACGAATAGTTTCAGATTTTAAACGATCCGAACCCGAAACCTTCCTCCTTCGCTGGGGTGCACTGCTGTGCATTATCATCATCATCATCATATCAGCCATAAAACTGCTGCTGCTATTGCTGGACATAGGCTTCCCAAGTAATTTCCAATAGGACCGGTTGTATGCGGCCTGTGTCTAGCGTGATCCTGCGGTTTTAGTCAGATCGTCCGTCTATCTTGCGGGTGGACGCCCTACGCTGCGCTTGCGTTACGTTCCATTCCAGAATCTAACGATTCCATCGGTCATCGGTTCTGCGTACCAAATGCCACTTCCAGCCACTTCAACTTACTAATCCGCCGGGCAATAGAATATTACGAATCTCCTCATTCCTGATTTGATAGACATGTGCAGTACATCCCTCTGTATCAGGTGTCAGAAAAAAGAATACATAGCGGTATATTCACCCGAAACATCGTAGTTCAAATGTAACAGGTTGGTGATGGGCAGCATTTTTGATACGAAGTGTCCTCTATGATTGCCACCACGACTGTTCAACGCGAAAATTGGTGAGGCCTATGGCTAGCAGTGGTTTTCAGCAGCTGCTGATGATTATGATGATGATAAACAATCTATATCATTATACAGTTTTTTTTACAAAAAGCAAATTAGGCAACTGTTTATTCTGAAAAAAAATAAGGGTACCGATCAAGAAAAACAAAACCTTTAACATGAATAAAGCCTGATTCATAAAGGGAATTTTCAATAGCCGGGAAATAGAGAAAATTTCCAGGTAGACAAAGACGCCTTGTTCGGTTCATTCTAAGAAGCCAAGCTAAAATTTTTCGTAATACATACTGTAAATATATAAAACCTACCTAAAGGCTTTAACGTAAGGACAGCAATGTAATACATAAAGTTGATCTGTTCAGAGTTACCTCTCGTCTACGTGGGTTCCTAATCTAACTAACTTTTTTTGACTATTTATGTTTCTCGGGCTGCTGCAAGTCAATATCATTATACCACATGCTCCCTGCTAATGATAAAACTGCCTGGATTCAATTGAATTTCTCTAATCACCAGTTTTAAAATAGTCTCATCAACACTAATTTCTTGGTTTTAATAAAACCTTTACCACCACCAGTTTTTTTTACACGTTTTTTTCTGGTGGGTCACCTAATGAACCTGCAGTAAGCTTAGTTTTAAGACTCTGCCAGCACTAGTGCCGGCATACTAGTATAAGGTAGGTTAATTAAAACAAGTTAGATGACTCTCATGATCAGGCCGGGTCATCAGGGTCATCAGTATAATAAATATAATTGAAACTTGTATTTCCTATTATGGAGGTACTTGTAATTGCCTACTTAAATAAAGTATATTGATTTCCTAGCGATAACGTAAGCTTCTATAGCCTGCGATGAATATTTTCGCAGGGGTTAGCAATCTTAGTGGTATCTTAGCATTTTTCTGGCTAGGTTATACAATACCTGGTTGTATCACTACTACGCCATTCATCATCATCATATCAACAGTACGACGTTCACTATTGGCTATAAGACTCTCCACGGAATTACTTATACATTTTTTATGGTCATTTTTATATCTTGCTTATAATCTTATGGTTCGGTATCTTATCGTATTATGATATGTAAATGTTTCCGAGTTCGTCTGTAATTGACTGAGGCTCGACGAAGTATGGGTGGCGGATTTTAGTAAGTAGATACGTGATGATGCATAAATTTCGGACCCTCATTAGCTCCCGGATTATACTTATGAAATATTTCAAATGAAAATTAATAAATTCCTCAGTGAATCGTCAATCCCCTTTTTTACTCGTTAATGTGAAATAGCTATAATGGAGCGAATGTCTTTAAAACGCGTTGTTCAAATTTTGTTGACATGTTTGAGTTATAATATTTTCTAACATTTATGTATTACTATTTGCTACTCTATATAATTAAGCTGTGAGGTACCGGCGGAGTAGAATAGTACTTACCATTGCACCAGGCGTCGTAAGAGTTGACTAAGGTACCAGAAGGCAGCTCAAATGCACAGGGTGGGGATGGGTAGCAGCATCTCTGTCGCGAAAGCTGCGCTCTGCGATAGTCAACATACTTGCCCAGCGCAGCATTTATGGGCAAATTTCCACTTTTTTGGAGAGACCTATGTCATGATAATGATGTGATAACTCCATTGTCTGATATCCGTAATATAAACACTTAAAGCGGCTTATCAGACGTTGCATTTATTTATTAAAATGTTCAATGTATACCGTTCAGTGCTGTAGTTTATCAGCATTAAGGCAAGCCTTTAGAGTTACTATTGAAGTACCAATTTAGTTTTAGCGCGTAGGTCCGCTAGAATATTCCGGCCGGGATCGACTTGGCCGTAATTTGTGCGCTGTCAGAACCTTTGTCTCACGGAATTTAATAAAATTCCCACATTAATCTCCCGGCAATCGCCCAATAGCAGTGGCCATATTTAAATAGGCAACATCGCGGGATTATGTCGATCCTGATGGAATTTCTCGTTGACATTTTCTATTGGAAAAACATGATGAAGCTAAAATTTCTTCATCTATTCTATAGTACCGATTTAATCTCTATTCGCGTGATTGAATTATAAATATAAAGAAACGAAAAACTACAGACATTTGGATAGTTGAAATGGCAATTGTCAAGAGCATGTTATACCAAACCGATGGTGCCATTACGTCCAGCAATGAAGACCAGTAAATACAATGCAGGACGTTAACCTTGTGTGTAGGTGGATATACGATTTGAGCCTAGGCATATTTCCTACAATGGCCATGTGAAACAAATCTTTGATAAATGACGGAACTAAATCTATTTAACATAATTTTCCGTAAATTGATGAAAAGCATGTGAAAATCCATTTAAACAGAGTGCCACAATGTTTTTTTAGAACATACTAACTGTCCGTTCACTTGATGACAGACCCAATGGCGCATTTTATAGGGATCCAGTTTGATGCAAGACAAATATTTATATGTTGATATTTATGTTTGTTCTGTGTGTTATATATATATATATATATATACCTATTTGTTTGGGATGTTCTTATACTTAATTTATATGGAATATTGTTACTTGGAGTATATTATGTACCCATCTCTTAGGTACTAGTTTGAAGTCATTCTCGGACTCATACACTGCTAGTATGAAAAATCGTGTCGCGAGGTACCGGGAGAATAGAATAGTATCTCCCACTGCACCATATATCGTAAGAGGTAATTGGGGTATCACCAGATCCGACAGGTGGCGGTATATCCATCGGAAATAGAACAGCTTAAATGCACATCTATACTACAATGACAAATGTCAATGTAGCATCGTCACACAAGTAATTTGAATTTGCATTAGATATTTGGCATTCTAATTAGTATTTTTATAAAATTGCTATTGTTAAAAGTAATTATTCTCATTTCAAAGTTTTCTTATATAAATCATATTACACGATACAGAGACAACCCAAAATGAAGACGTAAAAACCATTAGAATAATTTTAAATTACGTTTTTTTGACAGCTGTCATTTCAATCAAGCTATATTTAAGGGATTACGATGAGACGTTTGGGAAAAAATCCTCATATCCATTCATAAAGAACTTTATGTTTATAATATACTAGCGGCGCCCCGCGGTTTCTCCTGCGTTATGTTGTACAAAAAAATCTAGTATAATTTATGCTCAGCTTGTTTGGCCCTAGCGTGATGTTATATAAGCCTATAATCAATTTCGATAAGTGGGCTACGTAATAATAAGTTTTGCTGACGTTATAGTTTAGGCTCTGCGTCGATAGGTCAGTCAGTCAGTCAGCTTTTCTTTTTATACATTATACAGATATAAAATTATTAAAAATAGCTATGAAAATCAAAGATCTTTTGTACTAACTTTGTAGCCCCGATTCATCCTTTTAAGGGATACTTTCAAAAAAATATTTCACACGTGTTTCATGGCTTTGGATATAAAACCTTCATTCTTAAATTTATTTGAATAACTTCGAAGACAGCAAAAAGGAACCCCGTGAAAATTTCAAGTTTCTAATCTTTATAGTTTAGGCTCTGCGTTGATATGTCGATCAGTCAGCCACTTTCTCTTTTGATAAATAAATAAATCGAAAAAAATAATGATGTAGCTAAAAACGAATTGTTTAGAGAAAGAAATATAACCATCCTGAATTGTAACTTTAGACAGCACAGATAGTCTGTTTTACTCAAATAACTCTTTCACTAGGCATGTTGCCAATAAAATGAACCATGCAAACAAAAAACCTTCTAGTAAAAAGACGCAACGGTAATTTTAACTGCATTACAGCCTCCGCGGTAACAAACATTTTGTAGTCCTTTTTTATTCGCCTCGTAAAAACTGCGAGGCTTGTATGAGCTATGAGACGATAGAATTAAATCGGCGAAACTTACGGCCCATCGTTACACGTAATGAGCCCACCGTGCGGGACAAGACGGGCCAATACAAACCTTTGTCACCTGTTAGAAAGTCCAATTTCCCTTGGAATCACCTCGTTATCATATTTATGAGTGCTTAAGAAAACGAAGCGTGGACTTTTTATTAGTTCATTTAGTTTTGATTCTAATTAAGCCGGTTTATGCGTTGTTAAATTGTGAAAATA
This sequence comes from Heortia vitessoides, assembly GCA_020976665.1. Lineage (NCBI taxonomy): Eukaryota > Metazoa > Arthropoda > Insecta > Lepidoptera > Crambidae > Heortia > Heortia vitessoides. The sequence goes on from JACJUM010000202.1 coordinate 1,100,451, forward strand.
TTTTTGTGCTCTTTCTAGCTTGGAGTTGACGTTGTCATTTAAATGTGTATTTAAAAGACATTTGACCGACTTTGTTGCTATTTTTTAAGCCTTTGGGGCAATGTTGTATGTGATTTCGTTCGAAAGTACGATTTCACACATATGTTACTTACACGCAGAAGGACTTAAATTCGATTCTGGAGTGGTCAAGTTAATCATCTTCTTATTAATAACGAATCTTTCTTTTATATTTATAAATGTTGTTTATTTGCCTAGTACTTATTACAGTAGTTTTATTTACAATTTAAAGCATAAAACATTTATGTTTAAAATTGTAAATAAGGCTACATGATAAATAAATTATTATATATTTATATATAACAATAAATAATATTTATATATAATAATAATGAGTTAAGTCAATCTCCAAATAAGCTTTAACGGTTTTTTATATTTCTCTTATAAAATATCCCGCAGTAAAAAAACTGTCGTCATAATAAATAGGCGATAAAATATTAAAAATAAATGTAAAGACTGACTTCAAAGATATTGAACCTTTAATATCTTAAGACGTAGAGACCTGTCTTTTCAAAAACTGCCTTTGAAGGTTTTATGAAATATAAGCAATATTTCATACAGTTATAGTAGTAAAAAATAAGTGAAAAAAAAACGAAAAATAAGGCATAATAATAATGACATTCTTTGTTGTACACATACATTTAGGAATGAAGGTTATATTTTTAATAGTTTAACAATAATTTAATATAAAAATTCCCACAAAATCTCATATTATCATACCTGATTCCGTGGAATGTCGCTTAAAGCACTTGTGTTACAGACGCCAGATAACAGAGTAATCACAAGTATACTACTTAAATACATATATTTAACACCCAGACACAAAGAAAACACAAATATCATCATATAACTATTTGATCTGGGTGGGAATTGACCCCACGACCCTTGGCGCTCAAGACAGGATCACTACCATCTGCGTCATCGGGCCCGTTGGTGACTTCATCGCTCTGAGTGATCATCTTTGAGGCAAGTTTTGAATGGATATTTAAAAAATATATTAATCAGTTTTATATTATAAATAATCTTGTATAATAGAAAAAACCTCCCCGCCATCTTTTTGTCAGCCATATAAAGTCCACTGTTGGACATAGGCCTCCCGAAGATAGGGGGTTTTAGCCCATAATTGTCGCGCAAGGCAGGCGTGCAATCGCAGAGCAAAACGTTGCAACAAGGATGCTGATGCCCATCCCCATTCTGTAGTAGTTAAGTTGTGGTGTTTCGGATGGATATACTGCCATCTGCCGGTTCCGGTACCCTAATCGCCTCTTCATCTGGTACTAAGATAAGGTACTATTTTACTCTGACGGTACCCCATGGTGAAACCTTAATTCGATAATAATTCAATAAATATTGAACTTTAATTTTCAATAGGACCAAAGAGAACATGCGCATTATAGACTATAAAAAATATATTTACTTCATTTAAATAAATATATATAATAGTGTATTATGTTTATTTTAGTTAATGCTTTATGCACTTTTTTCCATACTGACTGTAAATTCGCGCCCAATTATATTTTCGCGCAATTCCCTTAAAAAAGATTCAACGTTTTCGATTTACTTATTAATGTATAAAGATCTAGCAACGAATCTCAACCATTCGCTCGGTAACAGCACTGCAGCCAGCCTGATTTTGAAAGGAAAATTCCATAATAGTTTAACATTTTATGATTTTTGCCTTATGTTTGTATTCTTTATATCACAGTCAATCATCATTATATCATCATACCAGCCATTAGAAGCCCACTGTTGGACATAAGCCTCCCCAAATAAAAGAAGAAGTTTTTGCCCATAATTGCCGCGTTGGCCGAGCGTGTTGGCAATCGCAGAGCGCAGGTTTCGCAACAGAGATGCTGCTACCCATCCCCGCCTTGTGCATTTACCGCCATCTGTCGGCTCTGGTATCCAAGTCGCCTGTTACGATACCTAGTACAGCGGTAGGTACTATTCTACTCTGCTGGTACCTCACGGCTACACTTATCACAGTCACAGCCAATCATCATCATCATCGTACAACCCATTAGAAGATGTCCAGCAGTGGACTTCTACCATTGCTGGACATGCAAGAAAGGCGGCTGTTTGCCGCGTTTAATTGACGCGTTCAGGTACCTTAGTCGCCTCTAACGACACCTGGTGCAGTGGGAGGTACTATTCTACTGTGCCGGTACCTTACGGCAATGCCGATACATCACAGTCAATACGTGTAAAATATTACAAATATTGTAGATCCATAAAAACGTTTTTTTTGGCTTGATAAATAATTACCTGAAGCCAAAACTTACTACTTTTTAAAGAGTATCGAGCAGAAACTGAATAATTATTTGCATAGATTGCTATTTTTAAGACCAGGATTTGTCGCCGACGCCAGTAGGGTTCCCATTGTAACTAAATCTGGCAACCTTTAATGCCAATTAGTTAGTGGTACCTTTACCACCACCAGTATTTTATGCTGGTTCTTTTCTGTTGGTTGGCGTAACGAATCTAAAGTAAACTTAGTTTCAAGACCCGTCTAGTGCCGGCAGATCAGTTTTTAGTAAGTTACTCAATGACCGGTTTGTTCAAATAATTCAAATATTCTTAGGTTTTTAGGGTCATTGGTCATCCGAGTTCTAGAATTATCTAAATTATATGTGTAGAGAAAGATTATATTATATCTATTCAGATAGAGGTTGAGATGGATTGGACATGTAGGTAGGATGGATGACAGTAGAATGGCTGTACAAATGTATTACAGAGCGGAACTGAATTTAAGAGTTAACATAGGAGAATCTAGCGAATATAATTATCAGTTAAGGTATTATAAGGTATGGGTATACAAGCTGAGGTATTAAAAAAGGGCCAGGTCAGAAGTGCCAAAAAAAAAACGAGCGTGTATGAAGAACTAATGCGAGTTAAGGAAGCGAGAGGAGTACGCCAATATTGTAGCAAGTGGAGATCAATAATGACTTTTTACTCCGATGGGACAAACGCGTGATGTATTTATGTAAATAAATAGAATTTGAATATGTGAGTGTAAATGTGTATGTTTGTGTAAGTTTATATGGCCTAGGCGTGTCGAAGTGATTACAATGTAGTACGAAATAAAGGATCAACTATGTCAGGAGATATAATGAAGCAGCCTCCCCAAACCAAACTCAAGACTGTTCAAAACTTAGCTTGTAAGCCGTGTACTCAAACACGACAAACGCGTCGCCTCTGTTGCGAACTTATTAAATTTGGACGTTTATTAAATCCTTAGAAGTTTTATTTTTGTTGAGGGTTATTAGATAAGCCTTGGTAATGTTCTGTCAAGTTTTGCACGCTACTCGCGGTTTTGTTTAAAATCACGATTGTTTGATGAGGACGAACATGTTTATGCGAGGATCAGTTTTAAGACTGCGGTTTTAGGCGCCATCGCTGACGAAGGTCCCGTCAACTCGACCAAGGTGACATGGGGACCTTTATCACCATTGGTTATTCTATCTGGATTGTATAATGAACTTTTGGTCATCGTTGTATTTAGAGTGAGCGGATGTTTAATTTATTGTTACATATAACTATTAAAGTTATCTCAGAATACGTTTCTTTTTATCTTATTTAAAATACTTATTCCGTCTGTCGTCGTCGCTAGAAAAGCTATCGCTCTTCTGCATTGATATTAATACTTTTATCTACACACTTAAAAGTACCTATAGTCTCATTTGAATGAATGTATACTACGCCGGTAGAGTAGAATAGTACCTCCATTTGTACTACGTGTCGTACCGGAATGGACAGATAGTAGCATATACATCCGAAACAGTGTAGCTCAAAAGAATCAGGGTGGGACGGGCAGCAACATCCCAGTCGCAAAGCTACGGAGTACATTTGAATAGAAAAAAGTGTTAGAAAAAACATAAGTGAAAGTGCTAAAATGTTAAACGTATATGTAGGCAGCAACTATGTATTCCTTTACTTACTACTATCTTGGCATACCATTTTAATACCTCTTTTATCTGGTTAAGGTATGTTTGCCTAGGTCGTCCTATACCAACTCTTCAATTAAGTTCCACTCTGTAATAAATTCTACTGTCAACCATCCTTTCTTCATGGCCATTCTCTATCTCTATCTAAATAGATATAATATTAAGATAATTCTAGATCACAAATGACCAATAATTTAAGACTTAAGAATATATGAATCAATTGAACAAACCGGTTATTGAGTAGCTTACTATAAACTAATCTGGCACTAGATGAGTTCACTTCTATTGTCTTTTGCGTATATTTATGCTATCATTCATCCTTTTCACATGTTCATGTTAAAAATCGTGAGTATCTTATATCTTATTATGTATCTTAATAATACAATGTTGTTTCGCTTCAGCAGACTAAATTGTTGAAACGTGTCGTGGTTTCTTTCGAGTGCGAAGTTTCTTACACACGTAATTAAACGTAAATCGGAGTCTGTTACAAATTGGAATAAACTTTAATAATTTATTGGGGAGATGTGAAAGTTCGCGATTCAGTTATATTACATTACGCCGTCGGGTGCGCTCTCGCCTGAAGAAGTTTATCACAAATGTATACGTTTTCTTTGAAAATAATTGTTATTTTCTTTGTATTTTTTAATTATATTAAGCATGTTTAGTTAAAAAGCATTTGTATTATTAGAAAGTTTGATGTTCTGTAATTATTTCTTTTTAGTATTTTAGGGTTTCATTACTCAAAAAACTCAACCTTTATTGGATCACTTAAATGTATATTCGTCTATATGTCAAGCCCTTTTTTCCCAGGCACAAATGGAGGTATCTAATTAAATTTCATATCAATAGTCTACTATCGCTTAAAGCTGTAAAAATACCAATGTTTAAGCAAATGCAATTAAAAGATACAGCCATGTATGAACCAAATTTTCGAAACTCGCAAAGAAATTAAAACATACAGGGTACATACATCCTGTGAACTCCTAATCCTGACATTAGGCATGAAGCAACGTTTTATAGCACACATAAAGGAAAAAATGTGTACCTATATATTTTTATTTACTGACATCATGTAATATATATGAATATATATAGTTTTTACATATTTATTACGCTTGTCCTCATAAACATAAAAACTAGGTATTGAAATTCATAGTCAATACCCAGGTCTAATTGCTTTTAGTGTATAGACTAAAAGATTTTGACAACTAATATCTGCTGCAAGCCTTGTGTAGATATTTCATCCTACATTGAATTAATTATTTTCTTATCTATTTTCATCATCAGATAAGCCTTTGCAAGTTCACTGCTGAATATAGGCCTCCCCAAGAATGGAGAATTAAGCCTACAATTGCTGCGCTGAGTAAGCGTGTTGGTAGTTGAAGTGCACAACTTTCTGAACAGAGATGCTGCTCCTCGCCCTCGTCCTGTGCTACGCTGATTTAAATGGATATACCGCCATCGTCGGTTCTGATACCTTAGTCGCCTCTTACGATACGACACCTGGCTGTACTGTCAATGGATCTTAAATGTTGAGTCGTTTAAACCACTTGTGTTACAAACTTTAGACAATAGAAAAAACACGAATAAAATACTTAATTACATATTTAACACCTAGACAAAGAAAAAATACAAATATTCATCATATAAATATTTGTCCAGGGTGGGGATCGAACCCACCACCACCTTTAGCAAGCAAATTAGGATTATGTACTACTATCTGCGCCATCTGGTTCGTCAATTATTACTTTTATTTTGATTGTTTTGACGTCAAGAAATGTAACATCCACAACTCTTCCAATCCTTACTAATAACATAAATACGAAGTTACTCTGTCTGTTTGTCGACCCTTCACGCAATATCTACGAAACAGAATTAAATAAAATTTAATACATAGATTGTTTTAAACCTGAGAAAAGACATAGGCTACTTTTTAATGTTAAGGGTAGCCAGAAGTTCAAAGAGGATAAAAAATGTGAAAGTATCGTCATTTTATGAGAAAGAAGCTTAAAGCTTATAGCTGTTGATTCGATAATAATAAATATGACATACAAAGTTTATAATAGGTTGCCCTCAAGGAGGAAAATAATAATAGGAAATAGAGGTTAAAAGTTCATATGGTTATATGGTGACAAGAGATAAAATATTAGAACTTACATTGAAATAAATAAACTAAAGTTAACGCGAGGAAGAAACACAATGAGCTCTGTGCAGACGCACGCGGAGCGTGAAGGGGGTGGCGTAGTATAGTACCCCAAGACATTGCTACGCGGACGAAGTCGCAGGCACAACTTGTTGCTTATAAACCGTCCAAAGTAAAAACGAACCACTAAATTCATAGACTTTAGACCCTCCTGCAAGTAAACGGACTAAATCAAACGCACGTCCCGAATTCCGGGAGTAATGTCACTTTAGCTTCAGTTAAACGCTCCCAGTGTCAAAAGCCCGCCGGGATCCTTAATTAAAATTTAATTAAACAGTGCCCGGCACCTATTTGATGAGACGCCTTCGCCGTCAAAACATGCAGGGATATTAACTTGTACCATTACAGATTTACGGGATTCAGTCTAAAAACTAACTAAAGACTAAACTTTGAAGACTAAATTTTAAGTACGTAAATACAGTTAGAAGACCACTCTTTGCACTCCGTATCACCCCTTTAGGGGATACATTGTCAAAATTGTTTTTAATGCGTATAAAAAATAAAGCACCAATAACTATACATATTTTACATATTTAGTTATTGGTGCTAATATATATGTATATAATATAATTTTAATACACGCTCACTTTACTTTACCGTCGGTAACAAATACAAAATTACAAATGTATACAAAAGTAACTTTATAGTATGGCTTCTGATGTCTTCTTAACGCAAATGACCAAGTGCTTTTAGCATTGTCAACTAAAGAGGTGCAAGAGATGGTAATTATTGTGCAAGATTCTTTAAAAGAGAATGGTATGAAAGTTATTGTAAGTAGGGCGAAAGTGATGGTGATTAAAAAGGAGGAAAGACAAATACAAAATTGTGATCGATGAAAGTAGAAAGAGTGAAAGAGTTTGAGTTTCTGGGAAATGTTTTTACGAGAAGTGAGAAGTATAAAGGAAATATTGAACGGCGAGTGAAAACTGGAAATAGAGTCAATGGAGCCTAATATGCTTTTATAGGCAGTGAAAATGAGTCAAATAGGTCAAACTGGCTGTTCATAGAAGTGTGTTGGTTCCAACACTGACATATGGTAGTAAATGTAAAAAAAAACAAAAAAAAATATGGAACAAAAAGTACCTGACTTAAATAAATGCTGGTGTGAATTCGAGAGATAGAAAGATGATGTTATGACAACAATAGAGAAAGGAAAGTTAAGATAGTTTGGACATGTAGAAAGGATGGATGAAAGTAGAATGTCTGCACAAATTTATAGAGAATGGAAGAGTTGGTATAGGACGATCCGGGCAAATATATCTTAACCGGGTAAATGAGGTATTACAGAAGAGCCAGGATTGAAGAACCAGGAATAAACGAGCGTGTGTGAAAGGACTAATGCGAGTAAGAGGTCTCTGCCGACTCTAAGGGGACACAGGCGTGATATATGTATGTTTGTTAGAACTAAGAAGCGTAATTGTAATTATCAAATTCTGCCACAACATCATTCGTCATTCTTGGGAACGGTGCCCTCGAACAAAAATGTAAAAGTTAAATAAACAACGTTTTAAAGCCGTTAAAAGTATAGTTAATTTTGAGTAGTGAACGCGTAAATAGTAAAAAATATAATAGATAAAAGTCTTCGTATAAAATTCATATAAAATCATATTACGAATAAAAATTGAGATAAGAACTATCCGATCTCTTAAGTTGAAAAGATCGAAATGCACGGAGTCAGCAAAATTATTAAAATTGGTAACGTTTAGGAATTTATCGTGGACAAACAAGATGGTTATGTATAAAAATGGATAGATTAAATGTCGTCTGAGAACAGCATCATATCAGCCATTGGAAGTCAATTGTTGGACAAAGGCCTCCCCAAAATAGGGTGAATTTTGCCCATAATTGACGCGCTAGGCAAACGTGGTGGCAATCGCAGTGCGTAGCTTCGCGTTGGGAATATTGCTGGCCATCCCCGCCCTGTTTCATTCTATCAGGTAGAGAGGGATGACTATTCTACTCTGCTGTTAACATACACGGCTAAGTTTATATATTAAGGTTGAGTTATTGTTGCATTTACAGTTTTTTCACCAAAATTTTCCCTTATAGGTTATCCCTAATATTAGAAAGTTCAACTCTGCACGAAGGCGACGCAACTTCGGCACCAAATCAAGTTAGAGATTTTGAGACGGAGCGAGGAAAAGGGGGAGGGATACAATAGGCTGGGGGGAACCTCTAAAGTAATTTATTTAACATAATTGGAATGAATCGTTTAATTAATTTCACCGCTTTGTTGCGAGCAGTAATTTTTGAGTGACAGCGCAAATGAATTATCTTATTAATGCATTAATTTTCATATGCATATTGCATGCATTGATTTTTATAAAATACCATATCGTATTTAGGTCACATCTTAAATAGGTTTAATAAATGACGGATAAGAACATCATATATTTTTTTCTTGGAGAAATAGCTTTATCAGCGAACTATTTCTCTGAAAGCCCAATTTGTAGTTCAATGGCAAAGCATAGATTAAAAAAAATATTCCATAGAGTAAACTACATTACTCTGGATTTAACGAGATTTACGGGAAAAAAACCAGAATACGATCAAACTTTGTAAAAAGACCGTGGTTATGTAAAAGCAAATCCTTTAGAAATAACACCGATGGCAATCTTGAGGTAGATCGCCGCAAGCGATTTTCGAGCGAAGCGAAGCGAAGAAGGGGCAAGAGGATTTTCCGAAGACCTCGCTCTAAACAATAAAGGTTATCTCTTCCCACAGTCGCTGTCTCACTCTGACCAATAACTGATATTATAATTCTCAATTCAAATCTTTTGTTATGTTTATTGGCACCGAAGGATTACTTTTATTTAAAAAAAAAACTAGCTACGTGTAATTTTGACCTCTTTGAGTTTGCTAGCGACTTGCGAGGATTTCTTTTTATATCTTTGCTTTTTTTGGGAATAAATATAGTTTATGTATCTCTAGGATTTAAGTTATGCATATGATAAACTCGATCAAAATAGATTTTGACGAATTTTCATGTAAGTGTAACAGACACGGAAAAATATTAAGTTCTTTCCGCATTTATAAATGATCGGATGATAAAGACATTTCTGTTAATATACAGAGGAAGCTATTACTTCAAAATTAATCATCATCATACCAGCCATTGGAAATCTACTGCAAAATATAGGCTACCCTAGGAAAGGGTAAATGTTGCCTAGAAAGGGAAAATATTGTTCTGGTACCTAATTCGCCTCTTACGACACCTGGTAGCGGGGGAAGTACAATTCTACTTTACCGGTACCTTAGAGTCAATATAAAATAAAATTTTAAGAAAGCTGCAAGTGCCGATAACAATCTGTTTTCTAAGAAGCATTTTAACAGCCCGTTCCAACAGACATTCCGCGAATTCAAGGCCCTTAACATTATAAAATGTTGAATGCTCTACAAATATTTGTTATTAAAATTCTATCTGAACGATAATAATAAAAGTATTTTTTAAATAAGACGTATTTAAGGAAGGCATGGAAAGGAAAATAGAAAGGAAATGAAAAGTAACGGTCCTTCACTACCTGTTTAAAGACAGGCAAGGACATCTGATGATTTATTGTTAATTATTTATTTATTATTGTAATTAAAATTTTGCTTACAACTTAGTCTCGTTGGCGATTTTGGTGTGCTCACTTGTTAGCCTACAAGTCGTCATTATACTGAATAAATTAATAAATAAATGCATTAGAAGCGCGTTCCATAAAGAAACGGCCTCGGCCGTAAAGTATTGTGTATATGGATGAACTTGTAAGAATTGTATATATGATTTGACGGGCCCCGATGGGGCAGATGGTCGTGACATTCGGCTCACACATCACCACCACTACTATATATCTACGGTTTGATTCCCGGAGCAAATATTTATATGATGAAATTTGTATTTATTTTGTGCCTGGGTATTAAATATATGTATTTAAGTAATATGTTTATGAAACCTCTGTTGTCTGGCGTCCGTAACTCAAGATGTTGTGAAAAAGAAAATCCTATTGGTAAAACCACGCGTGAACCTCTTTAATATTAATTTTTGTTGTTAGTTATTGTATACTAGACTCTAATAAATTAAATCATTAATTAAGAAATTTTCGCGGTGACATATAATATTTAGACATTTTTAATATTAACGATATATTAACTTTTTTAATGTAACCTTAGCACTTTGAACTTTTCTGATGTAACCTAATGGCGCTTGATAAAACTGTCAGTTGTTGGACAGAATGCGCGTAAAAAATAATGTAGTCAGTTGAGACTGAAGAGATTAATCAGCCGGAATTATGTAAGTATATTGTTCATTATTTATTCAATATGTAAGCAATGAACATAAATAGGTTTTTTTTACACAAAATTTGACTTCGAGGTAAGTCGCTCAAAGCTTTTGTGTTACGGACGCCAGACAACAGAGGAATAACAAATATACTACTTAAACATATATATCTAACACCCAGATACAGAACAAGTACAAATATCATCATATAAATATTTCCTCTGAGTGGGAATCGAACCTACGAAACTAGACGCACAAGATAGGATCCCTACCATCTGCGTCATCGGGTCCGTAAATAAGTCGTCGGTAGATACAATTCAAGTATCTGTATGTAATATCAAAATAACAACCTTTAAAAATAGGCTAATGAAAGTATGTAGGGACCTTATAACAAAAATACGCTGTTTATGTTTTATTACTGCCTGTCTGTTTGATGTGAACTTCATAACATCAGTAGACATTGAAACAGGATTATTAATGGGAGACAGGTGATGTTATGAGGAGTGACTCAAGCTACTTTTATTATTTACTATTTTCATTAGAATGGAACTTATGCGGATCTGCAAAACGCCGCTAGTTAATAATAAAATTGTATTTCAAGCTATTATGAACCTAAAAGCATCCAGCATTAAGGTATCCTAAATAGTCAGTTACGAAATAATTGAGTACATCCATCGCATCCACTCCCTGCGTAAAGACATCGGAACGTAATTATACAGCGTCATACGTCTCTTGTTACGTGATGAGAACACCTTGACGGTTACGTAAAATATTTTTAGGCGCGAATTCAAATTTACAAGAGCGATAGACAATGTACTCATTAGAATCAGCTAAACAAAATTAAAAACTCTCGATATGCGTTTGGTTGCCGTGAGATACTGGCAGCGTAGAATAATACCTCCCCATGTACCAGGGAACATAAGAGGGGACTGAGGTACTGGAATCAACAAGTGGCGGATATAGGCTTCATTAAATTTACGCCACGATTGCGGTTTTATATCGCTTTGAACCAACAAAACTGACCTCACTAGTAAATACTGCAGGTCGGACCCTGTTCATCTCTTTTTTGTAAACATTGCAAACAAATCGATCCTCCGAGCTCTTAGAACTATAATGCTAATATATTTTTGAAGTTACCTCAGTATGCCGGTTATTACGTAAGGTTGATGATCCAAAACCACCGAACGTTCAAAAGGAACGCCTTAAAAGGCACCTTTTTCGATTACCTAAAAGCATAACCGTTATCATAAGTCCAGGTCAAAGGCTGGCATCCAATATCAACCTTTTGCCGTGGCTCGGGTAAGCGGGCATTATGCGAGAAACCGCTTAAAATTGCAATAACGAGCGCGGTGATGCCACAGTGCTGGCGGGATAGTACTAAAGCTTTTTAACTAGCAGTCTATCCAGGATTTGCGTGGAGAAATATTTTACACTTGTTTCATGACCTTCAATGAAAAGTCTTTATACAGAAACTCATTTTAATAACTTCAAAACCAGCAAAGTTTGATACTAACCCGTTTTACCCCTTAAAGGGGTTAATTTTCGAAAATCCTTTCTCCTGCTCCCTTATGTTATAAAAGGAACCTCTGTGCAAAATTTCAAGTTTCTTACCCCCAAAGTTAATGATCTGTGTTGATATGTCAGTCAGTCAGTTATTTTTTATTTATACAGATAAGTAATAAGTTGTAAAATATGACTAATAATAATTGTTTTATCTGCCGATATGTCACATTATCGCGTAATGTGCAGGCGTTGTGACAATCTCATAGTTCCGCAACATGTTGTTGCCCATTCCCGCTTCGTTGGGTTTAAGGTACGCAGTTTCGGGTGGATATACTACCTGTCGGCTCCGGGATTTCCATTGCCTTGACACCTGGTACAGGGGGAGGTACTATTCTATTCTAGCGGTATATAAGTATCTTATATATTTAAAAAAATTGCAACGTATAGTAAACAGATTTTACATAACTTTTACAGTTTTATGTATTATTTATTTAAAGTTTTGATTATGTCACGGTAACCGTTTTCAAAAGTGATAAAGATTTATTATGTACCTATTTTCACTATACCAGCCATTAGAAGTCTACTGATAGACGTAGGCCTCTCCAAGTGAAAGGGAATTTTGCCTATAGTTGCCGCGATGGACAAGCGTGGTATCAATCGCAGAGCGTTTGCCCATTCCTGCCCCATTGCATTTGAGCAGACTGGTTCGTTTGGATATACAGCCATCTGTCGGTTCCAGCAACTCAGTTGCCTCTACGACACCTGGTACAGAGAGAGGTACTTTTCTACTTTTCCAGTACCTATTTTTTACTATTTTACCTTACTATTTACTTATAATTAAATTCCTTGCCGTAAGGTACCGACAGAAAAGAATAGTACCTCTCACTGCACCAGGTGTCGTAAAAGGCGATTAACCTTAATCTGATACCTATCAGAACCGACAGATGGTGGTAAATAGAGCAGCTCAAATGCACAGGGCGGGGATGGGCAGCAGTATCCCCGTTGCGATTGCTAACACGCTTGCCCAGCGCGGCAATGATGTCCAGCAGTTCACTTCCAATGGCTGTTATGATGAATTATGTTTATTACTAATTTTTAATTATCATCTTTTATTATTTTTAAACAATCTTTTTTCCATCAAAACAGCATCAGATTGTCATCAATAGTGTTCATCATAAAATTTCGTATCTATATTGATATAAATATAAGAACAGGTTATTCTGAACATCAAATACATGTATTCCCATAACATCTCATACATTGACATAACTCAGAGGTAAGTCGCTTAAAGCACTTGTGTTACGAACATCAGATAATATAGAAATCACAAATATAATACTGAAATATATATTTCTTTTAATACCCATACATAGAAAAAACACAAATATCATCATATAAAAATTTGTTTTGATTGGGAATCGAAACCTATCATTTGCGCAACTAATATTAGTTGCAATATTCAGATTTATCCGTTTAGTTTGACATATTTATTTTGACATATATATTATTGACAAGAAATTTAACAAAGATAAATAAACATTAGTCTATGAATGCTAACGGATTGTATACAAGTGTATAAACAGAGTATAATGTAGCGTTGCATGCTAAGTTGGCAGTCACTATACAACGTCACATCGTGTCTCGCGCTTTCTTCGAGAAGAGCTTTTTAAAGGCTAGACAACATTGTTATACGATGCCGGGCTGGAAAAGCTGTGCCTTTGAACGATCCGAGGGTAGTTTATTAGTTTTTAAGCAAATAAATAAAAAAATAAAAGTGCATTGTTCAAAGTTTAAGAAATTGCTTTTGAAGTTGGATCGAATCGTTGATGAATGTGTGTACTTAGAGTGTATTCAGAAAAATAATTATATAATTGTTTGAATTAATCTCTGAAACTTATTTTCACTGGAAGACAACTGAAATTCCTCGATTCCATCTGGAACTGTGTAGCTCAAATGCACATGGTGGGGATGGTCAGCAGCGTCCCACAAGCAAAAGCTGCGCTCTGCGATTGTCATCACGTTATAATGGGCAAAGTCCCATTTCTCGGGGAAGCGTATATCCAATTGTGGACTTCTAGTGGACTTCCTGATATGATGAGAAGTGGGGTCACAGAAAATAGAGAAAAACATAATTCATACTAATATTATAAATGGGAAAGTGTATGTGTCTATTTGTTTCACGGTAAAACCTTGCAACAAATTCATGTGATTTAAGTAAAGATAGTTGAAGGGATGGAGAGTGACACGGGTTACTTTTAACCTTTTTCTAACCGCTCACTTCTCTAAAATAGGAATATTCACGGTTAAAAACTAGTATATGGGCTACTAGTGATTAACAATAAAATCAGATTTTTTTTGGAAATCTGCCCCATACCTCTTATTTAAGAGGGGAAAACATTTAAATGTGAGTTTTCGCATTTTCAAGGATTTCACATTTTTCAGCGCCTTGAAATGCGTTTTATTCCACTCTATTTTCTCATTTACCTCACGGCAGACGTTCTTAAGATTTTTCCCACAACATCTCATATATTGATCTGGTTTAACGATAAGTCGCTTAAATCATTTGTGTTACGAACAGCAGACAACAGAGGAATCTCAACTTCTTACAACTTAAAACATATATTTAACCCACGATCCCACGACCTAAGGTTCACAAGACAGGATCACTACTAACTTGGGCCAGTTCATCAACAAAATATGTGTCAGGATTTGAAAGTTTAGAATTTATAGGTATCTTCACAAACGCGGAGGGTATCTTGTATTCTGGCCAGAAATGATATTTGGGTCTTGATCGAATGTAAAGTCACTTTGAGAGTTTTTATACATAGATAAATAATATATATTATATTTACGATGATATCTACTAGAAAACATCAACTTGTCTTCGGTCGGACACCTAATTCTAACAATGACATTTGGTAGTGAATGCTGTTGAAATGAGAGCACTTCTAAGTATGTATAGTGTGAGTTTAAGAGAAAGATTAAAGATTAGTGTGATAAGAGATCGATGTGGTGTAAAACATGATTTTGTGTCAATAAAAGAGAAAGGAATTATATGATGATTTGGATATAGAGAGGATGGATGAAAGTAAAATGACTGTACAAATATATAGAGCGGAAGTAAATGGAAGAGTTAGACCAGGATGACCGAGGTGAACATATTTTAACCAGGTAGAAGAGGTATTAAAGAAGGGCCAGGTCAGAAGTACCAAGAATAAACTAGCGTGTATGAAAGGAATAATGCGAGTGAGGGAAGCAAGATCGTAACAAGTGGAGATCCATAGTCTCTACCTACACAGACACAGGCGTGATGTATGTATGTATAAATATATAATCTTAAATGTAAAGCAGTAATTTTTTTTATATAATTTTAGATGTAAAGCAGTTAAAAAATATTTTTTATGACAAAAAAACCTCCTCCGAGAAAGGGGGAGTTTTATTCATAATAGTCGCGCTGGTCGAGTGAGTTGGCAATCGCAGAGCGCAGTTTTCGCGACGGGGTTGCTGCCTAATCCGCCCTGTGCATTTAAGCTGCACTGATCTGGATGCATATACCGCTATCTGTCGGTTCCGGTACCTTAGTCGCCTCTTACGACACCTGGTACAGGTGGAGGTACTATTCTACTCTGCCGGTACCTAACGGCTAACAATGCTTAAAAGTCTATATATAACACAGTTTAATTTTCCCCAGTTTATTATATATCAAATTTGTCGTCTTTGGGTTTATCAGTTTTATGAGTAAAATAGAAAGTCATACTTCTTTTTATTGAAATATTGTTATTTTTTATTTTAGCAATTCGAAAGTGCTTGATTTGAGTTTGATAATCGGAGCGGTATAACGCACTACACTCGTGGCAATAAACGAGGTGGAGGTGCCTTCCAGAATTTAGTTCCCAGTCTCGACCCTAATATACCATCATGCCTATTATAATACTTAATTAGATTTAACCGACTTGTCGAAAAAAGATCTCCCATGTTTCTGGCATCTCGGAAAATGACTTTAATTAGTATTTATGAACCATTTAATATTTTTATAATATACCTACTTCGATCTGAGGTATTCTTTTTCAAATGCAACAGAGTAGGGGTGATCAGCAGTATTTCTGTTACAAAACTACAGTCTGCAATGGCCCAATACGCTGCGATGCGATACCACGCCTTCCCAGTGCGAAAGTTATTAGTAAAATTGCTCCTTTTTATTCAGGCCTAAGTCCTTCGGTGGACGCTACATGGTATGATGGTGGCCATGATATTCTACTTTCAAGAAACGGTTTTAAACACCACTAATTACACTATGCAACAAAAACTATTTTTTCACTGGATTTACAGTATGAAATTATAATTCGTGAAGGTCGTTTAATTCAAATTGACTAATCAAACGTGGTTCAGTCATTGTTTCATCTCTAAATACCTCTCCACTAGAAGGAGCTGCCTCGACCTCTTCTACCATTGAACTTGACGAACTCGACAAATTGGAATGTATGGCAACATTTTCCGGTACTGGAATGTCTGGAGAATGTTGTAGAGGCATTGACACTGATGACACATTGGCATATTTCACCGAATGTTTTGATTTTTTTTTAAAAACCCTTCAGAGTTATCAAACAGAAGTAACAGTCGTCTATGTGGTTTTTGGGTTCACGCCATTGCATAGGTACATCAAAAGTCATTCTTTGCCAACTGCCAAGTACCTCATGCCAACCCATCAAATATTTATAGCATTTTGAACAACACACTTTCGGCACCCATGTATTGTCATGATTAATTGGAATCTTAAAACAAGCCTTATAACACTTCTTTAACAAAGCCGAAATAGGCTTTTTGTCTCTTTTAGGAGTAAATTTACCACACACACAGCAAAATAAGTTAGGAGAATTAACACAAACACGCGGCATGTTGTAGATTTATGAGTTATCTAAACGTTTTGACAACTTTTGTGTACAGCAAAGATATAATATTATGACTACCCTCACATTAATGTTGCGAGAAGTAAACAAAGTAAGTTTTATGTTATCTACCTTCGGGGACGTGATATCAAAATACATTTTTTTTTTCTGTTGTTTATTAGGCATACCTAATACGAATTACCATTCGGGACATGGGTGATTTTTTTGTGTTGCATAGTGTTATTAAAATATAAAATTACATTTACTAACTCTGTGAAACACTAAAACAAATTAATTTAAACAGAATAAACAATGTTCAGATTAACAATGAAATTCAAAGTACTCAGTAATTGATCAAAATATTGTATAGAATGTAAATTGCTGTACAAGTCAATGAAAATAATGCAATGAAACAACAGCTGACATTGAGCGATGGCTGTACACAATACGGGCTGAGGGATCGAGTGGTCCGTTGAAAGGTTGTCTGGTACCCGCCCGATCCCCGGATCAGGCTCGGATGATCCGGGGATCGGACGCGCCGGTCACCGTATGCGGGATACCGGGTAGTCGTTTTCGATGTCAGAGTCAATGATCCGCGAGCATTGCAAACTGGTTTTTTAGGGTGCATACTTGTTTTGGGAATTTTATGTGATTACGAATTTGTCAATATAAATTATAAGTTTCGTAAGAATTTTTAAAAGTATTTAGTTCAAAATCTATGTATATAAAAAGAATAGA
>JACJUM010000202.1:1118442-1234869 GCA_020976665.1 Heortia vitessoides
ATATATATATATATATATATATATATATATATAAATATATATTATTTTGATTTGCACTGCTTAGGTCCCTTTTGCTTTGGCCGACGGTTAATGCCACTTCGCATTACATTATTCATATATTATCTATACATTGCAAATGTCGTGCAAAACGTTAGTTAATAAAGGAAATACAAAATAAGAGATACAGTATCTTTTTGACTTCTGTAAAGACTTGCTTCTGAGTTGTAATTCATACCAAGTTCGTCTGCATTGGTACCTCACTCTCCCTTATTTCAACTGCCAAGTGGCAATGTTCGTATTGCTGTGTTTCGGTTTGAACGGTGAGAGAGGCAGTGACTTAACTGAGTATGTGACACAATATCTTCAAGTCACAAGGTTAGCATAGCACTAGTGATATCCTCGTGATATAACGAGCATCTATAGGCTGCAATGGCGCTTACAATCACGCGGACTGTATGCTTGTTTGTCGACTTGGTATGATAAATAAAAAAAAAATACTACTTTTTACGGAACACTCTCGAGTCGGACTTGCTGGATTTATTTACTTGAATCGCTTTTTTATATAAAACCAGACAGTGGCAAGTGACTGTAATGGCGGCCCGTGACATTAGCGGTGCAAAGCCAACCAAAGCCAGGATCACGCGGCGCGCGTCGACGCGGCTTAGTGCCCGAATCGACGACGCACTGACTTGTCAGATATCGTTCATTTCGCATCGTTTAACGATGCATTACGCAAGTATTAACCAAAATATCTCTTAAAGGGTTATTATTCTCTTAAATAAAAGGTGGCACTGTAACTGCAAGAATGTAGAATCAATTCTTGAAACCCATAACGTCATATGTGTGATCTGAAAGCTACGCCGATATTTACAGGTCACTGCAGTTAACTGTCTGAAAAAAGTTACGACTCTTTGGATGATACCTACTTCTCTACTCGCATTGTGTAATTCTTTATTTTAGACTTGTCTGATTTCGTTCATTTCGCATCGTTAAATATTAATTATAAATTCCCACAACATCTCATACATTGACCTGACTCCGTGCTAAGTCGCCTTAAGCACTTGTGCTACGAATGCCAAACAACAGAGGAATCACAAATATACTACTTAAATATATATATTTAACACCCAGATACAGAACAAATACAAAAAAACATCATGTAAATATTTGCTCTGGGTGGGAATCGAACCCACAGTCCCTGGTGCATAAGACAGTACCATCTGCGCAACCGGCCCCGTCATAACAAATACGCACGTATTAACCAAAACATTGATGTAAGTAATAAATATAAGTTTAAAATAAGATTGAAGCAGCCTAAAGACATTCTGTCAAAATTTTTCTAGCTGGTCGCAATCGTAGAAATTACTCATAAATAGAGTCACTAACCAAAAAGAAGTGATAACACCGACCTGATGGCGTAGATAGTATTGATCCTATCTTATGCGCCAGTTGTCATGGGTTCGATCACTACACCGGACAAATATTTAGATTATGAAGATTTGTACTTGTTTGTGAAAAAAGAAGATGCACACGTTTTAATCAAGGCCCATAAAATTGCTACTAATTCAATAGTAAAAAATAACTTGCCTCGAGTCAGGCAAGACCTCTTCGACCTCTCTAATCTTTTATTCATTTCAATTACGCAAGTAGATATTATTTTTAATAAAATAATCAGTAATTTTCAGTGCGTAGAACGAATAATATAATGTACAGTATATAGGTCCTATGATATACGCCATTTGTGTTTTAAGATCTTTATTCTCATACGTGTGTCGTGTCTTACAACCCCTGGACTTAGAACGCCTGGACCAAATTTAGAGGAGGTAAATCTTATACAAAGGTCGTGCATTGGTCCTTCCTCTCACTTGTTTCTACCGCCAAATAGCAGTGTTCACATAGAAGTGTTTCGGTTTGAAAGGTGAGAGAGGCAGTGAAAATACTAGACAATGTGATATAATAACCTCAAATCAAAAGGCCTGCATCGCTCCAGTACTTATAGATATCTTTGAGATATTACGAGCGTCTAAAGGCTGCGGTAAACTATAACGCAGGCTGTATGCTTGTTTGTCGGTATGGTATAATAAAAAAAATCTCCAAAAACTTGTCAAGGTCATGACTGCATGTCTGTAATATTGTAATAATTAAGAGTATAGTTAGTATAGTTTAAGACTTTTTAGTTGTTTTTAACAGTATATTACACTCAAACATTGAGTGCAAGCTATCCGCCGCTTTGTAGGTCTATCATAAAAGGCTATCAATCCTTACTAATATTATAAATCCGAAAGTAACTCTGTTTGTCTGTTACGCAATCACGCCTAAACTACTGAACCGATTTAAATGAAATTTGATACATAGATAGTTTAAAGCCTTAGAAAGAACATAGACTACTTTATCATTCGACATAAGAGTTGTAAGGTGTCGAATGGGGGGATGAAAAGTTGTATGGAAGTATCGCTATCGTTACAGCAAGAAGGTTAAACCTTTCTATTTAGGTTATTGATTTGTATATATAAATAAGATAACATTCAAAGATTATATAAGTTAAAGTAAAAAGGTGCCCTGAGAAACTACTGCACGCGGACGAAGTCGAGGGCACAGCTAGTGTTAATTAATATGACTGACTCACCATAGTTGTTGCACACTAGCTGCAACCTCCCAGAATCGTGTCTGCACTCCTTCAGCTCTTTAATCAGTCCGTGCTCTTGTCTGAGGAAGGTGCGGTAGGATTGCGCCGCGCCCTCGATGGAGCCAGCCCTCGGGAAGACTTTTCTATCGGAGGGCACTATTCTACTGGAGTTGACGTGGCTGAGAAAAAGGTTGGTGGTTAGTTCGGTCTGGTAAGTATTATACAGATTTGATTAATCTGTAGATATCCTGCGACTAGATTGATAAAAATTCTTCGTATACAATTCAAATAAAAGTATACATATACGATGATTTTGGTAAATATAAAAAATTAACTGTCTTGTACTAACTGATTTTTAAAATGGCTGCATATTCTTTAGCTATTATGTTAGTAAATTAATAAAAAGTATAGGTACTCCGCAAATTTGTACTATACGTATATAATTTATTATAATTTCGATCTAGAAAAATTGTAAGTGATCCACACATAATAGCATACATTCGACATCCACGCTGACGTAAAATAAACGTTAATAAATACAAAAAGAAGTTCTCAGCACCAAAAAAAACACTAGAAAAAATTATTCATGTCGGCTGAGGTCTGGGTAGCATAACGGCAGTCTGAGTCTCCTGGTATGAAAAAGATGCGGGTTCAAGTCTCGCCTGACTCCTGATTTAAGTTATTTTTATAGTGAATATCATCTTTAATAAAATTCAGCATTTTCTATGCATAAAAGCTCTTAAAATAATCAAACAACGGTTTATATCAAATAGAAAGAAATAATAATAATATGCTCTTTATTTTACACCAATGAAAACAACACAAAAAACATGGAATAGTAGGTACAAGAGGCGGCCTTATCGCTCAATGCGATTTCTTACAGGCAACCTTTGGATAGAAATAATGTTAAAGCGAGTGGAAGTTATACGTAATCAATAAAGCTTGCCATATCATTTACAGTCATATGTTAGATAGTAATAAGGTGCAATAAACTCACGAATATCCGAGCATAGAACAGAGTTGGTACGCCGTGTTATTGTCCAGCGATGATATGCAGGCGGGGTACCACGACTGGTTGACAGCGCGGTACACTTGCAGCTCACCGCGTCCCACGTCACCGTTCGCTTCACTAAGCCTTACTGCATAGGGAATAGACATAGATAAGGAAAATTGTCTACATCGTATAGCGAGTTTATAAAAATATGAAACGATTTAAATTTTAAATGCCCACACTAATATAGTGTTTTTTGTAGTAGTACCTCTTACTGCACCAGGTATCGTAAGAGGCGACTAAGGTAGCATAACCGACAGATCGCGATATATCCATCCGAAACGGTGGAGCTCAAATGCACAGGGTGGGGATAGGCAGCAGCATCTTCGTCGCGAAAGCTGCGCTCTGCGATTTCCAACACGCTTACCCAGCACGGCAATTATGAGCAACCAACCTCCTTTCTTGGAGAGGCCTATGTTCAGCAGAGGATTTTTCAATGCCTATGATGTAATATAGTGTTTAATAAAAACTTATTTATCATAACCAGGTAGACATTTGTTCTAAGTTTAGTGTAGGTTCACGGACATATCTACCAATAAAGAACCTCCAATAAAAAGTAAGTGTATAGGGATCCTAAAATATTTTACAATACCACATAAAAATTCCCACAAAATCTCATACCTATGACCTGAATCCGTGGTAAGTTGCTTAAACTTGTGTTACGGCCAGAGAAGGATTACAAAAATACTATTTAACGGGCCCGATGGCGCAGATGGTAGTGATCCTGTCTTGTGCACCAGGGGTCGTGGGTTCGATTCCCACCCAGAGCAAATATTTATATGATGATATTTGTGTTTGCTCTGTGTATGGGTGTAAAATATATGTATTTAAGTAGTATATTTGTGATTCCTCTGTTGTCTGGCATTCGTAACACAAGCGCTTTAAGCGACTTACCATGGAGTCAGGTCAATGTATGAGATGTTGTGGGAATTTATTATTATTATTATTTAAACACATACATTTAAGGCTCAGGCACACAACTAAGGTACCAGAATCGAAATATAGTGGAATATCCATCCGAAACAGTGTAGATCAATTGCAGAGGAGATAGGCAGAAGCATCCTTGTCGCGAAAGATGCGCTCTGCGAATGCCTACACAGCAGTTAAGAGCAAAATTCTGCTTTTCTTGGAGGCCTATGTTCAGCAGTGGACTTCCAATGGCTGTTATGATGATGACGTCATACTGTTTGGGAATACTTGTAAGACAGATGCAATATCTACTTACAGCAGTTTCTCTCGTCCTGTCCCCAAGGGCAATCAATGCGGCCATCGCACATATGGGCCTGAGAGATGCAGCGCTGGTTGCCGCAGTGCACGTCGCCGCTCCGTTTACAGACGCGGCAGTTTAGTTCGTCGGACCGATCCGCGCAGTCTACATGGCCATCGCATCGCCAGTCGTGTGGGATGCATCGCCTCACGTCGCATTGGAAGCCGGTGGGGCACACTGGTAAGCCAAGATAACTTTAATAACAATTCTCGTCTCGTCTTTTTCAAAGTTAACTATGGAATAGTACCATGGAACAGGAGAATTAGGAAATACATGTCTACAGGTAATATATATATATATATATGTATATATATATATATTAAAAAGTCTGCTGCTGTATTGATTTTGATGTTTTTTATATGTGTTATTATTTGTTATGATAACAAGTTATTTTATTTTATAGTGTTTATTATTTAATTACTATTCCTTATGTTGGTAATTTGAAATAAATCAATAAGTAAAAGAAAACTTTTTCTTGAAATAGTTTATTAAATACATAATACAGCTGAAAATTTCGTATAAAATTAGTGAGTGGCGAGTAATAGAAGTCCAATATGCTGAACATTTTTCGGTATCAGATCGGCCTTGGAATATAATTTAACATTTTTAATACTCATTAAGTAAGGAAATGAATTACGTCACTATGTCAACTGATTACAAATTCTTCAGTCTCAGAAATACCTTGACTGTAATTAATTATTTAATAGCTTTTATAGAGCATATACACTAAATGAACTGATTGAATCACGTGATATAAATGAGTAGTTTATTTAAATAAAGAAACCTTTAAACATGTTTTCTGAAGGAAGCTACTTTCATTCGAAGATCTTTCTATTTCGTTTAACCTTTGAATTTCGCTGAACTGTTATAACAATAATCTTGTCTGACCTGGTTTTGCTGCTCGGAGCCTGGCCTCTTTCACTTCTCTATTGCCGAGGCAGACGTCTGTGTCGGTGGATTCGGGGAATATATCGCACTGTAGGTATTCTGGCATGGACAATCCGAAGACTTCTAAGAAAAAGCCGCATCGTCGCATCGTTTCTGTTGAAAAATAGTTGATTAATAATAGGATCGATTTTAGCAGTCGCCGTGTAATGAATGAAGAACAATGAAGGAAGAGGATAGGTATTATTTTATTATAGATAGGTATGCATTCATAATTCACTCATATTTTACGGAACCAGTTTATACATGTAGAAAGTTCTCGGCGAGAAAACCTCACTGTTTTGCAATTAACATATGCTGTTTCGAATCAACATACTCCATTGGTGTCAGTACTTCAATCAATTCTATCAAAACCAGGTATAAAAATAGCTACTATTATGTATATTATGTTTTTTTTATAATATACGTTTTTATAATAAGACTGATTGAGATACACAACAATCTCAAAACCACTGCTTACAATTTTTTGAAAATTGTGTAAGATTTTAAGAAGTAAATGGTTGCACTATCCGTGAAAACCAGGGTTAGATCATAGAAAACGTCTAGTAATTTCTAAATGTAATTTACGAAGAACTGACACACATAGATAATGGATAGTTAAGGAAATTTTTGAACTATATAACTTATACCTTGGCATAGGCTTCTGCAAGGCCGTACCATGTGCCCGAGTGGGCCACACTTTGGCACAAACAGCGAACAGAGGAACAACGCTGTCAGCTCATAACATCGAACGTCAACCACCGCATCGTATATCTCTAGATCCTGGAACAAACACCTCTATGAGTATATATATATATATATATATAAGATTATATTATCCAATTTGTAATTTGGATGACACAGTTATTCGTTAATTTAAATATACGCTACCTAACAAACAATGAAACTAGTCTTAATAATACCTTCCATATCTGTAAGAAAAGAAACGACATTTAATGTTATTATTTACAATGTCAGTTCCAAGTCACAACTATTTAAGTGGTATTTTATTTAAACAAGTAATTTCTCAGATTATGACAATGTGACGTTTTTAGGTTATAATTATTTTACCACAGATTAAATTGAATGACATTAGACGCACGACTGCGCGGGAAAATTTAAACTAAGAAAAATATATTTTACATATATAAGACATAAAATATAATGGAACAAGAGTGGTCTATAGTCGGGTGATAAATTCAATAAATTGACGAGTTCTACATGAGGTTGATCTCATGAAAGGTCATCTGAATTTGTAACTCAGTACCGCCTATACAATATACCGCTAAACAACATTGTTCGCATTGCCGTGTTCCGGTGTGAAGTGTGAGAGAGGCATTGTAATAATTGGATAATGGAACATAATATCTTTAAGACATAAGGTTGGCAAAGCGCTTTTGATCTGATCATAACATATCCTTGTGAGAGCATCCGAAGGTTGTCGGTGTCGCTTACTATCCGCATGATAGTTATAGTTTATAGATAGACTGCATGATTAATTGACGACCTGGTCTAAATAAAAACGTTTGGCGTGATTCATGAATTCCCAAAATTATGTAGGTATCTATATTTAAATAAATGTTGGGTGTAAAAAGAAATAACGAGCCCACGGATTCTTTATCCAAATTACAAACATTTTTTTGATTTAAAAATTATCTGCAAAATTTTCTTGAGATATTTATTGTATTTATCCTTCCTTATTCTTGTCATTCTTCAATTCTATTTTCGCGTTTGTTACAAAAAATGTGCTAACATTTTATTTCAGGAATTAAAATATAATTTTAAATATTTCTCCGGTATTCCAAGATTTTCAAAATAACAGCGTATAGCGAAAATCAACACGAATACTAAGTAATAAGAACAGTTACTTTCCTTTGCTTAGTACCGATTTTGTTAAGATTTTTTCTTACCCTGTGTATTAAACTGGTTCTGTTTTAAAAAGAAAACGGTAAACTTATAATTTAGTTTGATACCATCATTATTACAGCCATTGGAAGTCCACTGCTGAACATAGGCCTTGCCAATAAAGGGGTAATTTCGCCAATAATTGCCGCGCAGGACAAGCGTTTTGGCAATCGCAGAGCGCAGCTTTCGCGACGGGGATCCTGCTATCCATTCCCACCCTATGCATAAGAGTTACACTATCTCGGATAAATTGCGGTTATCTGTCGATTTCGGTACCTCCTCTACTCTGCCGGTACCTCACGACAAAATCATCATATACCATTATATAATAATACCATAAAAATTCCATTGTTGGATATGGTTGTCCTCACGATAAGCTGTAATATTTAAACTGCGGTCTTTCAGATAGGTATACCGCCATTTGTCGGTCCCAGTACCTTAGTCGCCTCTTACTACACCTAGTACGGAGAGAGATACTATTCTACTCCACCGGTACCCCACGGTTCTAAAGGAAAGTTAAGTATTGTATTAACTACCAACATTCTAAAAATATTATGTCCTGCTACTTTTATTTTATGTGTTTGCGTATAAATATATCATCATCGTCATCATCATCATTATCATCATCATACCAGCCATTTTTACTCCAGAAATGGACTACCAATTGCCGCGCTGGGCAAACGTGTTGGCAATCGCAGAGTGTAGCTTTCGCGATAGGGATGCTGCTTCCCATGCCACCCTGTATGTTTTGGATTAATTGATGATTCGTAATTGGTGAATAAAGTCTCAACGCACTTGTTTTGAAGCAAGCTCGAGCAAATATTGTTTGGTATTTTTTTTTATTTGTTCAGATCAAAAAGCAAGCCTGTAGCATACAGTCCGCGTGATAGTAAGTGTCACTACTACTGTAGCGCGTGCGCAATCACCTTTATGCCACATGCAGCAGGCACATAACGCACTCCTTAAGTCTCACCCGGACTTTGACGTATTTGTCGATAATTGAATTTTTAATACAACTTCATAATTGTGTAATTGGGATACCCGTATGTTAATAAATGAATAGATTAATTATAGACACACGAAAGACAAGGATATCACTAGCGTATTGCTAACCTGGAATGACTTGAACATGTCAGAGTACCTAGTAATTTCATTGCCTCTCGCAACTTTTAAATCGGAACACATACCTCATGTAATAATGGTTTTCTGAATAATTGTTCGCGTATTTATCTTCTTAATTGTGATCTAAATACCATTAACTACTATCCTGCCTACGATTTCGTCTGCGTAGACTAAACTTTAGATTGAGTCCTTCGGGAACTTTTGTTTTTTTTGGATCAAAAGTAATTTATGTTGTTATCCACCAGCTTAAATAATACTGTTGTGTACATCTCTATGGGAAAAACAGAAAATCTATCACATTACAATTTATCTGGGTTTGAAGAAATATAATAATAAAAAATTATATGGAGGCATTATGAATGGTGTAGGTTAGGTGCACTGGTACATAATACGAAACATTATAAAAAATACAGCTGTTACGTTTTCCCGCTTAAACCTCTCAACCGATTTTGATGAAATTTGGCACAGACAATCTTTAGACCCTGAGAAAGGACATAGGCTATTTTTTAATTCTATATAAGAGTTGTAAGGGGTCCAAAAGGGGGATGAACATTAATCCGCATAGTAATATTTCACATGGTCAATATCGTGTTATCTATTTACCGTTATAGAAAGGCATAGGCATTGTGGTAAAGCTATTCACACAATAGCAGATCGTCATATAGCAGCTTTAAAACTTCCACTGCTGGACATAGGACTCCCTAAGAAAGGGGGAATTTTTCTGATAATATGCCCCGCTGGACTGGGTTTGCGACAAGAATGCTGTCTATTTTTGCCCTGCTGCATTTGAGCTACTCTAATTTGGGTAGATATTTGGTCAGCTGTTGGTTTTGGTACCTCTGTACGACATCTGGTACGGAAGGAAGTACTGGTATACTCTGCCCTGCTCCAGGTATATTATATAAAACAGATACCTTTCTAATTAGTATTTTTTTTCTACACGCGAGTACCTTGTAATTGTTGTTCTTTTGCTGCGATAATACTAAAATATGCTGTTTATTTTGTACCCTCCTCCTTGAGTATCGCCTCACTTGAGTAAATCCCTCCATCTCGTCAACAGGGAGACTCGAGATCGTATCTTGTTAGCGCACTCTCATTTTATTATTATATCGCTGCCAGCGGCTTCCAAACTTACTGGCATGGACCAATTGAATCTTGAGGACATTAAAAATAGGAAAACTCTTAGCGTTAAACATTCTAAATTATTTGTATTATTAATAGATTTAGTCGGCATAGGACTAATAATAAATCGGATTTTTAGAAATTTTGTTTTTGCCGGAATAATATTTGTATATTTTGCTAAGTTGGTATACAAGCCATCTATCCATAGCATGCTGTGTGGTACCGGCGGAGTAGAATGATACGTCTCTCTGTACTAGGTGTCGATAATAGATAATTGAGGTACCGGATCTGACAGATAGCTGTATATCCATCCGAAATAACGCAGCCTAAATACTATAGGGTGAAGATGGGTAGCAGGGTCCTCGTCGCAAAATTCGCTGTGCGATTGCCATTATGCCTACCCAGAGTGGAAGTTACGGGCAAAAATCTCTGTCTTAGGAAGGCCTATGTCCAACAGTGGTTTTTTTTTACTGATATGATGATCATGATGATCCATAGCAAATTGCAATGAAATTCAGCTAATAATGTATAAAATAGTCCATTAGACATATATACCTACTTTTGCATTCATAATCTTGCATATTTAATTTCAAACGAAACCGAATTTACACTTGCTCAGAACAATCGACCCCTGGGTTCTACAGGACAGTTTGGGAATCACTGCCCGACATACACATATTATTTTCTGCTCAGTAAACTTTGCAACAACTCCGGACTAAGGGTTTTGTCTCAACTTGATATTTTCTCAACATAAAATGATATTAGTTCGAGAATGAAAAGTGTCTGCTGTATATAAAAAGTTAGCTTTAATAAATTCGATTTGTATACATCATTACATAAAATACCAACTTGAGTTGTCAAGCATAAGATAAATGGATCTTCAGAACTATCATTAAATATATACACAATTTTGATAATTCATGGGATAGAAATATTTCTACTAAATTGCAAGTATTACTACACAGGTCAAAAGAGTTCATGGCAGCCATTGTAACTCCAGTGCTGGACATAGGCCCCCCCAAGAAAGGCAGAATTGTGCCGGGGAAGCGTGTTGGCAATCACTGAGCGCAGCTTTCGCGACGGGGATGCTCCTGCCCATCCTTACTCTGTGCATTTAGCTACACTGTTCTGGATGATAATACCGCCATTTATCAGTTCCGGTACTTCAGTTGCCTCTTACAACATCTGGTAAAAGGGAAGGTATCATTCTACTCTACCGGCACCTCACGGCCCGGTACCTTCATTCCGTAAAATTATAAATTTTTTCACAAGAAAGAGATTTTATCGATAATACGAAGGCTTATATTTGCCGGAACCCAGCATTGCATTCCTCATCGCTGTTTTCACCGTATGGTCAGAGGTGGTGACCAAGACCGCAATAATTTTTGTAATTATTATTATTTTGTTTTATTAATATTAGTACCTATGTTTTTAAAATATCGCATGTTGTAATTTCCTATAATTTGTGGCAATACTTAGTTCTATTACTTTCATTGTTGAAAATGTAAAATGGTATATACAAGTACGTTATGTTGGAGATCCTATATTTAAATAAATGAACCCAATTGCTCGTAATGTTAAAAATTCAAAACTTATGAGCTAACTTCAAGACCAGAGTCAGCCTGCTCAGCTGTTATTTTAGTGGCATTCACTGTTGGCTTGTGCTGTCAACTGTGTCATTGTTAAGGAATCAGATTCCTGAGCACTTTTGGTATGACTAATAAGTGAAGCGTGAAAGCCTAAAGGGGGTGGGAGATGTTCTTACGTCTTAGATTAATACACCGCCATCTATCGGTTTGTTGGTTCGATATGCCAGACAACATTGTTTTATTATATTATACTTGATAGATTAAGTAATAATTCGTTGAATAAAACTAAAAAAGAAGAAACAGATAGTTCAATTTTATTTATTTGTATAGATGGTTAAGACCAGTAGAAAAAATGGATGAAAGTAGAATGACTGCACAAATATATAGAACGGAAGTGAATGGAATAGTTTATATAGAACGACATAGATGAACATATTTTGATGGGCCAGTTCTGATGTACCAAGAATAAAAGAGCGTGTTTGAAAGGGCTAATGAGAGTAAGGGTAGCGAGAGCCGTATGTCAAGATCGTAACGAGTGGAGTTCCATAGTCTCTGCTTACCCCGATTGGACACAAGCGTGTGTTTGTATGCTATATATATAGATGCACGCACACGAAACTAGTAACAGCGTAAATGAAAAAAAAAAGTGGACAATGAAAAATGCGATCTTTGTGCCATCGAACTCATCTATTGCAAATTTACATAAGGCCCCTAAGACTCGTTTTCGAAAAACACAAAAACGTTTGCCCTCTAATTACTGAGGGCCTTTGTGCCGGCATTATAATTAGTACCTGAAAAGTATTTCATCTAAAGCAGTCATTCGACATTAATAACCCGTTAGGGGCTGGTTTCGATCGCCTTTGTGGGGCGACAGTGATCGATTCCTGACGGGGCGCCTAATGATCTATGACGTCACCGCCATTATGTTGGGATGTTTGTTACCTTGGATAAATAGTGTTTTGTATTCTTATAAGATTAGATTGATCGTGACTTAGACTTCTTTGGATGGAATCGATCCAAAATGTTATCGTTTATCACTACAAGGTACTACAAACCTTTTTTTGTTCTTTCATGAAAACTTTATCTGAATCTTGAAATAATGTTAACACAACATCTCACATTTTGACCTGATTCTTTAGTAAGTCACTTAAAGCGAATTTGGTACGGACATCAGACAACAGAGCATTTACAAATATTATCATCATCATACTGCCCATTGAAAGTCAACTGCTGGAGATAGAACACCCCAGAAAGGGGGAAATGTTGCCCATAATTGCCGCGCTGGGCAAGCGTGTTGGCAATCGCAGAACGCAGCTTTCGCGACTGCTACCTATCCCCGCCTGTGCAATTGAACTGCAATGTTTTGGATGGATCTGTCGGTTCTGGTACCGAAGTCGCCTCTTACGATACCCGGTACATGGAAAGGTTTCCAATTCTACTATAAGTTAAATAAACTTTACCTAAACTAAATCGCTTAACGCCATAGAAATCCTAAATTGCGTATTAAATTTCTACCATCGACAGCCTGTGAAGTGTCTCTTGAATCAATGCCAAATATGTTCATCACATAAGTGTTTGTCCTAGATAAAGGGGGCAGGGGGGGAGGATAAGGAATGCTCCATCAAGTTTTGAAAGATATTACGTTGAAATGCTTCTTATTTTAATTAGATAATCAGTATAAGTATTTTCTAAACTCAAAAAGGTAAGTGATGATTCAATCAAGTCCAAAGCACCGTCAACCCCTTCCCCGAATTCCCAGCAAACTCCGCATCTAGTAGAATCGGTCCCTCAAATATTTGCGTCTATCCAAATTGGTCGTAATAATTCCTCTTTGTAGGAGCCCAAAATGCCTTCAATTACGTTCGCAATACGGCAAATTAATAGCTCGAATGATCGAGAATGTTCAGAAGATCACAGAGCCCAATTAATTTGTATACTTAGACGAGCCCTCACGATAATCTGCGTATCGGAAGGCTGGTCACGTTCCCTTCACATTATAATGTAGTTACTTATACATCATAACAACAGGGAACGGTTGATATCGCTGTCTTGGAGTATTATAACTTGCTTTATACTTGTTTAGGGACAACCGAGATTGCGATAAGAGAGATATATTGACAAAGATGATATCGTACATATAGGAAATAGGTATATATAATATAGGAAAAAGGTAAAATGTTAAAGGTAAGTGAAGTGTTAAGGTAGTTTGTTGTTAAGGTGATTGATGAAGGCCTAAATAACTTAGATGACTATAAAATATCTTTCTATGCATAAAACCTGTTAAAGACTTATGATCCCGAAGAGTCATCAAGGTAATTATAATAGTATAAGAATCTAGTTCTTCCTATTATGAAAATATTATTGTTATTATTTATATTATTGTGATAATCTGAAAGTCCTGATGCTGTATGTTTTGAGATAGAGATTATAGTTGTAAGTAAACGAAAGTAATTTATAAACTGAATGTTATTGGACCTTAAAAAACATAATCAGACCAAATGGAAGATATTCTAACAGAATTTGCGGTCTACTTTGAACCCGTGCTCACAATAAAAGAGATAAATGAATTTGGAAGTATCAAGGAAAATACGATTGGAATAAAGGGAAATTAATAGTTTCCGCTTATCCCGAAATTGGTATGAGTTTACGTATATATACTCTCCAAAGACAAGTATCTGGTGTCTACGATATTACGCCATAATGTTTGAACATTGCTCTTCTCGACTTATAATCAAAATGTAGACTTATTAGTAATAGGCGCAGATGTTGGTGATTCTATCTTATTCGCCAGGGGTCGTGGGTTTGATCCCCACCCAGGACAAAGTTTATATGATGATATTTGTATTTGTCCTGTGTCTAGGTGTCTAAAATATGTATCATGTTTGGGATTTCTCTGTCCTCTGATGTCTGTGACAAAAGAGCTTTAAGCGATTTACCATGGAGTCAGGTTAATGTATGAGATATTGTGTGATTACTAAAAAAATCCAGTGGTAAAATTGTATTTAAACATGTTCGGTGTGTTTAATTTACATGACAAGTCCATCTTGAGGATTGCTTTGTAGAAACATTTTGCTTTCTTATTCTCATCATATCAGCTGTAGAATGTCTGATATGTCCACCTATTGTAGGACACAGGCCTCCCTAGAACATTTCTTAGAAGACCAATCCTATCTTACTACGCTTGGCAGGTGGTGGCAATCAATGAGCGTAGATTCGCGAAACGGTCGCTGCCACTCCTCTCACCCTGCATTTAAGCCATGCAGTCTGGCTCAGAGATAAATACTATTCTACTCCACCGAATGAACATGTCACTATTTTAAATGTCCTGTCAATCAGTAGAGATCATTGACAGCTTCTACTATCTTACTACTGGACGTCGACAGGGGTTTATGCTTTTATTAGACCATGTTGACACCAAATATAAAGTGTCACAGACACTCGTAATAATAATAATAATAAATTCCCACAACATCTTATACATTGACCTGACTCCGTGGTAAGTCGCTTAAAGCACTTGTGTTACGGACGCCAGACAACAGAGGAATCACAAATATACTACTTAAATACATATATTTTACACCCATACACAGAGCAAACACAAATATCATCATATAAATATTTGCTCTGGGTGGGAATCGAACCCACGACCCCTGGTGCACAAGACAGAATCACTACCATCTGCGCCATCGGGCCCGTCAATCATATCACTAACACGTTGCCAACCTTGTGATTTGAAGATATTGTGTCACATTACCAAGTAAATTGATAATCTCTCTTACACTTTAGAGTGGAACACAGCAATCTGAACACTGCTATTTGGCGGTAGAAATAAGTAATAATGAGATACTAATGTAGACGACCTTTTGTATTTGGAATGAAGCGAGGGTTGCTGGCGGCAAACAAAAAATAAAAAAAGGACAAGATCTTTCTCTTAATAAAGGAGCAGCGAAGCATTGGAAACAGTTTAAAAGACTTTACCAAGTGAAGTTTTGTGAGACACATAAAAAAGTTTAAGTAGCAACGAATCGCTTTCGATGTCAGCTATTCAGGGATCCCCTGGGGTGTTTTAATGGAGTGTTTGAGTTGTGACAAATAAACATGCAACTGTTAAGGATTGATTTGCTCTAGCATCTACTATTAAGATAATGATTTGTTACCGTCTACGCTGGTATGGGTTCCAATAATACCTACCACTAGGAACACCTAGTGGTAGGTAACAATAACAATTGGAACCCATCACCATTAGTTTTTCTTGCAAATACTTTTCTGGTGGCTCGCGTAATAAACTTAGTTATAAGACAGATTGGTAGAAAAGTAGGACACTTATCTGATCTATTTGTAGATATGACCTTTATGACACTGGTTGAGAAACAGTCACTGGATCGAGATTGAGATCGCTCGGATCGAGCAAAAAATTAATTTGTTATTAATTAAATTGTTTGTGACTATCATCACCTCCATGATATTCGCACAGATGTACGAGATATAAGTAAAATGAAAAGGTTCGATTAACACCAAATATTTAGTATTGATGGAAACTTTATCACCACCATTTATCTTGTAGGTTTCTTTCTGCTAGCTCGTGTAATGAACCTGCCTTACTTATAAAGTAGGGCCAATTTATATGTAAGATAACTTATGATCCCGCGGGGTCATCAGGGTCATTAGTATTATGAATATAATACAATTGAGTACTTCATATTTCTGAATTAAAATTAATTTTCTCTGTTTCTACACTTGAATAAAGAATATTTAGATTAGATTTAATTTGGATTAAATAAACAATATTGCACGTCGACTACTTATATGACCTGCATCGTACTTAAATATTGATATACGCTAAACACACAACGATTCATTCCTTAACCTGAGTCTAAGTTAAAGGCACGTGTGATAAAGAAATTACATATCAGAGTAATTGTTAATTTTAAAATCCAGACAAAAAGTTAATAATGCTTTGCATCCTTTTTTCCCTTATGCATTAGTGCGACGCCATGTTCCTTGGAAAAAAATTGTCCTTTGTATGGATCAAATTAGACAAAATCAGTACAGGGAAAGGTACTATTCTGATTTGTCGGTACCTTACAACCTACATTAATATTGTAATTGTAGAACAGAAACCAACCAACCAAGTTAATAAAAAACCTTACCAACTTGAGGAGTTTCAAACTTGCCTTTTATTTTTTACAGCTGTTGTTCATTAGTGAACTGTAAGAATGGAGTTCTCTGTTGTCTTTTTTCTCGGCATGTTCCCAATTAACAAAATACAAGCTGTAAAATACAATATCATCTGCAATTTTACAGAATTCGTTGACACACTGATAGAAATGCCACTTTGTGATACTAATTCGAAAACTATATAGTACCAGCTGATCCGTCAAATATAACTATATATTTTTATGTTCTTCATAAATAAAAATTACGATATAATCAATCTAAGAGCCCGATGACGCAAATAGTAGTGATTCCATTTCGTTTACAAAGGTAGTCGGATTTATCCCCACCCAGGACAAATATTTCTATGATGATATTTGTGTATGAAATATATGTACTTAAAAATTAGATTTGTGATTCCTCTGTTGTCTGATGTCCGGAACAAAAGTGCTTTAAGCGACTTATCACGAAGTCCTAAAGTGAGTGAAGAAAAGACAAGGTCCTAAAGTGTATATATACTTTTGTTGCCGCCAATACATGTATACAGTTTCTGTGAAAACCGTTTTAGTCCAGTACATGGTTCGTCTTTGTTGTAGCATATGTTTGTGTTCCATTCCGTGTACAACTCGCTGTAATAAGAACAGAAAGGCTTTCGAGTGATAACTACGTATTATTCAAAGCTGCGTGGATACCTGAGGTAGACTTCTGTCACATTTGCACCTCACTCTCACCTATTTCTATCGCCAAATAGCAGTGTTCACATTTTTTGATTGTTAAGTGAATTTACTGGGTAATATGGCATGATATATTTATGTCACAAGGTTGTGAACAGGTTAGTGATATCATATAAAGAGCGTCTATAGGCTGCAGTGACGCTCACTGTCACGAGGACTAAATACTTGTTTATGTCAACCTTTTCTGATGAAAAACGCCTACGAAGAGGAAGAATTATCTGTTAAAGGTCGTTGGAAGGCGTGGGTGGTAAGAGACTGACCTTTGCGAAAAATGTTTAAAGGAAATTACATTAACAAAATCATTAAATATCACTTGTTTCCTACCGGGATAAGTAGATAATGAATTTTGTTAGCTTCCTTAGTATATTAAACATAATTATATTCACCAATTTCTCTATATACAAGTACAGGTATACATACATGCTACATCAGATCTTTTTCAGTCTGTCAATCTTAAAGGTCATCCACTAACTGCCATTGTAAAATCCTTTCCACCATTATAGCCTGCCGGACATATGCCTCCCAAAGTAAAGGGGAGTTTTGCCCATGATTGCCGCGCTGGGCCGACGTTGTGGCAATCGTAGACCGCGAATGCTGCCCTTTTTCGTCCTGTAGCTTTTGAGCTATGCTGTTTCGTAAGGATATAAAGCTATCTGTTGGATTAAAATCTTAGTCACCTCACATGATATCTGTTACAAAGTGAGGTTCTATTCTTCATTGCTTATACCCTAATTTGTGTGATCAAATTACTTTTGCATTCATACTTTTTTTCGATAACATTTATTATTAAATGTCTTTTTAATTCTGTTTAATATTAGTTATTTACTTTACTACGCTATTCTATTATTTTAAATAAATTGCTGAATTTTATGTTATAGGTAATATCTACTAGAAGATAAAAACTAAAATGAATAAAAAGCGAAATAATTCATAATATAATTTATATACTTTACCTTGTAAATTTTATTATCAACTACGTCTTGTTTGATAAATTAAAAATAAGTTAAATAAAACAAATCGTGTAACAAACATCCTAGGTTACCGTCTAGTTTAAGATAATTTTAGTATGTATCACTGTAATCTATAAGTATATTTACCTATACTAAATACATAAATTAGTTTCAGACGCTGAGACCTCTTTTTCGGGGAATAGTAATTGTAATAAATAATAATAATAATAGTAACTGCTTAGCACCTGAGACGTGTTAAATATTATTAGTATGTATCGTCTTATGTATTTACTGAAGTTTGAGTATCACTTTATTTATTTTTATCATGAACCACACCAAAAGAAAATATTGTATTCTTAAATGGAGATATTTATTATGAAATGAAATGATAATGTTACTTTTTAGAAGCACGAAAAAGTTAGGAGAAATTTTCCTGAACAAAATTTTTAATATTATGATTATCCTTTCAGTTGCTATGTTTTTTAGGTAATAATAATAACTAAGCCTTTCAACCCTTTTTTACATGAACTAGATTAATTTATCATTGACCCATACAATTTTTTTATATGATTAAGTCGACAAATTAACATATTATCGTATCGCTCGTATTATCAGAAGGATAGCGCATTGCCAATCTCGTAACTTAAATATGTTACATATTATTTATTTTTTTATTAGACCTGCACTTGTCGATACCGCAGCCTCTAGACCAGTAGACCAGTCTAGGCTAGTTGCCAACCTCGTGGCTTGCAAATATTATGCCTCAATACTCAATTAATTCACTGCCTCTCTCACCCTTAAGATCGAAACATAACAATGCAAACACCGCTATTTAGCGGTATAAACAGGTGAGAGTGCGGTACCAATACAAAGGATTTATTCATCATATCATCATCATACCAGCCATTAAAAGTCAACTGCTCGACATAGACCTCCTCAAGAAAGGGGAAATTTTGCCCATAATTGCCGTGGTGGGCAAGCGTGTTGGCAATCGCAGAGTGCAGCTTTCGCGATGCGGATTTGAGCTGCATTGTTTCGGATGGATATCCCGCCATCTGTCGGTTCTGGTAACTTAGTCGCCTTTTACGACGGGAGATACTATTCTACTCTGCCGGTAACTCACGGCATGACTTTTTGTATAAGGTCAACTTCATGTGTATGAGGTCTACCTCATGTAAATATATACATACATATTAACCCACATTAATGTATTTCACTGCCTTTCTCACCCTTCAAACCTGTACACAGCAATGAATACTGCTTATTATACCTTACCTATGTAAGTAACCTATGTAATCATGCAGACGACTCTCGTATGAGGTCTATGAAAATATTAAAAAACGATAAATGCAGTTATATTTATTATTAAAAATAAAATGAATAGTGAGATATCCTATCCCCAATATACTTTGGATCTCCATGTAGGACGTGTTAGTACACGTAGTCCTATGGAACGCTCCGTACACCTAAACCAAGCTATATGAAGACCAAAAGACAGAAAATATCAATAAATTACTTCTAATCCAACGTCAGATTCGACGGAATTAAAACCAGCTATTTAATGCGGGCAGGAATCCATTGAAGCGCGTTGTTAATCCATTAATAGGGCTTTAACGACTACCTTAGTACAGGCAATTAGCGTTACCTTGACCACCGGCTAATTGTAAATAAGATTATGAAATTTTCCTTTGTACCCTATTTGAGATCAGCCTTAAAAGGGAAGTGAATAGCTCGTTATGTTTCTAGTGTCCTTTGTTTATGCTTATTAATAAGCTGTTATTGTCCGTGTGAAGGTAGATTTTTGAAAACTTCTTTATTCAACGCTTCCATATATTTTTTTTTGTTTTATAGAAAGGTCGTCTGCGTTGGCACCTCACTCTCACCTATCATCATCACACCATCTATTGGAAGTCTTCTCCTGGATATAAACCTCTCCAGGAATGGAGGTTTTTTGCCCATAATTGCCGCGCCAGGCAAGCCAGTTGGAAATCGCAGAGGGCAACTATTGTGACGGGAATGCTGCTACCCACCCCCGTCCTGTGCATTTGAGCTGCACTGTATCGGATGGCTATACTACCATCTGTCGGTTCTGGTACCTTATTCGCCTCTTACGACACCTAGTGTAATATTCGCATTGTTGTGTTCCGATTCCGGAAGGGTGAGACAGGAAGTAGTAATACGACATAATATCTTCAAGTCAGAAGGTTGGCAACACGCTAGTGATATTAGTATTTTTGTAAAATATAAATTTTATAAAAAGCTTCTAGTTAAGATTCATAAGGCAAAAAACTAAGGCCTTTTTCGGAGGCAGGTAGTAAAAGAATCAGATACTCTGGAGGCATTTATATCAACAGTGCATGTGGGGAAAGCGTCAGTTGAAGATTCTTAAAGCTTTCGCTTCCAGACGATTAAATATTGGAGTTGTGAAATGTATATAAAGTCTTCGTATTGGATGTACAAAGGAGTCAGGTCAATGTACGAAATGTGGTATGAATATATCGCACCTTAGATTAAAACTGCAAAGGAAAAAACTTTTGATCTTCATCAACATCATAGCAGCCGTAAAGTGTCCACTGCTGAACATAAGCCTCCCCAAAAAAGGAGGGATTTGCCCATAATTGCCGCGTTGTGCAAGCGTGGTGGAAATTACAGAGCGAAATTTTGCGGCGGGAATGCTGCTGCCCATACCCGCCTTGTTGTATATGAGCTACACCGTTTTGGATTGATATACCGCCATCTGTCGGTTTTGGTATCCTAGTCGCCTCTTACTATTCTGTTTTACCGGTACCACACGCCCCAAAGGGGAATTACACGCATAAATTTCGCGGTAAACGTGGTGGCATTCGCCCAGTGTAGGAGTAGGACTACACTTTTTCGGTAATATATACCACCATCTGTCGGTTCCGATACCTCAGTCACCTCTTGCGATATCCAGTATAAGAGGAGGTACTATCTACTCTGCCTATACCATAGTATAGGTGCCGTGAGGTTTTTTTATATTTTGAAGTCAACAAACAAGCATACAGTCAAATTGAACGCTATCGCGGTATTGTTACATTTATCCAATAATTTCACTGCTTCAAACACTGCTATTTTACGGTAGACATAGATGAGAGTAAGCTACCAGTGCACATAATCTTTTGAAAGAAGTACATCATGTAATTTGAGGTACTAAGGCATAATATTAGTTTTATTAAAATATAATTTCCTATGCAAAAAAACCGTTTAACTACATAGAAAGAAAGCGCCGCTTTTGTTATTTTCAGAACAAAGAAAAGGTTTAAGCTAAAGAGCAAAGAAGTCACCTTAAGGGCCTGCCCTGTTGTTTTTCGTACTCTACTCTAAGCGGTAACCCTACTTTAATGTTTGATATTTTGATGACGGGCCCGATGGTGCAGATGGTAGTGATCCTATCTTGTGCTCCAAAGGCGTGGTGCCCACTGTTGCAGATGAGCTACGCTGTTACAAGTGGATATACGGCTGTTGGTCGGTTCCAGTAGCCTAGTCGACTACTACACCTAGTAATAGAGAGTACTAGTATTCTCCGCTGGAACTCCACGGCTTACCATCCCAAATATTTAGTAGTTAAAAGGTTCTGAAATAGTTTTACATAGGTCGTCTGCATTGGTACCTCTTAATTATTTTTACCGCCAAATAGCAGTGTTTGAATTGCTGTATTCTGGTTTGAAGGGTGAGATAGGCAGTGAAATTTCTCGGTAATGTGATATCTTTAAGTCATAAAGTTGGCAATGCGCTAGTGATATAAGGAGCATCTATATTCTGCGGTGACACTTACTATCACGCGGGCTGTATGCTTGTTGCTTCTATTTCAAAAAGAAATGTGCATCTACATACTTGTATATGTTACACAATAGAAACTCTCACATTCGTCAGCATGACGCAGCAAGTCGTTAGATTACGCTCGAACGCGCCTTTGTTTCCGGAAATGAATACCGAAACCCTTTTCATCTGAAATCCACGATAGACCGACACTGACAGAGATAGTATTGAACAGAGGAATTAATACTTTTCCATGTACTATGTTTAACATATATGCATGTCATAATTCGTTTCGGAATCCTAATACGTGTTACTGTCTATATTGGTACTTCATTCTCAGTTATAGTTATCACCAAAACGCCAATGTTTGCATTGTTTTGTTCTAGTTTAAAAAATAAGTAAGGCAGTGAAATTACAGGTAATGTGGTATTACATCTTCAAGTTAAAAGAGGTAGGTGATGCACTCATTTCATCTTTATGGTTGTACGCGTTAGTATACAAATTTCGTAATATAAAAACAAATATTTTAATCACGTTCATATGAATCATTACAAGTCTACTGCTAGCTATATCCACCCATGCCCATAAAGCTTCTAATCGCTGGGAAAGCGTGTTAGCAATCGCAGAGGTTTGCGATGAGAGTACTATTGCCCATCCCCGCCCTGTGTATTTGTGTTACACTGTTTCTGATTGATATACCGCCATCTATCGGTTCTGGTACTTTAGCCACCCCTTACGACACCTGATACAGAAGGAGGTACTTTGCCGGTGCTTCACAAAAAATAAGAGCGTCGATACAAACATGTTCTAATATTTTAATACATTGAAGGAAGTAACTTACTTGTTGAGCATCTCTCTGGCCAAAGTGTCCAATGTAGTTGGGGAACACGGTGAAGTTGTACGAGATACGGTGTTGTTGACAGAAGCTGACGATGACGGGCAGGCAAACGCCGGGCGCGGGGTTGCGCAAGCCGGGCGCCTCAGTGGGCGCCGGCCATGTCACCACGGTGGATCGGTTCACCACTTGTGATACATACTGGGGACAAACAAATAGATCATATATTTACATAAAAATATATTAGAGACTACTGAAAATATCTGATCAGTTTCAACCGCCATCAAAACAATAGTAATAATGATAAATACTTCATTTTACACCAAACATAAAAATATATAAAAAAAACCATAATCATTATGTACAAATGAGCGGTTTAATCGCAAGTTTCTTCTGGGCAAACTTTGGATTAAAAGAATGAGTGAAACTAAGAGGTAGTAAGAGATGTAAATAAGATTGATAGAAATAAAAGCGATGGGCCCGATGGCGCCTCCTGTCTTGTGCACCAGGGGTCGTGGGTTCGATTCCCACCCAGAGCAAATATTTATATGATGATATTTGAGTTTGCTCTGTGTATGGGTGTAAAATATATGTATTTAAGTAGTATATTTGTGATTTCTTTGTTGTCTGGCATTCGTAACACAAGTGCTTTAAGCGACTTACCACGGAGTCAGGTCAATGTATGAGATGTTGTGGGAATTTATTATTATTATTAAATATATAATAATATAATAAGTATATATAATAATATAATAAGTATATATAATAATATAATAAGTATATATAATATAAATAGAGTTTATTTAAGGAAATGTAATTAGATGTAACTATAATGATAGAAAGTGATCCTTCACCAACCGTTTAAACACAGGCAGGAACTGCGTGCATCTAATACTAAGCGGGAGTGCATATTACGAAAGAACAGCCTGGGCCGTAAAGCACTCAAAGGACTAAAAAACGTTGTGGAATGCACACGCGTTTTAAATAAAAGGTTTTCTGATGACCTAAGAGATTTTGCGTCGCTGTCATCTAGTAACACGAAAACGATTTTAAAGACAATACTGCAAGTACTGAATTAGTGTTGTAGTATATAATATGGTAGGATATTATCTCACATCGCCAGGTCATCATCATCACAGTAGCCGTATAACATTCACTGCTGGGCAAAGACCTCCCCAAGATAGAGGAACTTGTCAATTTGGGTTCGCTGGGCAAGCATGTTCGCAATCGTAGAGCGTAGCTTCGCGACGGGAATGCTGCTGCCAAACGTACCGCACAGATGGCGGTATATCCACCCGAAGAAATGAAACTCAAACGTAACAGGGCGGGAATGGTGAAATAATGATGATACCAAAAATAAATTTAAACTAGCACTTAGGACACAGTTTTCTAAAATACTTTTAAATAAAATCAACTAATAGGCGATATTTCAATCTATCCGTTTGATTTTTAAACATCTCAATATAGCTCAAGGTTGGTTTATATATTTTTATATACAACACATTATGACACTACATGACGAAACATTCATGTCTGAAATTATCTACCTATCTATCTATTGAAAATCAGGCTAAAATCAGGACATTGCGTTACTGCGTCAAAGTGAATGGTAAAGTGCTTTTTATTTTAGGCAGCTAACTAGTCATATTAACAAATGTATACGTTCAATTGAAAATGTTAGACAAAAAAAAGGCGGCTTTGTAAAATAGGACAAAGTAAACATATAATTTGAAGCAGCCCAGAGGTAATGTTGTAAGCTTGTTTAACATACACCAAATATTTCGAAAAAGTGAGGTCTTCTTATTTTAATTACCGGCATATCTGGCGAAATATGCGCCTCGGCCAAGTAATCTGGCGCGGTGGAATGCCGGGGCATTGTACGAAAAAGCTAATTTTGTACGCCACCAGTACCTACCTGAGTCCTTCTATTTATTTCGGGCTTAAAACTTCCATTGTTGTTTGTCCTACAAACTTTCAAGCCTGGCAATGACAAAAGTGGGATTCAGCTGTGTCCGAAGTTTGAGAATTATGAACAGGTTTTCCATGAGGCGTTATCGTTTTGTTTTTTACTAAGTTTTGTGTTCGTGTCTCCTGTAAAACATCCATCTGTAATGTTGTCGATCTAAAGTATTCCGAAACTAGCTTACCGGCCGCGACTTTGTTCGCGTGATCGCTACGTTATATTTAACCACTTAGGACCCCCATTTTTCTGGGAAGAAGTCTACACTATATTTATCACGATCATCAATTGATAATCGTGATATATATAGTGTAAAGAAAAGAAATTGTCTGACATTTACATATGCTAATATATATACTTAGAATCCGTTATCAGCTCAAAACTAAGTTTGTAATATATTTTTAAGAGCTGGAAAGTGGATATTGAATAAATAAATAAATACCCATGTGGTACCGGCAGAGTGAAATAGTACTTCCCTCTGTACCAGGTATCGTACGAGGCGATTAAGGTACCAGAACCCGTTTACCCGTCGTGAAAACTGTGCTCTGCGATTGACAACACGTTTGCCCAGCGCGGCAATTCTGGGCAATATACCCCCTTTAGTGGTCTTTTAATATTCTACTCTACTGGTAACTCACTGTTATTATAACAATTGTTATAATACGTGGCGAATTATTAATAAAAGTAAATTAAATTAATTCCCACAACATCTCATAAACTGACTTGATTCCGTGGTAAGTCGTTTAAACCAATTGTGTTACAGACGCCATACAACAGAGGAATATTATACAAATATAATACTCAAATACATATATTTAACACTTATACACTTCTGTGTCAAACACAATATCATCATATAAATGTTTGCTTTGGTTGGGATCACTACCATCTGCGCCATCGGGCCCGTTACAGTATTGATACTGATCGCATTTACACTTTACTATTCACTGCCTCTCTTACTTGAAAGGTAAGAGATCTACTATAAAAAGTAGAAATAATAATAATAATAAATTCCCACAACATCTCATACATTGACCTGACTCCGTGGTAAGTCGCTTAAAGCACTTGTGTTACGGACGCCAGACAACAGAGGAATCACAAATATACTACTTAAATACATATATTTTACACCCATACACAGAGCAAACACAAATATCATCATATAAATATTTCTCTGGGTGGGAATCGAACCCAAGACCCCTGGTGCACAAGATAGGAT
Organism: Heortia vitessoides; assembly: GCA_020976665.1. NCBI lineage: Eukaryota > Metazoa > Arthropoda > Insecta > Lepidoptera > Crambidae > Heortia > Heortia vitessoides. Next base: position 1,144,681 of record JACJUM010000202.1, read on the forward strand.
CACTACCATCTGCGCCATCGAGCCCGTATATAAGTATATAATAGGTGATAATAGGTATATAATAGGTGAGAGTGAGGCACTAATGTGGACGACCTTTGAACAAGGTCAACCTCATGTTAAAGTAACAACGCGGAGCTTTAAAAACAGTAATGAACAATCCAAAAATCTTAACAATGGCTCAAAAGCACTCAAAAGGCTGGCTCCAACTTTGAAATACAAGGAGAAAAAAACAAAAACGTAGGCAAGACGTGCACTGACGACATTACGCCTCGACGTGGAAGCCTCGCAAATTCGTCAAGTTCCTGACAACGGAATAATTGTTCGGTGCCGCTTTGTGGGGAATTAAAAAGGTCTATTGTGATTTTGAGGGTGAAGCCTTACTATTTAGCGTTCGGGAGCTATTGTCTTTGCGTTTTTGCACGTTTAAGCTTGTCACGGCGTCGGCTTTGTTTTGCGATCTTATAACATTTTAATTAGGTTTCTTATGGAAAACGCTGTATTTACGGTCGTTGTTTTGATTTGTACCTAACTATTGACTATTGTTACCGACAAAGAAAAATGTGTTTCCCTCTTTTCTAAGTGTTTTTAAAAACTAAAATATTTGTCTATATAAATTACATATAAATAAATGAGCCCCGATATAAATAGCTTAAAGCACTTGCAGTGGACAAGAATCGCAAATATCATGTCAGCCATAGAAAATCCACTGTTGAACATTAGCTTTTCCAAGATGGGGTGAGATAAGATAAGATTTTTGCCCATAACTGCCACGGTGAGCAGGCGTGGTGGCAATTGCTTCGCAAGCTTGCTGCTACCTATCCCCAACCTGTAGTATTTAAGTTCTTTTGTTTTGGATGGATATACCGTTATCAGTCGGTTTCAGTAGTTAGTCATCTGTTATAACACCTGGTGAGGTAGTTATTCTATTCTGTCGGTACCGCACGGCGTACACACCCCATCACAAATATAATTTACTTAAATACATATGTAAAACACATACACACAGAACAGATACAGAACATTACCAAATGTGCCGTCGGACTCGTCCTAACAGATGTATCCATCCGAAACGAAGTACCTTCACATGCGGTTGCTCATGATAAGTCAATATCTAACGTTAGACGTATATGATGAATAACTATTCGTTAACGCTTCATTCGCCGTTTAACATACTTTACCTATTGGCATTACTGAAAATTATATTAAAAAAGCAGGCTTACAAAAGACACGGCTTGAGAATAATATATTATTATTATCACATATTCATAACCTACACCATATTTTTTATGGATATATAAGAATACAATACGCCCCGTGTACAATTCAAATAACCATAGTTTTGATAGAATACCATTTAAAATATTACGCGTTTCAGAATTCCGAATAGGAACCGTCTGTCTGTTGTTAAATGAGAAATTATTTTTAGACTGAATTCAGAAGATGTTAGTCGCAATTTGTGCTTCTCAGTACATTATCAAATTTACTTAGAAATGTGATTCTATATTTGGCGTTTGCTAATGTTATTTTAAATGTCAGTTTATAAGATGAACCTTATATTAAATTACAGGAATAACGTGAAGCTAAAACTCAATACGGAAAATTTTGTAAGTGTTTTACAGATCAAAAACGATGTAAAAATCTAATTTATAAAAATACTATAAGAGATCAATGCGGTGTAAAGGATGATGTTGTTACAACAATCGAGAAAGTAATGTTTAGATGGTTTAGATATGTAGAAAGGATAGATGAAAGAAGAATGGCTGCACAAATATATGGAAAGGAAGTGAATGAAAGAGTTGGTATAAGACGCTTTGGCGAACATACCTTAACCAGGTAGAAAAGGTATTACAAAATGGCCAAGTCAGAAGTATCAAGAATAAACGAGCGTGTTTGAAAGAACTAATGCGAGTAAAAAAAGCAAGATAGTTATGCTAAGATCATAGAAAGAGATCTATAGTTACCCTGATAGTACATAGGCGTGATTAATGTATGCCTGGTATTTGAGTGTCTGTAGGTACATTGAGCCGTGTAAGAGTAGAAGGCGACTAAGGTACCCGATCCGACAGATGGCGGTACATCCAAAACATTGCAGCTCAAATGTACAGAGTTTAGATGGGCAGTAGCATCCCCGTCGAGAAATCTGTACTCTTGGATTGCAAGCACGCTTGTCCAGCGCGGCAATTATGAGAAATATCCCCCCTATCTGTGGGAGGCCTATGTCAGGCAGTGGACTTTCAATGGTTGGTATGATGTTCATGATGAGGTACATTGAACAACATTAATTATAGATGGCGCTATTTTCTCAGCATAAAAAGACAACTATGAATAAATCGACGAGTGTACGTATGCAGTCCCCCGAAAAAGGAAGGAAGCAGATTCAAGTCCTGCATGAAGTTTAAGACAAGATACTGTTAAAAGTGAAATTCGCTATCCCACTGTAAAACATTGGGCGCAAGAACAGCTTTTGATCCTAGCATCGCGAAACGAATGAGATTATGTCTAAATTACCCAATAATTGAAAAGCCTTTATCACCTTCCAAATATATTAAACGGAAGAAGAAATAGATATTGGGATCCATGCAGATGAAGAGCCCGATAGAGCAGATGATAGTGGTCCTATCTTGTGTGCCAAGTCGTGGGTTCGATACCTCAATTAGAAATATTTATCACATAAATATTTATATGATGAAGATTTGTATTTATTTCATGTCTAAGTGTTATTTGAATTTATCTTAGTATTATATTTGTAATTCCTCTGTTGTTTGATACCCGTAACACAAGTGCTATAAGCTACTTATCTCGGAAACAGGTCAACGCATGAGGTGTCGTGTTGTATTGTAGAACCAAATCTACCACATCGTCGGTTTTTGTTTTGTTTAGTGATATATTATTCTGTTGATATGTTGATATCTTGTTTGGAATAATATCAATAACAAAATAAAACGCTGATTGATTTATTTATGTTATGTAAACGCTTATATTAAGATAGAAACATTGCGTCTGATGCATTAACCAAATCTGAAAATGAATATAATAGATGTTAAAAATGCTATAAAACCATTTGAGCTTTCTTCCTAATCAATATCGTTGGTTAAAAAAGTATCTAATAAAATGTGCGGTTCCTAAGTTCCTTTAAAGGTTTGAAGATATTTGCCGGAGCCCCACTACAAAAAAATATCAACATCAGGTGTCGAAAGAGACGACTAAGGTTATGAGAAGCGCCAGCCGATGGTATGTTCACCCAAAACAGCACTTATTCAACAGTTATGCAATTGTAACCATGCCGATAGCGCGATAATTATGGACAAAATTACCCTTTTCTCAGGCAAACATGTAGACATTATGTGACTGCTATGGAAATGATAGACGGTTGATCACCCGTATACGATTTCCAAAGACTTTTTCGTCCTTTATAAAATGACTATCCTTTTACAAAAAAAATGTGTTTGAGTTGTACTTTAGTTCTTTTTTCAAGCCGTATACCATAAACAAATAACAAATATAATTTAGAATGTTATGCCAAGTCTTACAAAAGGCATTAATACGCAAACATAATAGACCAAAGAGATGGCATGGCCTTTCAGATTATGGATTTCCAAAGAACCAAGGTTAACTCAGTATGCAGAACATACTGTACCTAATTAAGCAGAACATCTAATAGCATTGGTTCCTCAGAAAGAGTGCTAAGATATTTTTTCAGCAAGGTAATGAATGATGCCTTGCTATTATAAATGAGATTGCATTGATCAGTCTTCTGCGATCTAAACAGGGAACATAAGGAGATAACAGATCTCCAAAGAACCAGGTTAACACAGTACGCGGAACCTAATTTACCTAACTAAACAGACCATATCATTGGTTGACCGATGGGTATAGATATATCCTGCGATCCCTAACCAGGATACATCCCTAGAATAATGTCAAAAACATTTATGTTTGGTCTGTGTAAAATATATACTTTAGTATAATATTGGTACCTCTGTTGTCTGATATCCGTTCCACAAGTGCTTTGATCTACTTAAATCGGAGTATGATCAATGCATGAGATATGTGAATCAATTATTATGTTTCCAACAATGTTAGGAAGAGACTGATTTTGAATTTTAAGCCAACTATAATGTTTAAATGGTTGTAACTTGTTTTTTTTTAAATAGAAGCAAAATTTTTATGTTCAATGAAGATGAAGTTCTAAACAAATCCGAAGACGTTTATTTGTGTTTGGTTGAAGTAGTCATGAGGTGTCAGGAAAGATTGTTAAACTTACTTGGACAGCAGGGTTGGCTCGGAAGTACGCAAACAGCGCACCGGTAATGGCGAGTATCGCAACGGCATTCAGCGCTAGTTGGAGCACGCGGAACTTGTGCGGAGAGTTGTCGGCGCCGGTGCCTCGCATGTCGCGCAACATCTATGGAACAAACAACCAGCATTCATATAAACACGTAACGCTAGTACATTTTTTTAGTCATCTTCTTTACGTTAACGCACGGGAATCATTTACTATCGCACCGCAGTTTCTGGAGGTTTTTGTATTTCATATTATCTATATACCTCTACCTATATATATACCTTTTATCGAATTTTATATATTGTAAATAAAACTACTTACGTAAATAAACTACAAGTGTTGGGATGAAGTATATCAGTAAATTCTTTTGCACAGTTTACGAATTTTTTCCGATTTAATGAATCATTACCCAAAGCTGTCGCATTCAATTTCGAGGATTAGAACGAATCCATTATTACCCCAGCATCCTCGATTATACTATTTTGCAAATAAAGATAAATGAGAGATCGATGTGGGATAAAACATGATGTTGTGACAACAATAAAGAAAGGAATGTTGATATGGTTTGAACATGTAGAAAGAATGGATAAAAGTAGAATGACTGCACGATGCACGAGTATATAGAGCGTAAGTTAACCGTCTACTATCAGACATAAGAATTCTAAAGTAAGAAGGAAATTTCGCCGTGCTGGTAATTGCAGACTGTATTGACGCGATGGGGATGCCCTACCCTGAGCATTTAACTCTCTATGGGAGGTACTGTCTTGTTCTGTCTAGGCTCTAGCAATGTCTGAAGGGCCCAGTGGTGTTGACAGCAGTGGTTCTAAATTGTGCGAAAAAGGTTGTGGGTTCGATCCTCACCCGCGACAAGTATTTATATATTGATATTGTGTTTTCTCTATTTGGGTGTTGAATATATGTATTTAAGTGTTATATTTGCGAATCTTCTAGATGATGTCCGTAATATAACTGCTCTACAAGTGACTTGTTTCGGAGGCAGATCACTATATGAGATGTAGAGTGCATTTATTATAAACAAGCAGTGGTTTACCCGCGTTTCATTGTTGAACTTTCGTATTAACCTTGGACTGCCCTTTTACCCCCTTAAGGGATGTTTACAAAAAAATATTTTTTACAAGTGCTTCATGACTTTCCATGAATAACATTTATAGTGATGAATTTCATTAGAAATATTTCAATGACAGTTTAGTAGAAAGTTTCATGCTAAGTTGTGCATCCCTGTTATACCCCCTAGAAGGTGAGTTTTTAAAAGTCCTTTATTAATGCTCCCATATGTTATAAAAAGAACTACTGTGCAAAATTTCTAGTTTTTAGCTTCTCCTTTTATATATATAGATTTATATTTAAACACCAAACGTTCAATTTACCTACAGTTTCATACTGAAAATCGACTCGAACACACAATCGAGTGATCACGTGGTATCACCATGTTAAAGTCCACAGCCAAACCACTTGAGGGTTCCCAGTTAGAGCTAGTTAGCTTGTAACTAAATTCCCGCGAACAAAGAACGTTGGCGCTGTTTGTTGTCTGCCCGCTCTTTTTGAGGGGCTGGTACAAGGTATAAAAGGAAGAAAGTGTCTTATGACATTATAATGACAGCAAAAATTGTTCTACTAGGCACCCGTGTAGTTAAATTTGTATTTTATTAATTGCCGTATTCAGATTTTTACTAAAATCATTATAATATCAGTCGCTGGACATCCACTGCTAAACATGAGCTTCCTTACGTGATTTTAATAGCACCAGTATGCGGCCTACATCAAGTGTGATCCGGCAGTTTTTTTTCTGCGGTTCGTCGATGATCGTCCATATATTTTGTAGGTGGACGTCTTACGCTGCGTATGCCGGTACATGGTCTCCATTTCAGAACCTGACGACTCTATCGTCCATTGATTCTGCGTGGTAATTGCCCTGCTTACTGCCACTTTAACTTGCTGATCCATTGGGTTTTATCGATTACTTTGGTTTTTTTACGGATCTCCTCATTTGATCGGGCAAAAAGACTCCGAGCGTTGTCCTCTCCACAGTTCTTTCGACTATTTTAAAATCGTTAAATAAATTATAAAGTAGTAACATAGTCAAATTAACTGAACAATAACTTCACTTGCCGTTTGCGTCGTTCCATGGTCCACTTTGAGACTTGTATATTTTCTAACAGTATATTTGTGATGCACAATGAAGTGTTATCATTGTTATTATCTAGGTTCCAGCTGGGGCTACATCTGCGTAGACCTCAATTTTTATCGTGCGGACTACTCCAGGATCAAAAGCTGCCTATGTCAATTTCTATAGTTCAACACAGAGGAGAAGCAGAACGCCGGACGAAAAAATAAAATTGTGCGATTACTATCATACATAACGTAGCAATTATAAACAAAATTCCACAACATGTACCCTTTTGAATAAACCTACGTCTCTCCAGCCGTGATGTACCGGCAGCCAGATATCGTAAAATATGACCAGATGACTAAGGTACCAGAACCTTCAGATAATGGTATGTAGCTCAAATACACAGGTCGGGCAAGAGCCCCTTTGCGAAAGTTGCACTTTGCGATTGTCAACATGATAGCCATGTGTAGCCAATTCCCAATTTCTTAGGGAGGTCTATGTCCAGCAGTGAACTTCCAAGGGCTGATATAAAACCTAGGTCGAGCAATGGATGCCCTACAGCTGATAGGATCATGAAATTAACCTGTTTAAAGCAAATAGACAAAAATATCGATAAATTTCTTTAACCACTTAAACTGTTAAGAATGAGCAGTTCAAATCGCTGTCGCTTATGCCTTGTATTCCCGTAACAAACGGAATTATCCCCGGCTGCAACGTATGTAGATACGAGCAGAGAACGGATATATTAGCCACGTTTGAGTCGTTTTAAGCGCTTGATTGTCACCTTTGTCGTCTATGTAATATTGAGTAAGTTGCTTGATTAAAACAGCGTGTCGTTGCAAGCGCTTGATTATCAACTGTGTCAATTTTATCGTTTACCTTTTAATATGTTTGAATAAAGGAGCTTAGTGAATCTGTTTATGATTTTAACTAATGTCGAAGTATATAGGATTTGAAAGCATGTTCGAAAATATTTACAAACATTGCAAAAAACTGGTAACATTTTGGCTCAAGGTGAGTAGCAAAAATTGGCACATAAAGTCATAGATTTTTTTTCTACGACAACTTTTTCACTAGAGATAGACCTCATACATAGGTCGTCTGAATTGGAAAATCACTCTCACCTATCATCATTATCATCATATCAGCTATTTAAAGTCCGTTGCTAGATATAGGCCTCTCCACGAAAGGAGGTTTTTTGCCCATAATTGCCGCGCTGGGCAAGCGTGTTGGAAATCGCAGAGCACAGCTTTTGTGACGGTGATGCTGCTGCCCATCCCCACCCTGTACATTTGAGCTGCACTGTTACGGATGGATATACCGTCATCTGTCGCTCCTGGTACCTCTTACGACACCTGGTACAGTGGAAGGTACTATTCTACTCTGCTGGAACCTCACGGCAACCTATATCCATCACCTAACAACAGGGGTTGCATAACTGTGTTCCGGTTTGGTGTGGTGTGAGAGGCAGTGATATTACAGGGTAATGTGACATAATATCTTCAGTTCACAAGGTTAGCCAAACACTGATGATGACTTTGTGATGACATGAGTGTATATAAACTGAGATCACGTTTACTTTCAAGATGACCGTATGTTTATTTGATAACTTCATAACATAAAAAACATTGTATTTGAGCAAATACTTGTAGTTACGCTAAGAAGAGAAATTGGTACCAATACCAGTTGTTCTTTTGTTTATCATTTCCTATCCTCTGTACATAATATCTTACAAGAGGTCTGATGGCGCCGATGGTAGGAATCCTGTCTAGTGCGGCAAAGGTTGTGGGTTCGATTCCCACTAAGAGCAAATATTTATTTGACGATATTTGTGTTTGTTCTGTTTACGACACCTGATATATATAGAATAGTACCACCTGATATAGCCAGGTATCGTAAGAGGAGGTACTACTCCTTTTTGCCGGTAACTTACATCAATGTGTTTTTCTTAAATGTTGTAGCAGTCTGACTGAGTAAAACAACTAATAACTAAGACTTAACACTCTCATGAACGTCCGACGAGCGTCCGGAACTATCCGCAACGAGTCCGGAAACTGCGCTCGCCCGCAATCTTGAAAACAATACTGCCGACCTCATTGCCGACATTTAGTTTTGTAATACTTCACATTTACCCGGTTAATAGACTCAATATAATTGCTTTTAGGAAATGTTCATCATGCCAGCCATTTTAAGTCTACTGCTAGATATAGGCCTTCAAAAAATGGGGGAATTGTCCATAATTGCTGCGCTGGGCAAGCGAGTTGGCAATCGCAGAGTGTAGTTTTTGCAATGGATACCCTGTTGCCCATCCCCGCCTTGTGCATTTGAGCTACTCATAGCCTCAAAGGTGGAGCTCAGCCATCAGTCAGTTCCGGAACTTCTTTTGCCTCTTACGACACCTGGTACAAGGGAGGTACTATTCTATTCTGCCGGTACCCCAAGGCAAGACTTGCATATTTGACTTTACAACTGCCTTTTAGTACAAAACGATCGCGGAATTTGATCCACTTTAGATATGTCAGTCCTGTCATAATCTAACTTCACACAACTTTTTAACAAAATAAAAACTGCATTTAATAGTTTTATAGAAAATATTTACACCACATTGTAGGTATCTATACAATTTGAGAGTTGTCCTCGATTTCCATGGAATCTTTAGACCCTGACTTGGCACTAACGGGGCTATGGGGAGACGAGAATAAAAAAAATCGGTGTACTAAGCCTGCTGTGTCATAAAATCCGAATGAGACCGAAAAAAGGCCGTAAATATGAGAGCTGAAAAAAAGAAGGCGAATTGCATCCGGCTGCACTAGTGCTGCCTGAAAGAAAACTACACGCACTCTCGGGCGAGTGCGGGCAAAGCGCAATGGCCGAGTATGTAAGTATAGACCTATTCACATTATATATTAATACTAGCTGAGCAAACGTCGTCCATGTATTTAAGATAGTGACAATACATTATCTATTTTATACAAATTAATAAAAAGGGGGGAGCCATATCAATAAAATAAACAATAAAAACATTTCTTAAAAATATGAGCAAATCATGTTTAATGAATGTAAATTGGACAAATTTCTTAATTTGAAACATTTAAAAATAAATTGTCAAATTAATTATGCAAGTTAATCATTCCCGAATGAAGAAGATGTCCTAAAATCTCATTTAATCTCGAGCCGAGGCGTACAATCTACCTACAAAGTTGTGCATACGCTCCCCTCGTACGTGGAGGAACGCTGATTAGAAACTTCTAAGACTGTATGTACACATGTGCCTTGAAGACAAGCTCTAAATTAAAACACATGTGCCCTTAGTACGGATAATTTTCAGATATATACTTTTTATCTTTAATGTAAATAAAAATCAAGTGTTCCATTGCACTGTCAAATTAGTTATCGTCATAGTAGCAGTAAACCGTCCACCGCTGGACAGGTTTACCCAAGATTTGAAGCGGAATTTTGCCCATATTTGCCGTACTGGACAGGCGTGGTGGCGATCACTGAACGAATTTTGCTGCTTATCCCCACCATGTTGCATGTTATCTACACTATCTTGGGTAGATATACAGCCTTTTTTTATATTACTTGACTATCAGGCGTCAATTAAAGGGTCACCGGAGGAAAGGGCGAGATTATTCATTGATGAGCGACTCTGTGCCCAATTTCACGACCGCGAATTTAGCTACAATCTCCCGCGCAAGGATATGGAATCTAAACGGCTTTTCTGAGGATGAAGTTAAGTTTTGTCAAAAGGAGGTCACTTTTCACGTTCGCTGGCACACAGTGCACTGCTCTATGAAAGAAATGTCGGAGAAATATGTAAGGGAGGCATTAAAAAATGTTATGCTATCAGACGGAATCGACAAATGGCGGCAGTACAGTAAACCGCCCGAAACTACAACGGCATATATCAAATGAATAAGATTTATTAGAATTTTTTTCGTGAGTTTCGGATAATTGATGGGCCCAAAGGCGCAAATGGTAAAGATCCTAAGCACCAAAGGTACTAGATTCGATCTCCACCCAGGACATATATATTTATGTGATGAATACATAAAATATTTATGTATTGTTCTATATTATACATAATATTTAAGTGATATATTTGTAATTTCTGTGTCCGTAACACAGGCGCTTCAAATTATTTGATGGGCCCGATGGCGCAGATGGTAGTAATCCTATCTAGTGTACCAATGGTCGTGGTGATGTCTACACAAGACAAATAAATATATGATGAATATTTGTATTTTTCTGTGTCTGGGTGTTAAAATATTTATATATATTTAAGCATTATATTTATGTTGCATTATACTCTGTTGTTTTATATTCGCATTGAGTGGTTTAAGCTATTTGTCATGGATTCAATGTATTATGATGAGATTTTCTGTAAATTTATTAAAAAATTATCACAGCAGCCGGAGAATGTCCGCCCCACATAGTCCACCCCAAGAAATGCGGAATTTTGCCCATAATTGCCGCATTGAGCAAGCAGCTTTCACGATGGGGATGCTGTTGCCATTTTCACCCCGTGTATTTGAGCTTAGCTATTTCATATGGTAATACCGCCATCTGCCGGTTGTGGTGCCTTAGTCGCCTCTTACGACACCTGGTACAAGAGGAGATACTATTTTACTCTGCCGGTACCCTACGGCGTATACCGTACCAATTGTACAAATTTATAAATCAATTTGTTGTTGTAAAAAAAATAATGTGTTTGCAAAGTATTATGTCTACGTAGTATTATGTCGTGGTAGTCAGTTAGATCGCTAGGCTTTTGATAATTCGAGCTAAATTAATCTCCGGCTAGGTACCATTTGGCATCGAAGCCTTTCAATCAATATCAAATAGCCAACTCTGTTGACCTTCCAATCACACCTGATATTGAGTCTAGATTGACTAGGTCACGGGCGGCCAACGCTCTCATGTCCTAGACTTAGATTCAGAGCGCCCAAAAATATCTACTCCAATTCAAGTCATCTTGAAGTAAGTAAACCGCGTTATTTAAATGTGATTCAATTTAAATGATGACCATTGAGTGTGAATACATTAAACTAAAAAAATATATATTTTTTATCTGGCTGTCAATCTTCATTTGAAAAAATGTCCGTGACGGGGATATTTTGACGGGGTTTTCAATGGGAAATACGAGCCCCGAAAAATATCTACTCCAAGTAAGTAAACTGCGTTCTTTAAATGTAATTCAATTTAAATAATGACCATTGAGTGTAAATACTGTAAAACAAAAGAAAAAATATATTTATCTGGCTGTCAATCTTCATTTAAAAAAATGTCCGAAACAGGGACATTATGACGGGATTTTTAATGAGAAATACGAGCCGTTATTGCTGTTAGGCGTATTTATTTTTGTATTTATATCCTATCGAGGTACCGACATATGGCGGTATATCTATCCAAGACAGTGCTTGCCCAGCGTGGCAATTATAAGTGAAATTCCCCATATCTTTGGGGATGACTATGTTGAATATGGGAGCAGTAGACTTCTAATAGCTGTAATGATGACGATGATGAAACTTAACTTTATTAATCCAAATTACTCTAATTAACACTATCAAATGAACTATTGGCTTCGTCAAATGAAATGGGGATACCGCCACGATATTGGTCCCGGTACCACCCCTCTTATGTCACCAGATACATGTATATAATTGTATCAAATAGAATTTATGAAGCCAATTTAAATAGACAGTATCTAGGAAATAAAAATAAATCAAAAGGGGCCACTTAATATTAACGCTTCACATAATTTCAATTCTGTCATCTAAATAAGTAACCGTAGAGTGGGCCAAATTGGCCCTTGTCGTTTCCTCGACGGCCCTCGAGTAAGTCCCTGCTGAAAATATACTATGATATTATTGGCCTTGGCGAGCCTCGAGAGATTTATGAATACGCTTCCCTGGATCAAACTCCTTTTACATTTTTTAACGTCAAGGATAAACTGGCGACATTTTGTAAATTGTGATTCGTTGACGGCGCCAAATTAATGTTTTGATGTTACGATCAATAAGTCTTTTGTTTTCAAAAAATATTTTAGTGTCCGATCAGGGACGGTGTATTGTTTTTTTCAAGATACGAAACGAATGGATTGGTTCTCATACCATTTGAGTTTCTTTACATCTTTACAAATGAAGTAGCTTATGATGTTAATGTAAAAGATTTTTACTAAATGAATATTCAAGTATTGGCATATTTAGCTAGAAAATCATTTTCGTTTGTTGTATCAATAGAAACAGCTGAAAATTTTACTTCGCTTTCACAAGCAGATAGCTGAAGCTGCAGGGAAGTTACAACTTTTATATTCTACAAATCAAATTTGTAATTCAGAAATATAAAGTACTAAATTGTATTTTTTTCCAAAATACTGATGCTCCGACGGGATCATAAGTGTCATCTAACAGTTGAATTAAGCCTACCTTATACTAGTCTACCAGCACCAGACGGGTCACAAAACTAAGTTTAATACAGGTTTATTACACGAGCCATCAGAAGGAAACCTTCAAGAATAACTGGTAATGATAAAGGTAACATCAATACTAAAAAGTCGGTGACACCGCTAGTTTCCGGTTCATGCAAGTCAAAGTAACATACTGATAGACAGTTAGACATATTTTTGCATTTATAATATTAGTGGTTAGCCAGAATATTAGTGAGAACTCATACTAATACATATTTTTTTTAAAGTTCATAATTGTGAAATAACTGAAAACATAGTTTTTAATCAATGTTAATTATTATTGATATGCTTTCCCCGTTTGCAATCATAATGCATACCGCGGCAGCCTAAAATTGAGGCACCACTTAAATTAAAACGTAGTTATCTCTTTTTGCTAATCTTTACTAGTATTTGCCTGAAAGAAATCGCTCTCTGCGATAAATTTGCCAATTATACTTCAGTATTATTACTACTAATAATATAAATAATAAATTACTATTAATATTATTGTCTGTAAATTTAAGTGTACAAAAAAGTGTATTATTGTTATTTATGTTTCATTGGTTATCCTAAACAAATCAATAAATTCTAAGACTGGTGCCCAGCCTTTGCAGAAATATTGTTTTCAAAAGTCCTTCAAGGTACCATATTGTACAATCATTTCTTGTACAATCTAAAAATTTGTAAAGAAAAAACGTATTATATATAATACAAAAAATTAACTTTCTGTACGCAGCTATATTTCTCAGCAACTACATAGGAGGCTCCACAGGCAAGAAGACACTTAGTCTTAGACTAGCTAATTGGTGCTGCCACTATAGCACTAGTATTGATACTCGTACAATACTATGTTATCTAACTATTTCGATACTAATAAATTACAATACGCCATTACGAAATCAAAAGTACTTTGCGGTTTTTTTTATACCACATACTGCGTTGTTTACATTAGGTTACGCCGATTAAGCCAGACAGGCGCGCGGATTACTATATTTTGACAATCAATCATGGAATGGACTACGGCTGGGTGAGGCACGTGTAAAGTATTACGGGCAATTCTAATAAAGGAGGAATACCGACTGACAAAACAATCAACAGAGATGATCCTGTTAAAATACAGCTGCTGAATATTGTACATTAATTCCTAATTGAACTCACGCTAATAATTTTATATCGACGTAGATAGCAAGTAAGGCGTAAAAAATATTTGTGAGTCATCTCAAACAAAGGTCGCATTGGTAGTTCATTCTCAACTTTTTCTGCCAAACCAAACAGCAGTAATCGCTGTCTTTCAGTTTGAAAGGTGCAAGAGGCAGTAAAATAATTGGGTAAAGTGATATATTGAGTCAAAAAAGGTTGCGGTGACGATTATTATCACGAAGACCGTATTGCTTCTTTGTTCACTTGGTAGTATCAAATAAAAAGTTGGTATTTACAAGATGCTAAAAACTAGTTTGGTTTTTGACTTTCGTTAAAATATCTTTGATAATATTTTTAAGACAGACAGTCGATCTGACTAAAACCGCAAGATCGCGCTGGTCACAGGCCGCATACAACCGGTCCTATTGGAAATTGCTTGGAGAGGCCTATGCTCAGCAGTGGTCGTCTTATGGCTGATATGATGATGATGATAAATATTTTTTCTAGTTGAAAGGTTTCTCGAGTTATTTTCCGAACTAATTCAACAATATGTAAACAAACGTTTTCCAAAATTATATTATATATATATATATATATTCTGGTTGGCACTGAAAGATGACTGAATTACAACCCAATACAGCGTAGTTCAACTGCACAGGCCAGGCATAGATAGCAGCATCTCCATCACGAAATCTCTTTTCCTCAGAATGCCACAACGAGGAAAGAATCCTTAGGGAGGTCCAGCAGTGGACGTTCAACGGCAGACATAATAATGATGAGGATACTATTTAGTTTATACAAACGTAGTCTTAATATTCATCCTGTGAAAATTATCTAGACAGATAGGCTTGGTACACGGTGAGGAATTTGTTATGTGATTTTGTCTGCGCATCGTAGCTTAGTCACATCGTAGTGCAGCGTCACAAGCACATCGTAGCATCTTAGTGTCGTAGATTCGTAGCATCATAGAGTCAGAATTTCCTATTTTCTGTGCCAAGGGTTGTGGATTCAAATTCTCTTGCATTTTTTTCGTATTTCAGTGTAAAATATGTATTGAAGTATATATTATTACTTTTTTTGCCTGATTGTGGGATTTGGGAATTGCTGCTGCCCATCCCCGCCCTGTGCATTTAAGCTACTGTTGCGGATGGATATACTGCTATCTGTCGGTTCTAGTATCTTAGTCGCCTCTTACGACACCTGGTACAGAGGTTATATTCTGTGAATTGTTACTAAACAAGATTAACTTTGTTTCACTAAGCCACTTCAACCATCACTATAAAGCTAGCTTTGAAATGAGGGGAACCAATTTAATTCAATCCACGTGGCGTGTTGTGTTCACAAGCTTACACACAACAAGCTTAGGGCAGCTTGTCGTGGGGATTACTACCTTTTAATAATAATCAATCGTGGTATGGACCGTACTCGAGTAAGGCACGTGTACAGCTTTATGGGCTACTTTAGTAAACAAGAAATGCTACAAAACAAACGGGTCATTCTAGTAACAAATGTTGTTGGTACATTTATATTGTGAGGATCGATAGTGGCATGTTTGGCGAGGATTACTCTTGTAATATTTTAAAACGGCTTTAAAACGCTTTCTATTTACTTTTAACTTATTTTTGCTCGACGTTTCTGTTACCTTGAGCCAACGAAAGAAACCTTTTATTAAGATGTTGACCGAGTATAAAAAAGATTCGGTAGTGTTTCTGTCTGATACCGAATGTTGTGGATTCGAACCTCAGTCAGGATAAAAGAAATATGTGGCGAAAATTAACGTTTGTTCAGTATATTTGTTAATGCTTTGTTGGCTGACATCCGTAACACAAATGCATGAGGGTACTTAACTCGGAGTAAAATTAATGCATGATTTTAAGCATATATATTTATTAATTACTTATCTTAACTACTTTACTTACCTTATCTTGTGTGCCAAAGGTTGTGCGCTCGATCATCACTACGATTTATGTTAGTTCGATATCTGGGTGTTGATTATATGTATCTAAGTATTATACATGTAACAAAAATGTTTTAAGCTACTTATTTCGAAGTCAGGTCAATGTAAGAGATGTTGTCTAAATTTATTATTAAATATAATTAATTTTTTTATTGTGTTTTTACATACTATCCAATTGACAGAGTTAAAATAGATATTCATCATTTTATCTAATCGATTAATAAATAACAAAAAGTCATAAACAAGACAGAGTGTTGCTCAAATGCAACAAAATAAGGATAGATCACTATTGCAAGTTAGATTTAGTCAGTGCAACCAGATCTTCTCAGCGTCAAGTATGCTATTTAGGGAGATATATGCTGTATGGAACAGGACATTATAACATAAAAAAATATATACTAAAATAATATACATAATCATTAAGTCAGCCATTGGAAACTCACTACTAGACACAGGCAATAGCAGAGAAAAGCTTCGCGACGGGGACGCTGCTGCTCTTCCCCGCCCTGTTTCCTTTGCCTCTTACGAAATCTGGTACAGGGGAGGAACTATTCTTCTCTGCCAGTATCACGGTTGATAAGTGATTTTTATAACATATTTAGTATTAAACTCGTATGACATTGCGGTTGAAGCTAGACGTAGTTAATATTTAATGGCCGAGCTGGCGGTGAACGGTGAAATTAATTTCATAATGTGCTTGCACTTAGTTTTCAACCGCACCGGAAAACTCTCGCACGTGTTTGAATAAAACTCATGTACGCATAATATAAAATATATTAACGTTTGCCGTTGAAGATTTTGTTTGTGCTGTTGTGGAATTTATGTGCTTCCGCTTTAATCTGGTTTTTGTTTGTTTTGATTTATGAAATGAGTTTGGCTTGGACGTAGTAGTTCCAGGTTCGAATCTAGTGTTTTGTATACTCATTATCATCACACCAGCCATTGAAAGTCTGTCTGTTGGACATTAGTCTTTCCAAGAAAGGGGATTGTCCGAAAGCATGTTGGCAATCACAGACCGCAGTTTTTACGGCGCGGATGCTGCTGCTTATACATACAACCCCACATTTTTACCATTTTATCCACCAACCCCTATATTTTATTAGTGATATTTGGAATTCATTTTATTTAATTTGTATGGCAGAATAACGTTTGCTGGGACAGCTAGTGTTGTATATACGTCGTGAAATTACTACTTTTTTATGAAAACAAAAGATTAACCACTAAAAGCAGGCAATTGTGGTAATTATTCAAACTTAATCCCAAGCATCTGGAAGCTGCATAAAAACCGTAGCAACTTTTTACTCGCGCTGTTACCGCAGTGTTTAATGTACCCAGTTATTTAACGCTTGGGAATTGCATTCGTACCTAAAAACTAGTTAATAACATAGAAAAATAACTTTTCATGGTTAAGCATATTGGCTCAGGTTAAAGTGTATTTAATTATAGCCTCATTTTTTTCCAATTTTATTAATAATTGAAAAGTATCATTTTTGGTTCAGACGGGCTCGGTGGTGCAGATGGTAGTGATCCTATCTTGTGCGCCAAGGGTCATGGGTTTTGATCCCGACCCAGGAAAATATTAATATAATTATATTTGTATTTGTCGCTATAATCGAATTTATTATATGCATAATTTTGTTAAATGGAACTACAAATTTTATTTTTGAGTTATAATTAATACAAATTATTTCTTATTTTAAACAAAAAAAATACGCATTCGATAAAAGGGGCATATCCAACCCAAAGGCCCCCCCCCCCCAGAATGCTTGCAGCATTTCCACGCTGCACAGCAAGCGAGATCCTCTGCATCAGAAAAGCCCCGGAGCGGAAGTCCAAACCCTGGTCCACCAAATGCCTTCCTAATTCTTTAATGAAGCAGTTTCCTTTTTTATTCTATACACCAGATGTTTTAACAGCAACTGGCATGAAAGAATAATTAGCTGCCTTTATTTTTTAATTATAATAATTAGTATTATATTTGTGATTTTTCTGTTGTCTGATGTCCGTAACACAAGTGCTTTAAGCGACTTATCAAGGAGTCAGGTCAATGCATGAGATGTGTGAATTTGATTTAATTTACCTAGTTTTATGTTGACTATATGTATTTACATAATATACGATAAGACTTAAAATAACCAAATAAACAATAGAAATGAAAACGCTTGTTGTTTCTAAACATAATAAAATTAGTAATAAGGAAATGTGTAAACGAATCAAAGTTATATATAACCTATTGGATGAGTAAAATTAAGTAACACAGCAAAATAGATTAATTTTAATAGCAGTCGAAAACTGACACTTTTTCGGATGGATATACCGCCATCTGTCAGTTCCGGTACCTCAACGCTCAGCCGGTGCTTTACGTTGGCATATATATATATATATATATATATATATATATATATATATGTATATATTGCCATTGCCAGCCATTGAAGATCCACCGCTGGACGTAAACCTCTCCAAGAAAGAAGTTTTTTTGCCCATAATTGCGCTAAGCAAGCGTGTTGGCAATCGTTGAGCGCAGATGTTACGACAGAGATGCTGCTGCTCATCCCCGCCATTTACATTTGAGCAGCACTGATTTGGATAGATATACCGCCACCTATCGCCTTACCTGACCTGGTACAGTAGGAGGTATTATTATATTCTGCCGGTACCTTACGGCCTATATATATCTACATATATATAGCGCGGAAAACGTTCCTGTGACAACGTCCATCTCAGCCGGTCTCGTAACCACTGCGCCGAACGAGTCGTCAAATAAATTAAACGTTTAACGCAAGTTGCGTCAGTGTAAAACTTTCCAGCTCTCATATAATACGTGGCGTATGTGCATGGCCGTCGCACCATATTTTAATGCTCCATAACTTAAAGCGTGCACATGCATTTAACGCGCGACCGCGACTTGTATTAAGCCGCTTGGGAATGGTTAATTAATTTTGTGTAGAAAATTGCGGTTGTTTTAGACCGTATTAGTTCTAGTTAAGAGTTCTAATTCATTTTTCTTGTTGTTACTGAAAGGCTAATTAAAAATCTTAGTTTTACTATTTTTGTTAATCTACAAGTAACTTTGTTCATCATCTGAATAAAATATGGTACCTAAGTCCAAAGAATGGGCAATACCTATTATAGTTACAATAGGTTAACGAAAAGTGTACGACAAAGATCATTTTACCAACTTTTATTTCTCAAACATATTGCTTTAAAAATAATTATTTTACATAATATAGATTCCACAAATGTTTTACTTCGATGTTTTTTTGTAAAATATATTTTAGAATGGATTTTTTTAGTAAATATAATGAATAATTGGCTAATCTGTATTTTCTAATTATTAGAGAGAGTATAAGCAATAGTTTAAAAAAATATTAATTTGAAAAATATAAATTTGTCAAACATAAAGTATTTATTTATATTATAAATAATATGTATTTTATATAAGAAATTGTTATTCGTTTTTGTCAAGTTCCAATGATTCAAAACATTAGGAGATAAGTCTAGTTCTAGTAGCAACTAAAGAAAAATAGACAGGCGACCAGACTCAACACAACATTTTCGTAGTAGATAATGCCGTTACGTGCAGTGAGGTACAGGCAGATTATAATAGTACTTCCCTCTACAACAGTGTCCGCATAGCTGTGTTTCGGTTTAAAATCGAGAGCAGCAATGAAATTATTGTCATTTATCATCATCATCATAGCAGCTGCAAAACGTCTACAGCTGGAAATAGGCCTCTCCAAGAAAGGGTAAATTTGGCCATTTTTGCCGCGCTGGGAAGGCGTGGTGGCAATTGCAGAGTATAGCTTCGCAGTGAAAATATTACTGCCCATCCTTATCCTGTTGCATTTGGGCTGTCCATTTATCAGTTGCGGTACCTCAGTCGCCTCAGGGGGAAGTACTATTCTCCTCTGACGATACCAAATGATTTTTTTGATCCCACATGGCTTAATAATATCGACAATATATGTTGTGTCCTGATTTGAAAGTTATTATTCGTAGTTTAATAATGTTTTTTTTATATAGTTTTAAATTTTAAACATTCGCATTCCACGCTCTAGTGTTGCTTTTTTAAATCACCGAAAGATTCATATTTACCGGTGGACCCTTGTGGCTAATCTTATGCATTACCAGTTTTCGTAGGTTGGTGGGTTAAGTAAAGTCTTAGTACCCCAGTCATGCTATATTATTAAATGAGAAACAAAAATTAAATCAAATAAATTTCGCTAGAATATAAAAATAAATTGAAAAAATAATTAGAACCCTATCTACCGTTTATATCCTAAAAATCCTCTTAGTTTCATTATTTTCATTGAAAAGTTGCCCGGAAGAAATCACTATTTGCGATAAAATCTCCCATTGTACTTTGTGATTGTTGATTTTATCTTATATTTTTGTGTTTGGTGTACAATAAAAAAATTATAAATATTCTTTTGAGACTAAATTTCTTAGGGTTTAAAGGGTTAAACATTATGTTTTATAACTAAAATTTATGGGTTTAGTAAACCAACTTTAGGATTATGATGCATCTTGTAACACCTCTCGGATAATGCGGCAGGTGTTAAGAATTGCCGCTTTCTGCATAGTGGAATATATGCTTTCTGGTAAGTCAAGGGTTCGTAAAACATCAAGTAAGTGCTTAAGAATGACACCAGTGCTTGAAAGCACCAGCGGTACAATGTAAATTTTATTCGGATTTAATATTTTAACTATTTCTTCCTTCAGTTCTGTGTATTAACTTTTTGATTTATAAATACTCAGAACATCTCATATATTGACCTGATTTCGTGATAAGTCGCTTAAAGAACTTCTGTTACGGACATCAGAAAATAGAGGAATAAGAAATATACTACTTTAATATATACATAAGACAGGATCACTATTATTTATATTTATATCATTTATATCACAATAATAATAAAAAAGATAATGGAAATATGCCGACTCCAATCAAAATCACGGTTACGGTAAGGCCGTGAGAAAAAATAAAATTCTATGTTTCTCGTTTCTATAACACAAACAGATTTCCCTAAACAAAACGAATGCGTGTAAATGTGCGTTGACGGGCCCGATGTCGCTGATGGTAGTGATTCTATCTTGTGCGCCAAGGGTCGTAGATTTGATTCCCACCCAGAGCAAATATTTATATGATGATATTTGTGTTTGTTATGTGTCTGGGTGTTACATATATGTATTTAAGTAGTATGTTTGTGATTTCTCTTTGTCTGTTGTCCGTAACACAAATGCTTTAAGCGATATACCACGGAGTCAGTTCAATGTATGGGATGCTGTGGGAATAAAAAAAGCTTCGTGTTTTCATTCGAAACCCCAAAACTCAGTCTGGATGCAATACCGATATTCACCTATGCACAAAGCCTCCCCAAGCTTCCTGGAGATTTTTTGCCCACACTTGCCACTTTTGCCTGACGTACGACGACGACGCACAGTGTGTAACTTAGCAAAGGTAATGTCGTTGTTCACACAATGATCATCACAAACATATTTTGAACTGTAGCCTTGGAACTTCTAGACAGAGAACTCAAAGAAGAAATAAAACTCAAATGTTGCCCATACTCTTGCCCAGCGCGTAATTGCGCTAAATAAATTGGCAATGGCAAGAGCGCAGCTTTTGCGACGGGGATGCTGCTGCCCATACCCACCCTATGTAATTGAACTACACTATCTTGGATGGATATACCGCCATCTCTCGGTTCTGGTATCTTAGTTACCATAAAAACACCGGTTCGCGTTCGAAGTTCAGCTTTATAACAATGTTATAATTACCGTTGAATTGACTAGCTTGATTGTGCATTCGGTAGTATCTGTATTGTACGCCAAGGGTCGTAGTGGTTTGATCCCGCACATGACAAATATTAACGCGATGAACATTTGTGTTTGTTCTGTGTCTATAACTCTGTTGTCTGATGTCTGATATTCGTAACACTGCTTTAATCCTAGCTACTTAACTTGGAGTCAGATTATCGTATTACATGTTGATTAATTTATTTCTTATTATCTTTATAAAAAAATATGATCTATTTGATAAAGTAAGTCAAATAAAATCGTACATTTTAATGAGTAACGAAAATCTGGTAAGCGGCTGGTGCGGGTTGCGTTGTAATCTGATTAAAAAAAGTGGTTATAATTTTATTGTCGGCCGGACAGCGCCTCGCTTGACGTTTCAATTTATTCCCTTATGTGCACAGCCTGAAGTATTTATGCTCATCGGAAAATATGGACATTACTTTAATGTATTTATCCACTTGCATGTTATAAAACATATAATTGTTATTCGTTAAATTCTGAGTAAACACACGTTTTATGTCCTTTTTAAGAAATTTGCGCGTGTGGATGAACGTAATATTTATATCAAATTGAAAATTATGACTTAATCTAAATAAGAAGTGCATAAGTCTATTTGTTTTACACAAAATTTACGAGACCACACTTAAGTTAATTAAAGAAATATGAAACACACTACTGTTAGGATGACAAATGGCATGACATTTTTGTAAACGAAAACATTAATTTGGTCTTATTTTCATGACAAAGTTTTGCTAATTGTTTTGACAATAATAATTAAAAAATTATTGAATTATATTTAAACTTCGACCTACTAGTAAGATACCTACTAGTTGCATCAAAGAAATCACTTATTGCAATAAGGCCACCCATTGTACTTTGTGATTATTGTTTTAGTGTTATATTTTTGCGTTTGGTGTACAATAAAGACTTTATTATAATTAATATTACTTTAGCCGTGAGGTACCGGCAGAGTAGAATTATACCGTCCAACGCACCAGGTGTCGTAAGAGGCGACTAAGGTGTCAAAACTGGCAGATGGCGGTATAGCTATCCTAAACAGTGCAGCTTAAATACACAGGTCGGGGATGGGCAGCAACATCCCCGTTGGGAACGCTGCGCTCTGCGATTGCCAACACACTTGTCCAGCGCGGCAGTTATGGGGCAAAATACCTCCTGTCATGGAAAGATCTATGTCCAGCAGTGGACTTCTGATGGATGTTATGATGATAATAGATTAAATTTCTCAAACCACTGAAAATGTTTCGATTTATTACTAAAAGATTCACGGGCTTGGACTAAGTGAACTTCAGGACTATGATGCAGGAAAGATATATCATCTTGTAAGAACTTTCGGACAATGCGGCAGGTGTTAAGAATTGCCGCTTTCCGCATAGTGATATAAATGCTTTATGGTAGGAGGTTTAAGGGTTCATCAGGCATCAAGTAGGTGCTTAAGAGCACCAGCGGTACAATGTTAGCTTTGTTCGTTTTGTTTAAAATAGATTTGTGAGTGATCTGATGGCGCATTTAGTGGAGTCCTTTTTGTTCTCCAAAGGGTTCGATCTCCATCCAGAACAATTATTTGTGTAATGAATGCAAAAATATCTATATGAATAAATAATGTGTTTGTTTTGTGTCTAGGTGTTTACATATGTCTTTAAGTATTGTATTTCTAATTTTTCTGTTGTCTGATATCCGTAACAGGTGCTTTAAATAACTGACGAGTATCATGGAGTCAAGCCAATGTATAGAATTGTCGTCTACCTGATCTTTTTTTTACATCATCATTGATTTTAAGTTTCTCCAAAATAAAATCATCTTCATAAACGATAGTGCCGTACGACGTCCTCAGATACATATAGGTCTCCTATTGATTAAAATTTCGGGGTTTCTGTTCTAACTATGGCTTCGCTTGATAGCCGATGTGCAGATTAGCAGTGACTTTGCTCCTACCTATTCCCGCCATATTGGATTTGAGCTACACTAATTCGGGTCGGTTCCAATACCTGTCACCTCACCTTACACATGTTACAGTTGGGTGTACTATTCTATTTGTTAGTACTCCGAGGCTGGTTATTATTGTATGTACGAGTATGTTTATGTTGAAACAGATTCAACATCAACGGTGTGGGCAATGCGAAATATGTAGAGTTTATTATCAATTAAGAAAATTAGTATAGATAGTAAGTTGCCGTGAAGTACCGGAAACGTAGAAGTGTACCTCCCACTGCACCAGGTGTCGTTAGAGGCGATTAAGGTACCGGAACTGACAGTTGGCGGTATATCCATCCGAAACAGTGCAGCTCCAATGCACAGGGTGGAGATGGGCAGCAGCATCCCTGTCGCAAAAGCTGCGCTTGCTGCGATTGCCATCACGCTTGCCCAGCACGGTGATTATGAGCAAAAAACCTCCTGTCTTGGAGGAGCCTATGTCCAGTAGTGAAATTTGATTTGCTGGTATGTTGATGATGATCAGTGTAGATAGTTTATAACTGATTACTTTATTAACGCATTCCTGAATTAAAAACGACAATCAAATATCCACAACATTTTTAATATACCTATCCAACAAGACTCTTTGGAAGGAACAAGGAAAGCAATCATTAAGTGTAGTAGGATACGCCAAAAAAATACATTCTCCCTTTTTATCAAAGTGATTAATTTTAAATATCTATCTAAGAATCCTTGGTTCGACGCTGTGGTCTTTTGGTTTAGGCTATAGTCCGAAGCCCTAAAGAGATAGTACATATGGTATGGCCATCGTTGATATAATGGTAGATCTAAAATAATAAATATTTCACTCACCCGATGATGAAGGGACATGTTGCTTCCATTTTGGAACCTCACAATAGTCTGCAGCGAAGCCGGCGTGGACATGCTTTTAGTAATAGAAGAATTGCCAGCTTCTTTCTCTTGTTGCTCTTTTAGTAGCAGCCCTCGAGCAATCTTTGCATTCAAACTCTTATTCACATGTTGATGTGGCAATAAGGGTGCCTCCATTGTCTTTGTCGTATAGGAAGGCGAGGAGGTTTGGCTGAAGGAGTCCGATGATACGTTCGAATCCTGCCGCACGCTGATGTTTGATCCCGAACTGGGAGATCTTTTGATTGGATTCGTATTGTTTTGCGGCACCGGCGCAGTGTATGGTGTGTCAGGCATCTTCTGCGGAGGACGCCTTGGTACCGGTGGCTGTGGATTCCGGTTGCAGTCTAGACGTGGTTGTGGCGCGATCGGGACCACTGTTCGTCGGTTGCCGTTGGGGTCTGTGGCTGGGCTGGTGGCAGGCGGTCGTGGAGGCGTGGGCGGTGGCACTCGCCTTGGGGGCTGGGGTGAGGACCGTCGAGGGGGCGCTGGTGGGGGCACCGGAAGAGGTGCGGGCGCGACCGGCGCAGTCCGCTGGGGCACTGGTGGTGGCTGTGGCTGGGGTGGTGGTTGTATTATTTGTGGTGGTGGTTGTAACTGTAACAAAGAATGTTTTTTAAAATCTTATTTTAAAACTAAATCGCAGTAGTTTCATCGTAAGTTATAAATTCTTAAGCATTAGAAAACAATATATATAGTTTGGAAAATCAAATGTTGGAAAATAAAAATGTTAAGTTACACAGAATACCAAATATAATTATATGCATTATTATTATAGGTAATAGTATGTCTATGTACAAAATTCATCTTTCAACTGAATATTTAAATCATTATATGTTACGTAACTCGTGTCTTATTGTGGCTGTGAGCATTATCCAAATATAGCTTCGTTTTTTCACTTCTTAAGGTCTTCAAACTTCTAATGCGTACAATATCTGCAGTATCTTTTTATATGTGAAAACAAACCTATATTTCTTTTAGTTATTAGCGTCTAACTACATCTGTTCCAGCGGTACCTTTCACAGGCTGTAAACACAGAAAATTCAAAGGAATGTATAAAGTAAGTTCCAGTGAAACTTTTTATTAAAGTTATAAAGTTAGTTAGCGTGGTAATCACACCTTTAGTACCGGTCGCGGCGGAGTGATCCTCGACGGCGGGCAGTACGGCAGCGCGTCTGACGGGCAGTAGACAAAGCCCGAAGGTCGCGGGGGCTGAGGCGCGCAAGCGGCGGTGGAGTGCCTGCGAGGTGTTCCTGTGCTAGGCCTGAGAAGTTCCATCAACTTCTCACCGGGCGTTGCCGCAAGGCTGCCGGCTCGCCCACACCTGATAACAAAACTTGAAGTCCAATATCGTCTTTACGGATACCGTAAGGTAACCGATACATCTAATATGGTAGTGTTATGTTAAAAATATATTTTGATACGTAAAGTAAACCAGCAAGAATGAAGTTTCATTAGTGCAATACGTTGCTACGGATCAACGCATTGTACGCTATACCAGTAAGCCGACGCATGCAGATCAGAGTCGATCTGTCTTTATTCCACAATGAAAAGATTGAAAAACGTAGAAAATATTCTATCTCCTCCGAATTGGATTAACTTATATAATATTTTTGTATAACTCAAACCTTTTTCACTCTTAGGTTAAAGGCTTCATTATGTAAGTTCTAAGATTGCTATATTCTGCTGCCAAAATCAAATCAACATATTATTTATTTAAGTAGGCTCATTTCAAGCACTTTTAATCGTCAAAAATAATAAATGGAACAAGTTTAATTCAGAATTAGTACTTTATTGTTTTACATTAAGAATACTGATGACCCAGGTGACCTACAGGATCATAAGAGTTATATATATATATTAAGCATACCTTATACTAGTCTGCCGGCACCAGACGGGTCTTAAAACTAAGTTTAATGCGGATTCATTACACGAGCCACCAGAAAGAAACCTATAATAAAAACTGCTGATATCGACTTTATCTAAGGTAATGAGGTATCCCTCACTAAAACCTAGACATAATATTTAACCAAAACATCTTCACTAACCATAACAATAACATAAATGCTATCTGTTAATTTAGTTTTTACAGCTGAGCTGTTCTAGTTTAAACAGAAGAAAAAATAAATATACTCGTTTTTACGAAAAGTCCAACTTATTTGTAGTCCACTTATTTGTATGAAAAATAACAACAAACCGTACCAGAGTGGTCGATGTGGAAGAAAACTCAAAGTGGATACATCTAATTGGAAAATTCTTCCGCGGCTTAACTTCAAGAAAAGAGTCCGCAGTTGAATTATTTTCCGTGGCGTTGTAATGAAAAATACTCCTAGTTTTATTTGCAATGCTACATTCTATCTCTGTTTTATTGTTTGCCAGGGTAACAATGGAAATATGCATCTGGATTCTGGATGTGTTCCAGTCAGTAGCTGTTTTGAACATATATCACGTGAATGTCTTTTGTTTTAAATATATTAATTCTACGTTTAGAATGGCATTTGCACAAATTAATGGGTCCAGTGAGGTGACGATTAAACGGGATGAAATAAATATACATTATCTATAAACTAGCTTGTTTTCAACATTAAATATAGGAAAAGTAATCAATATGTTATGAGGTTAGACGATTCCGATACTCAGTTTCATAATCAGTTCGTGTTATTTGACTAGATAACTCTGATGTTTATTTATATTCTTATAATAACTAACTTTCACCTATTTTTGCCGCCAAATGGCAGTGTTCGCATTGTTTTATTCCAGTTTGAAGGGTGCAAGAGGCAGTGAAATTAAGGGTAATATGATATAATATCCTCAAGCCAGAAGATTAGCAACGCGCTAGTGATATACTTGTGATAAAACGAGCATCTGCTGTGACGCTCACTATCATGCGGACTGACTAGACATAGGCCTCCTAAAGAAAGGGGGAATTTTGCCCATGATTTCAACGCTGGCAATAGCAGAGTTCAACTCTCGCGACGAGGATTCTGCTGCCTTCCTCGCCTTGTATATTTGAGCTACACTGTTTCGGATGGATATACTACCATCTGTCGGCTTTCGTACCTCAGTCTCCTCTTACTATTCTACTCTGAAAAATCTCGGGAAAATCTATTCTACTCTGACGGTATTCCACGTCAATTTGTATAATTAGCATAAATTATGCAATGGTCATTACATAATATTGAACATCTATATATAATGTAAATAGATGATAACTCACCAGATAATATGCAAGAGCTATTGTGTGATAATCAAGCCATAAGCTAATTAACTCCAGTAATAATAGACCCGCCTCGGCCGGTTTCAATTCAGTGCTTGACATAGACGCATCGTGTTTGTACAAATACACTATGTTGTCGCCTTCGTATGTACGATATACGTATATGTGCTATGTCTTGCATTTCCTCCGAGTGATTGAGTATATAGAGGAGATTTATCAGCGTAATTCATTGTCATTGACATGACTTCAAGATAAGTCGCTTAAAGCACTTGCGTTATGAACATCAGACAACACAGGAATCGTAAATACAATATTTAAATACATATTTCACACCCAGACACAGAACAAACAGAAATATTCATCTAATAATATTTGGCCTGGGGAGGCTTATTCATTTAATAATATACGGTCTTGAGGCGTTCTTATAAAGATCATCATATTATCCAAAGATGAAAAATTTGCATATAGTTACAGCGCCAGCCATGATCCAATCACAGAGCGTACTCACAGGGCGACAGGTATTCTGCTGTACTCGCCCGCCTGCATCGGAAATACGCTGTTCCGGAAGGAAAAACCACTATTTGTCTCCAGAACCTCAGTCTCGTTTTCCGTCACACTTACAGAGGGAAATACTTTTCTACCATTATTACCCAACAGTAAAAGAGATTATCAATTTTATTATTGCGACGATTTCACCTTGTGTCATATCTAGTTAATTTGATAATGATTTACACATATCATGTCTATCTATGATATGTTTGAATCATTTATCAATTGAACTTGAAGGAGTTGAAAAAGTTAGTAACACTACCACATACAATATGTATTAATCTGCCGTGTTGTACCGGCAGAGTAGAATAGTACCTTCCCTTGCACCAGGTGTCGTATTACCACAGGAATAATTGTTTGTGTTAAATTATTAAATGTTTTGAAAGATATTGGGATACTATTCTCGATTCCTTAAAATAGTTTTAAAATTCCTTAATAAAGTTAGTCATTTGCAGTCTAAAGCGCTAATAAAAATAAATTCACACAACACCTCTTAAATTGACCCAACAGTGAGATAAGTAGCTTAAAGCACTTATTACGGGCGTCAGCCAACAAAACAATACGAAAATATAACTTAAATACAAAATTAAATTAAATGGAAAATGTTTTAAAGTAAATATGTCTTTAAGTATATTCGTAATTCTAAAAGTATTATATTGATAGGTGTCGTAAGGTATAAAAACCAACAGGCGGTATATCCACCCGAAGTGGTGTAGCTCGAATGCAACAGGGCCGGAATGGCATTCCCATCTGGATCCCTGTCGCGAAGCTACGCAATACGACCACTATATTTGCCCTGCGCGGCAGTTATGATCAAATTCCCCCTTTTAAGAAGGCCTATATACGTTTGGCTGCTATCATAATGATGAAAATGATGATTAGTGGGACTGAAATTCTAAAAAGTACATTTCTACTATATATTTTCTGTAATTAATTATGAACAGAAAAGTTATCAAAGGCGCCTTTCAAAATTGTACGACTCATTGGGGCTCGTATTCGATTCGACGATACCCAAACAGGTGCGGACAAGGCTCGAGGTAATCAACTCCGGTAGTACTGCGTATAATGAATACCACTGATAATGTTCCGAAAGCTTCTTGATTAATGACGGAACATTTTGTGTCAATATTTGAGATAAATCACAGTTACAATTTAATGAAACGTTCGTTAATGAACTATTCTCAAAAATGATGGTACAGTCAATATAAATAAAGGTTGCTGATTATGTTATTGTGTATATATATATCTTTTCGAATAATACGTGTAGTAATTTTAATTTTAGATCTAATAATCCAGATATACATCCATTCATGATAAAAACTTTCATGCACGGGGCGGAGATGGGCAGCAGCATCCTTGTCGCGAAGCTCCGTTCGGCGATTGCCATCACGCTTGCCTAGCGCGGCAATTATGGGCAAATGCCCCTTTTCATGGGGAGGCCTATGTTCAGCTGTGGACGTTTTCTCAACTACAGTACAAAGCTATGCCCTTTGATTGCTACTATGACTATCCAATCCATGGAAGTTTGTACATAGCAAAAACGTTTCATGAATTATAAACACAAAGTTTACTGTTGGACTATGGCACTCCAAGAAAGATACTCCACTTCAATTTGTATAATTAGCATAAATTATACGACGCTCATAATAAAATATAGGAATACATGTATATAAATGATAATTGTACATACTGTATTTATATACAGAATGTATATAAATACAATGTAATTAGGTTATAACTCACCAAATTATTTGCAAGAGCTATTGCGTAATATAAGCTACTATGCCTATACAATCCGTGGAAATTAGGTACAAAAACCCGACAATAATTTTATGCACTTGGAGAAGCCTATCTCTAAGAGAGGATGTACTACGACTGATATGATTGTCTGATTTCAGCTTGCATAGCTTCTTTGTAAATACTCTTTTAATTTAACGACCTCTTTTCACTGCATCACAAAAGAGCATGAAAATAAAAGAATAAACTTAACCAGTATAAGTAGACACGATTGCGGATACAATTTGTTTAATACTTACATGAGATTGAGCTCATACAAAGATCATCTGCATTGGTACCTTATTCTCAACTATTTCTATCGCAAAACAGCAATGTTCACGTTGATGTGTTGTGGTTTGAAGGGTGAGAGAAGCAGTAAAATTACTGGGTAAATGTGACATTTTATCTTCAGTTTACAGGGTTGGCGTCCTGCTAGATATACTTGGTTGGTAGGAAGCGGTCACGTTTACCGTCAAGCAAACCGCTTACTGGTATGCTGACTTCATAATATTAAATAAATAATACCACGTCATGTCCCTTTAACCGTGTGCCAGTGATCAACAGTCACCGTAAAAGGGGGGGCGAGGCAAACCAGTGTGAACCAGTTTGAACCAGAGTATGGTCATCATGTAATTTATATTTGTTTTATGTTTGAATTATTGATATAAAAGTATGCATGTTATATATTTATACCTACTCTATTATCTGATATCAGTAACACAGGTTTTTTAAGCTACTAATCTGAAAAACTAAATTAATGAATTATTTATTTATTAAAACATTTGCTATGAATCACTATACTACCTAAATAGTCATATTATATAACTTTTTACCTATAAAACTATTAGAAAATCTAAATCATCATCAATCAAAAAACGCGTACAAACCACTCTTTTAACGCAAACAAAGAGATAAGCCGGATAACTTGGAACTATTTGTTCTCTTTATTCAATTAGGAGAAGTTTGACCTCACTGCCTTACCTCACTGGGCAGGAATTTTACGTCGGCCAAGTTTTAGGGTCGAGTACAGTTATAAGTAACTTCCCTTATAGCTGTAGGTCAATGTATGTAATTATTGAAGACCAAGGCACGCACAGACTTTGTTCACGTTCATTGTAAAAAATATAGTTCAAAATCTTGTATACATACGAGAAAACTCAATTTTCAAAATCCCTAAAGACTAATATCCAAATATTGTAAAAAAACAATGATACATTATTATGAATAACATTACATCAAGAAGAAACAATTAATGCACCGAAAAATAATTATTTAAAACATTGAAGTTTGATTTGATTGATTTAATACTTAAATACATATATTTAACACCCAGACACAGAACAAACGCAAATATCACCATATAAATATTCGTCTTGATTGGAAATCAAACTCACCGAGCCCAGCTATATATATTTAAGTAACTATAATTATCAGATCATATCATACAAGCCATTAGAAGTCCACTCAGGCCTCTCGAAGAAAGGAGTTTTTTTGCCCATAATTGTATGAATATATTCTACTTTCAGTTAAATATTGTTTTTCCTTTTTTTCTTTAATTTTAATGTATGTACATTTGAATATATGTATGTAATGCTGACAGTCTCATATATTACCTGTAAGGTTAATGATCTTAATTATAGCTTATTTTATAATATGCTTTTTATTGTGAGTTATTTGTAATGTTAACAATATTAATAACCAATTATGGTGCCAAATATCATAATGCCAATATTAACTCGTGAGACTAGCGCCATTGACATCTGTCATTCTAATTTAGTTAAATTTATGGAAATATAATTAACTCCGTACATCTGCACTTATTACCTTTGGATATTCAACAAGCGCTCTTTTTTATTTATTCCCCCAACTTTATTTGCTATTAAGCGATAATCAAGGAAATCCTGTAATCCAAAGAGAATAATATTTGTAGCGAAATAGGGAAACGAGAATTTCTCTTTGACGGGTCCCTGTGGGGGATAGCTATATAATGTATTTCCGAGTGTAGGGTGACCATATTTCAATTATGATTACAGAACCGCAATTAAGGTTGAACCTCTAATGGTAACTTATAGTTCAATTGCTAAGTAATGTGATATAATAACTTTAAGTCACAGGGTTGTCAACGAGGTAGTGCTTTCCTTGTAATATTACGAGCGTGTATAGCCTGCGGTGACGCTTATTACTATCGGGTGGACTATGTGCTTTTTTGTCGACCTAGTATAATAAAAACAACCTTTTTGACTGCGGCCGTAGAATCATACTTCCCTATGTACCACGTGTCGTAAGAGGCGACTGAGGTACCGCTAGATAGCGGTATCTATCTAAAACAGTGCAGTTCTAATACAACAGGATGAGGATGGGTATCAGCATTTCCGTGGCAAAGCAACACTCTGCGATTGATACTACGCCTGCCAAGATTGTAAGCAAATATCCCCATTTTTGGGAGGTCTATATCCAAAAGTATGACGTGACGTTAATAGTTACATTCTATGACATGCATTATCATCATGTCAGCTATTGGACATAAGCCACCCAGAGAAATGGGAAATTATGCCTATTATTTCCTTACTGGGCAAACGTGTTGGCAATCACAGAGTCAATTATAGCGACAGGGATGCTGCTGCCCATCCGTCGGCTCTGACACCTAAATGGCCTCCTATGACAACTGGTACAGGGGGAAGCACTATTCTACTCTGCCGGTACCTCATGGCTTTGTTATTTTTATTAAAAAATTCACCATGGACATTAGCTGCTGGATATAAGAATATAGACACCTAGTAGTGGTTTACATTAGAAGCGGTCGTATGTGGACTGCGATTGCTATGCGATTCAAGTCATGGAGACTGCAACTTTTTAATAGACGGCTTACGTTGCGCAGGCTGGTACGTTGTTATATTTCCAAAACTATATTCTTAGTTAATGTGCAACAATATTTATCAGTTTTAATAATATAAAACTTATAGCTTTGTATTAAAGGCTGGTAACCCTACACCTCGCAGATGGACAAATACAAAACAACAAATTAGACGCGTTGATACGATCGTTGCTGCAAGCTCGATATCTTTTGTTCATCTACTACCTCTAGCACGGAGTTTGCTCAGTAATCAATTAATTGAACATATCTTCAAGACATGAAAAGATATAAAGTAGAAGTAAAAGCTTAAAAAAATTGCTTATTTATGGACAGATTCTACAGTTGGTAGACTTCTAGCAAAGCTATTGATATTAAATGGTAATTTTTTAAATATGCAGTAATTGCCTGTCAAAACTTAGTCGAAATCAGCCCAGCCATTTTAGATTCAGATAGACAAATATTGTAAAAAACTGTTTTATTATTTAAAATGCATTAGATATTATCAGCTATTGAAGAGATACAATTTTTTATATTTTATATTAAATACAAATTGCGGTGAGATAAACGTAAATTGTAGCTACGCCGTAGGTTTAGCCGCGCGTTATTACTACGAGTAGTGCTACGACGTAGCTATCGTAGCACTTTACTTTTACCGCTTGCCATAGAAGCGAAAAGTCTACATTTTTCATGTTGAAACCTCTTTCCTGGGTTTTAATAACAACAGTGGGTGGGGAACAAGATAAATAATGGGACTGAATGTCAGATATATATTGGGCGTGTATTGTTCGAATAATAATTTACAGCAATTCAGGGTTTGCATTGATTTTATTTTGTTTTGTGAATAGTCCCATTGTTGATATATACTCATATGTGAAATTTAAAAATCGTACCAGTTCTCAGTGCCAAGTATTGATCTTTGGCAGTGTATTAGAGCCTTTATTTCTATAATATTGTTTTATTTATAGTTACGATATCGGAACTCAAGAAAGCTGTATGTAATACCGAATTAAGCCCCCCAAAGACTGCTCTACTCTCAATAAGAGCTTCCTTTTACCTCCCTCTCACCATAAGAAAATGACAAATACACTAGTAATCTCCCCAGACACATAATAGCTTTAGCCATAGCATAACTCATTGAAGCTAGCCTTAGCCATAGCATAACTCATTGAAGTTCTAATTCATTCTTGGAATTATGACGTCATACAACACTTAATATCACTTAAATTATTCAGAATTTGGAATAAGCTCCAGTGTTGTACAGTTTTTTAAAATTATTTATCATCATTAATATACCAGCCATTGTTAGTCCATTGCTGGACTGACCTCTCCGAGCAAGAAAGTTTTTTGTCTATAATTGCCGCGCTGGGCAAATGAGAGCGCATCTTTTGCGTCAGGGATGCTGCTGTCCGTCACGAACAAATCTATTGCAGATTATAAACATCCATACTAATTATTGAACATAATAGATAGTAATCGTAGGTTTGATTTTTACCCAAGTCTAATCTTTATATAATGAACATTTGTGTTTGTATTGTGTCTTGGTTTTACATATATATTCGTAATTATATTAGAGATACCTCTGTTGCCTAATGTCCGTCCGTAATACAATACCTTTAAGTCATTTACATCGGCGTCAAGTGAATTTATGAGATTGTGCGTGAAAAAAAACCTTCGTTGTATTTTAAAATTAATATTCACTGGTCAAGGTCTCTCTAAAAAAATCTAGTAGGGGTAGTTATGATGAAAACGTTAAAGTCATGTCTCGATGATATATCCAAAATTTAAAATGATGTATATACATTATATCAATAACCTGTTTATATAATAGCTTGGAGCGTATCGTTACTAAGAAGACCAAAGCAAGTACGCTAACAATGGCCTTGTAAGCCTCTTCCTATAAAATCACTAATCTTATAAGCTTACTGTATCAAAGTCTGGTATCAAAGAGTGGGTAGATGAAATGAAAGGGGCCCAATAAAGGGTAACGGTTAAGGGCAGACTATTAATGACCCTTCACACTTGTTCGGGATATTGACCCAGCAACTGATACTGAATTATATTATTTATCGTTTTTTTATGTGCTAATAACAGAATTTAACACTTAACAAATATACAAACAAGTAGTCACTTAACGAAGTATTTTATAAATTGTTATTTTTTTCTTTAGTTCTTATTTGTATTTTTTTACTCAAGTTTTCTATAGGAAACTCTGGTATCATATTTTTTCAAGCTCTTCAAGGATCGCTGCTACCCATTCTACCACAATTGAAATTAATCTTTGATCCTTGATCCTTTATCAGCCATATTACCAAAATTGCCGCGCTGGGCAAGCGTATTGGCAATTGCAGAGCTAAGCTTTCACGACGAGGATGCTGCTGCCCACCCCCACCCCACCACATTTAAGCTACCTACACTGTCTCAGGTGGGTATACCGCCACCTGTCGGTTCTGGTACCAAAGTCGCCTCTTACGACAAATGGTTCTATTCTACTCTGCCGGTACCACATACAAAAAATTATGGAAGCTTTCCCTTTTTCAAACCGTCTTTTTTGTATTCCGGGAATGAGAGTAGCGTAGATGTAACGTGGAGAGCATAGATAGACTGACGGGCCAATAGCGAACAGGCAAGTAAACGGCATGGTCCCGCCTTCTTCATCTTACTTCATACTGCATCTAACACTATATATGTACATATTTATATAAAGATACGTCGGTTACAGTCATAGATCAACGTTCTTTCCGATCTCAAAGTAAAACATATTTGTGGTGATATATATAACAGTAGAACAATAATATATGTAAATAATCGTTAAACAAGATATGCCACTAATTCTATACATTCAACCAAAACATACAGATTTATCTCAAAACATATCAGTTGAATTATTTAAGACAATATGCCCGTATTGTGGTCGCGATTTATAAAACCTGTGCGAGCGGCACACCACATGTCCCGAAATCAGAACATAAAATCGGGCAAAGTGCCCGAGTACATTAAGGTGTCCCAGTAGGGGTCAGACCGAGGCGGACTGCTAATGGCCCACACCTGAGCTCCCAAAATCTACCGGATTTCACGCTTGACAGAGTACAGGAATCCCTTAGGATAGTGGTTTTTCCTTTGTAAATACGGGTGTCTTTGGCGTTTTATCTGAGTGTGGAAAATAGATTTTATTTTTAGATAGACCGATAAAGGTGTTTCTAAAACTGTCTGCATTAGTACTTCAATTGTTCTTATCAAATCAGAATTTAGTTGAGCACTAAACTACGTTCATTACCATTTGTAGGATAAAATTACAAAGTATTTTAATTTCCTCTTTTATCCTGCATATAGTAGACATGAAGGTTTCCGAGGATATATTTGTTTCTCATTTACACCATGATAAAACGGATCTGTATTAAATTACATCACATCTTGAAGATATGCTTTTCTTAACCGTGACTTTACCCAACAACATTATGATATCGCGAAGCTAAGTTCCATACTGTCGGGCAGCTCTTCGTTTTCTCCATGATACTTAAGCAATATACTCTTGTGGATGGTACACAAAATACTATAAGAAGATGAAATTATAAGGTCTGCAATGTTACAATTGAATAATTATGTACTACGGTTGCCCATATTTTTTCATATTAGCCAAAAAATATGTAACTACATAAACAAATTCAATAATATATTACGGAAAACTAAATATGTATGTAAACTAATAGTAACGAATCGGCTCCTGGAAAAGACATGATGA
Source organism: Heortia vitessoides (assembly GCA_020976665.1). Lineage (NCBI taxonomy): Eukaryota > Metazoa > Arthropoda > Insecta > Lepidoptera > Crambidae > Heortia > Heortia vitessoides. The sequence continues at coordinate 1,181,444 of JACJUM010000202.1, forward strand.
GACAGAAATAATATTGAACTTCTAATTACACAAGTAGAGTTAATTTCATAAATGCCAGCACAGAAATTTTACATAATTTATCTGAAACTCCACACGTGCCCTATTCCCATATGTACAAGTATTTAATATTGTATAACAATAGGATTTCAATGTAATGTTATCTAATGTAATAAAATAAATCAGAGTGTTGGAGGACTGGTGCTTCTAAAATATAAGCAGATCACTGTCTTGTTTAGACTCTAGTCTACCACAAAATATAAATCTGTGTGTGTATATATATATATACATACACACACCCATTCATATATGTATATATGTATTAGCCGTGAGGTAGCGGCAGAGTAGAATAGTACCTTTCCCTGTACAGGAACCGAAAGATGGCGATATATCCATCCAGAATAGTGTAGATCATGCACAGGGTGAGATGGGCAGCAGCATCCCCGTCGCGAAAGCGGCGCTCTGCGATTGCCAACTCACTTTTCCAGCGTAGCAATTATGGGTAAAATTCTCCTTTCTTGGGGAAGCCTGTGTCTAGCAGTGGTTTTCCAATGGCTGGTATAATGATGATGATGATATATATGATATGTGTGTGTATATATACACACTTATATTATTTTTATAAACAGCTCATTATCGTTGGCTTTAACAGCATTTAAACTCGCAAGTTTAAACAATGCTATTTTAAAGATCTTGAAGAAAATTCCGTGTTTAAATATCCTTATTCTCATTTGGAATTGCATTTCTTTTACAATGATATATTATTAAAGTTTAAATAAAAATATATAATTAGCCGACACTCAACTATAAATACAATTTTAACTTACTTTTAAATATATTTATATTTTCACACTTTTTTATACTGTCAGGTAGCTTATTAAATAGCTGTGCTCCCCCAAACAGTACAGTATTCTTTCAATAGTTTTAGGCGCTGATAGTTGCACTTTATTTGTAGGGCGGAGATTGTGGGGTTTGCCATTTATAAACAAGAAATGAAGAAATCTCTTGATGTTTAAATACTGAAACTGAAACATTGAATAATAAATATAGTAGTTATATTGCCGCTGCCTTCCAATATTTCCAGTATACCAGGAAAACAAGCTAAAGATCACGCAAAAATCAACGCTAACGGTAGTAGTTAATAACGAAACTTGAATAAGATATAATATCGAGATTATACGAACATATAGGCAATAGGCGTGATCACTTGCTTGGATCTCTGGTGAGAAAAATAATACAGCCTACATCAATATTTAATTTTAACTCATAAAAAAGGTTTTCGGCATAAACACTGGGATCCAAACTAGATCTTAACTTGTGGATTACCTATTTGATATTACTGTAGGTACCTTGAGATTTATGAATGAATTATATTGAGTGAAAAAAAACACAGAAAATTCTTTTCGAAATAAGCAGAAACACAAAATACTTCAGCGATAACCTTATATATTTATTTTTAATAGAACAGAGTCGAGTGTAGCAAAATACACCCAATGAAGTGACAGAAAAAGTATTATGTACCCAATGGCCCATTTCAGCATTAAATGATACTTTTTCAAGAACCAATTTAACAAATAAACCTTATTATGAAGACAACTCCTAAAAAAATACTTTCAGTATCGAAACCATCTAATATTGTTTCATATCGGCAATATCGATACAATAAGCCCATAATCGATTTTACATCGACACCGTTAATTCACATCCTCGAACGATATCATGGAGGAGCGATATGAAAGAAAACCCACACAATAAGTTAGTAGTGAATAATAAAGTGAATATCTGGCAGCGACAGAGCCTTGTTTCCACGCGAACGAATGGCGGGAGTGTAGGGAAACCACGAGTTAGACTTTTGTAAAAAAAAGTCTCAAATTGTCTACCGCTTCAGAATATATTATCAATCGTTTTCGCTTTTAATAACAGTTGACTGATAATGGTATATGCGGTGGGTACCTGCAGAGTAGAATAGTACCTCCCCTATACCAGGTGTCGTAAGAGGTGACTAAGGTAAAAGAACCAACATATTAAGGTATATCCATCCTAAGCAGTGCAGCTCAAATGCATTTTTTTATATCAAGTATATTTTTTTTTGTTAAAGCTACAAAACGGAAGCTATACCAAAGTATTGTTTCTGGCCATAATCTGGATACCCTACTGTGCAACACTACACGATAAGAGACGGCGACGAGACGTATACGGTACGTGAAACACAAAACCGCTAAGAAAATAACATCCATCTTGATTTTAGGAAAAACAGCGGTTCTTTTTAAATAAATCTCTCGGAATTTATTGAAAGGTAGACTAAGATTTTTATATTTTAAACGGGACGATGTATTTCTTTTTGTTAATAAATTGCTAAAATAATGTAAATAGAGAGACTACACTGACTGGACAGAGACTTTACCTATAAGATCTGTTGTATGCAGCTTGCCTGGTTTCCCGCAAGAATCAGGCTCTATGATTGGATGAGGATCATGATCACTTCGGCCATGGGAACTTATATAATAAACTTGTTTTTGTATTAAATAAAACACAATCGCTCAAATATGAGCAGCTTTCACCAAAATGACATTAAAACTGATGTTCGAATAAAATTCAATAAAAGAAACTTTATTTTTAATCTCAGCTATTATTTTGCGCTTAAAATAACAAAAAATAACTTTGACTCACCCCTAACGTTATTTAATATTTGAATAAATTTTTATGAAGTATTTATTATTCACATTAAATTATTTAATTAACAAACATCTACACAAGTAAATTTCGCAACAACCGCTATATCATAACAAAATATTAAAATGCGAAATAAAGTTCTAAGTTAACAAAAAAAAATTTTTTTTCTAATAAAAAGTTTTTTGTAAAAAAAATTTTTTGTTTTTTTTCGTGTTAACCCTTTCATTTAATATCCATATCGTAACATCGCATAAAAACAATTTATCCGCCATCTTGGGAATGCAGCCATATTGGATGTCAAATGATGACAAACCGTTAACCACGCGTTGTCATCCAAATTAAACGTGTATATGAAATTGAGCTGAAATTTTTCAAATCAGTTGAAGATATACGCTCTAAATTGAGTTGCAAGTTTTCCCCTATACTTGCTTACATAAAAGCATGTAAAAAGAAGATATTTTATGATTGGCTGTATCTTAAGCGATCCAAAGGAAGTTTAATTGAACGTATTAATTTTAAGCAAACTCTTCTTTCAGCAACTTTACAAGACTTCAAACAACTTAATCAAACAACTTTTAGTTGCATGATAAACTTAAACTTTATCGACTTCTTATTTTGAAGAAAATTACGATACGCATATCGGTACGATACTACGACCTTGTTTTCTTAGAGCAACTTATTAAAAGGAATTCGACTCGGAAGGAGGGCCCGGGGCAATTAAGGTGCCAACGCAATAGTTCCAGGTATGAGAAGTATTTACTAACGCGGATGCTTTTGGGTATTTGTATAAATAATTCATTCAAAAATGGTTCAGCGGCTTAAGAGGAGTTCATTATAGTATATTGTGATATATGCACAGTTCAAAGAGTACGCATTAATAGTGGGGTACCAGAAAAGTAAAATAGTAACTCCCCGGTACCAGGTATCGTAAGGGGCGACTGAGTTGCCGCAATCAATCAACAGATGGTGGTATATGCAAAGTCAAATATTACACAAATGACCAATGAACCTGATATCCAGTGTTATAAGAGTAATTTAAACAAATAGGTAATTGAGTATCCTAATATAACACAAGTCTGCCGGCACCAGACGGGTCTTATAACTAAGTTTATAGCAGGTTCATTACGCGAGCCAACAGAAAAGAATCTGCAACCCATACCGGAGTCGGAGCTAACAAACCATTGTCTTAATAGTATATGATAGAGCAATTCAATTCAATCCCAAGCAGTTTCATCATTAATGTAATCTTTCAAGCAGTAGTAAGCTTTAACAATAAGTTTATCTTGCGAATCGAAATTCACTGTTTCGAATAAAATAAAAAATAACTATTGTCCAACCTCCAACCACCAACATCTATTGTCAAACCTGATTACTTTAATCAAGATAACGTAAAAAGATAAATATACCGCATTTCAAAAATTTGGCGGACAAGATAGGAAAAGTACCATCTGCGCTACCGAGTCCGTTGAATGAACAGAATTTATTCGCAAGTATCACATTTTCATTTCAAAATGGGCTACTCAAAATACTAGTTACGCTCGAACCAAATCAGTTATATGGTAGCAGAAACTAACAGAAGCTAATTACACCATAATTCAAAGTTAAACATATACTGCAACTGTGAGGCTTCTTATGTAAGTCTCCGTTTCAAAAGTCAGCTTGCTTGCTGCATGTCACAGATTTGATTACACCGTGTTCTGGCACGACGCCAATTCCTACAGAACGTACTATGGTATACACTCCTTGTAAAGACATATCTCAAGAAAGAAGGTAGAATTACTTAAAGGTTTTATAATGCGTAGGTTGTTGGGCCTGTAGTGTTACTTACGACCCGATCGCGCATTGGATAGTACCGGTATGGTTTGGACCAATGATTTGTTACCACTCGAGACAAACATTTATGATATGGTTAAATCTTGACTAAGCATAGGTTGGGTACTGGCAAAGTAGAATACCTCCTGTGCCAGCCGTAAGATGCGACTGAGGTACCAGAACCGACAGATCACAATTTATCCATCTGAAATCGTGTAGCTAAACGTACAAGGCGGGAATGGATAGCAACATCTCCGTTGTGAAAGATACGGTCCGCGATTGTGAACACACTTGCCAATCGCGAGAATTATGGGTGAAACTCCCTCTATCTTGGGAAGACTATGCACAACGGTAAACGCGACAGTTTATGAATATAGATGTATGGATTTTTTGGATGTACGTTTGTTACTCTTTTACGCTAGAACCGCTGAACAGATCTGGGTGAACTTTGGCACGGAGATAATGTATAGTCTGAAATAACATATGTTTATTTATCTCGAATACTATCATGGAATAGATCTGTATTTTTTTTCTCTCCAAAGAATCGGCTTAAATTTGTCAACAGTTTAGCTGTCAGTGAGCGATAGAGAATTAAACAAGAGTTTATTAGGGAAGAGACAAGACCTTGCAGACCATGGCGCTCTTGGATAGTTAGTATAGATATAATGTTATTATTCCAATGATTGGGATTAATGAAATAAAGACATAATTGCGTTTCTGTGTAATAATGTAAAAATTATTTACAAAATGCATTTTCTTTATATTTAAACAATTTCATGAAGTTCTTATATTTAACAAAATGTTATTTTACCTGTAATAATGAAAGAAACAACATTCTAAGCCTTTTCTTTCTATAAATAAATCAAAATAAATCTTATTAATGTGAAACATATCATAATTATATTTTTCCATAAAATGTCCCAACCGTCAGTCGTGACATCTAGTGGTTTTTTTAATAAAACGACAAAGTAAACTATGTAACGAGAAAATAAATAAAACGAAAAAATGATCATAAATAAAAGAAGTATTCTTTTCATATGTTGTATTTGTAATTCTGTTGACTGTGTTATCTGTAACACAAGTGCTTGTCTCAGAATCAGACAACGTATAAGAAGTGGTGTGATTGAAATATCTGAAAGAAGCCTTTAAAACGTACTTAAGTAGGTTTACTCGAAGAAAAATAAATGAATTGATTGAGCATATATATCAGGAACGAAACAAATGAAAATATAGACCCCGATTATTGCTTGCAAAATTATTTTGCATTATTTTAATCTTGTAGGCTACCCGCAGGCTAGAATAGTACTTCCCTCTGTACCAGGTGTCGTAAGAGGTGCCAGACTAAGGTACCAGAACAGACAGATGACGGTATATCCATGAAACGGCATAGTAAAATGCTACAAGACTTGAAGAGAATGGGCAGGAGTATACCATCACGCAACGACACTACGATACCCACCATGCCTGCCGAGTGAGGCAATTATAGTTCCCCTTTTGGGTAGTTATGCTCCTAACTTCATACATACTTAGGCTACGGCTAAGAAATATACACCACTGCCCTTGTATTTTTTAGCTTTTAAGGTCAATAATATACTACGTATACAAATAAATATACTTCGTTAATACATAAATTTAACACCCAGACACAGAAAAATATAAATATTATAATATAAATATTTTCTTGGGTGGGGATCGAACCCACGACCTTTGGCGCACAGGACCCATCATTACCAACTGCGCCATAAGGCCCGTCATCATTAGCCACAGACTAGAGTCTAAAAAAAGCAGAGAACTGCTTGTATTTTAAATCACCGGGCCCTCCATCCCATTTTGTATTATTAATAATATATATCAATAAATATTAAACCTTAAAAGCTAGGGAATAATCTAAAGTACGGTGAAGTAATTAAAAGTAAATTAAGAAGTAGTATTTATAAAAATTCTAAAAGGAAAACTTGTTAACAAAATGTATGTGCGTGTGTGTGTATGTGAGACTGAGTGTGTGTTTGCGTTTGCCTTGTTGTATGTGTATGAATGACCTTGTCCTTATAAATAAATTACTGTGTCGAATTTTACATTCATCCGATCGCGCAAAATCCTTTAAAAAGAGGTATAAAGTTTTCACGTCACATATTAGTCTTTTGATACTATATATGAATAATTACTGACCGTCCTTTCACAGAGTCGATGTCGTCGCCCGGAGCGTCTGGCTGCAGCTGCATACCGCCCTGCGCCCACGTCACTGACAGCCAGTCTGAAACAACTGATACATTAACATTAATTAATAGGCGCACCTTTCTAACACGAAATGTAAACACTTTTTGTTTCTTTTTTAACTCAACATTTCATACATTGACCTGACTCTATGATAAGTCGCTTAACGCTCTTGTTTTACGGATGCCAGACAGAAGAGGAATTACAAATTTACTACTATTTAATACCCAGACACAGAACAAACACAAATATCATCATATACTTAAATATTTGCTCTGGGTGGGGATCAAACCTACGACCGTTGGCACACAAGATAGGATCACTACCATCTGCGCCATCGGGCTTGTCAAAACACTATAAAAGAAGTCTTAAGGACGGGCCCGATGGTGCAGATATTAGTGATCCCATCTTGGGTGAGAGGGTGGTGGGTTTGATTCCCACCCAGGATGTACTCTGTTATCTTGCGTCTTTAACTTTTACCACGGAATCAGGTCAAAGTCTTAATTATATATGTTGTGGGAATGAATGAAAACAAATCAACACGTTGTGATCATTTTTGTAGAGACGACTTTTGCTTTCAAGATAAATATATTGACGACTGAGACTAAATCAAAGACTGTGGGGAATATTTTCCTCTTAAGCCTTATAATGTTTGAAATTAATATGCTATTACTTATTAGGAAAAAACGTTGTCGGGTTTTATAATAATTCCTGCAAAAAACTTCTTCAAAATGTAATTATTTATCGAAATACTTAGGCGCCGCTCAAGAAAGTAGTATTTCTAAACAAAAGATGATTATGCTAATTAGGAAATTAATACCCGTTACAATATTAAATTCAAAACGAGTATTTAGCATATAAAGTAACTTGAGTTACCCGCAGAGTAGAATAGTACCTCTCTCCTGTACCGGGTGTTGTGAGAGGCTACTCACGGACCGAAACCGACAGATGGCGGTATATCCATCCGCAACAGTGTAGCTCAAATGCACAGGGCAAGGATAGGCATTCAGGTCACGAAAGCAGCGCCCTGCGATTGACAACACGCTTGCCCAGCGTGGCAAATATGAGCGAAATTCCCCCTTTCTTGGGAAGGCATATGTCCAGCAGTGGGTAAACAATGGTTAATATGATGATTATATAGCTTTGTAATATCATTATCTTTGTTCTTTAGTAAACGGTTGGTAAACTGTAACTGAAAAATCATACACAATATTTTATTTTTCAATACGTGTGAAAAGATGTAAAGTATATATTGTATAACAGTAAAGAAATGGTTATTTACCTTACATTTGCATGTAATACTTCATTTACTATCATTTTATATTATCAATGTCATGGGAAAACTAAAAATCTCAATATTTTTAAGCAAGTATAACAAGCGCTTTTAGATAGTTAAAAAATAACAAAAATATTTGCAAAGCAGGAAGTGCTATGGTAATAATACAATGTCATTATATATAATTCGTAGAAATAAGCCCATCTTAAGCATATCCACTGGCAACAAACGGGTCTTAAACTAAGTTAATTGTGGGTTTAGGGTTGTGTAATATCCAAAAAGGTACCTGCAAAAAAAACTTGTCCAGTTTGCAGGAGTTTCTTACCGGCAACGGCAAATTGTCTGTATAAAGGTTACTTAAAAGCGAGTTATGTGTTAGAATGCACGTTCTGACAGCTATAGGGTATTTAAACTTTAAGTTGGCAACACTTTTTTAACTGGCGGCCATTTCGCCAACTGTCAAGTGATTTATGTTTAGTTTGGTTTGGTATTTCAACATGAAGGACTAATGCCTGAACAACACTTCTAGATTCTGCAAATTGATATTGAACATTATGGTTCTGTTCAAAATACATATCTCGCACTACGTCCATTGTACGGTCAACATACTAGTATATCAAGGCATTTAATTCGGTGAACTATGAAACGTTTTCACACCAAGTTTACTGTAAATGATAATACGCATCCAAAGAGATTTATAGAAAAAGTAAAACATACCGTAGAGTAAGATCCTAATTAGTCTATTCGCCATTATTTGACTGAATTAATTGATTATATTGACGGGCCTAATGACAAAGATGGTAGTAATCCTATTTTTGATTCTCTCCCAAAGCAAATATTTATATAACGATATTTTTATTTGCTCTGTGTCTGGGTGTTAAAAAGATATATGTATTTAAGTATATTTGTGATTCCTCTGTTGTCTGGTGTCAATAACACAAGTGCTTTAAGCGACTTACCACGGAGTCAGGTGAATTTATTATTTAATATGCGAAGGATCCATTTAAAAGTAGATTTTGCGGAAATATCTTGGTTTGCGTGCTTACAAAATACAACTTGTGCAAGAATTAAAGCTTAGCCATCTACCAATGCCACCACCTTCGATGAATAGGCTCAAAATAAGATTGTTATTGATCCCAATTTTCAAAAGCGAATTTTGTTTAGCGGTATAGCTTACTTTTGGTTGAACGGATACGTCAATTAACGAACAATAATCTTCAAGTGAATTTTAAGATACAGTAATAGCCAAAAACACTGATTGGTGTGCCTTTTGGGCTGACAGAATGTCTGTGCTTCTTTAAAACCAATGCAAGTCAGAACGTCATATAGTGACCACGATAGAGCAATGACTTTAACAAGCGTTGTGATGCGACAACACGGCGCCTCGTGTGATCGCCACATCACTCTAGATTTTTAACAAACTCTTTTACAGTGACGGCTATACGACTCTGGAACGAGCTTCCGTTGAATATTAAGCAATCTCCAAACAAATTTATCTTGAAACGCTGTCTTCGTACTTTATTTACTGATGCTGCTTCTCTAACTTAAAACCCTATTTCTGATGTACGTTATTTTATGTGCATATATATATATACATAATGTACATATACATATATATGTATATACATATATTTTTTTATATTTTTTTATATCATATGCATTTATTGTGTTTATTATATATATATTATTTTTTACTGTTAAGTGTAATGGTTGTCTCAGAGATAATGCCATCTGGCATTAAGTCCGCCATTTGTACATTTTGTAACATTTTGTGCAATTAAGTTAAATAAATAAAAAAAAATAAAATTAAATAAATGTGATGTGACACAGGTCGTGCCAAAATTGATTTATTCAAGGAAACATTTGATAGCTGCATAGTTTCACGTTTCGGACAAGTGAATTGCACTGCAAGATAGTGCGACTACGCCACTTGACTGTTTTCTATGTGGATATGTAGAGTCGCTAGTCTACGCCGATAAACCCATAACGATTGACCACTTGGATTACTACATTCCGTATTATTATATAGGCTATATATGGCCACAAATGTTGGAAAAAGTAATCGAAAATTGGACCTCTAGATTAGAATACGCACGAGCCAGTCGTGGCGGTCAAACCCCAGAAATCATATTTAAATTATAATGCCAGAAAATTATATGTCGAATAAAGTAATCCCATATCAATGAACATATATTCCATTTATCCAATTTACTCTACCTCTATAAAAATCAACCGATATAAAACAGTGAAAACATCAATTGCAAATAACGCTTAAAAATAAACTGAATAGTTTAAAAACAAAACAATACAACAGTTCACAGTTCTCTGATCCAATTTAGTCGGACTATTATAATGATGTCCTGATACATATGGTGTAATCCCCGAGCGAGCTGGCTGACTCCGAGCTCGGTATTGTGTTTAGTCATATTGCATCAAAGTTAAGGGAGGATTAAGGTCTAAATCTGTATTGATGAATAACAGAATATTCATGTTCATGCGAAAAGCCACGAGTATTGTTTTTAAACTATTATATCAATTTACTAGCAGCCCGACCCTTCTTCGCACGAGTATTAAACAAACATGAACTTTAAAACACGAAAGTAACTAAACGTAAAAAAACTTTCTGCTTCGAATTACACTGTTACAGCTGTGCGTACGTCTCTATATGTCAGTGAAAACTTTTCCTTTTATATATATAGACTTATTATTATAACTGAAACATCTGATATAACATGAATATTAAAAATAATTAAACCGCGTTTATACCTTTCGGGACTTGGACATAACTATTATGTATTAGTATTATTTTAGTATAACAATATTATATACTAATTTGAGATGATCATACAATAATTAAGTCGTACACAAATAATATAGAACCAAATAGAAAAACAATGTGAAATTGTAGGGTGTCTATTAGTCTATATCTTAAATCCAAGTGTTTATGAAAACACTAGTTCCATGCTTCCACAACTTTTTACTCGTACTAATTAATAATTAATTAATATAATATTTCCCACCGGATCTGATCGGGAGTACTTCCAACAAATCAAACTTTAATAAATATTCAGATATAAAAGGAAGACTTATAAGTCTTTTACCAACTCAAATAGGCAGATGTGAGGTATCTGTTTATTAAGCTCTAAAAATTAAATGAAGCCGTAGGTTACCGGCATAGTAGAATAGACACTCCTACTGCATCAGGCGACTAAGGTACCAAAACCGACCGATGGCGGAACAGTGCACCATAAATGTACAGGGCGGGGATGGACAGCAGCATCCCCGTCCAGAAAGCTGCGCTCTGCGACTGCCAACACGCTTGCCCAGCGCGGCAATTATGGGCATAATTCCTACTTTTTTGGGAAGGCCTATGTCCAGCAGTGGACTTTCAATGGCTGGTATGATGATGAAGATGATGAATAATTAAATGTATTACATTCTCTTATAACAATTACAAGATATTGCTTTTGAGAATGACTGAATGAGTGCATAATAGGCATGGAACAATATGGTAAAAATCACTCATTAAATATTGAAATAGTGGCAACACTATACGAGGGGTGATCCAAAAGTGATGATAATCGGTTATTTCCAGTGCACATAAAAATCCAAAAAAAATCATGTATATTGCTATACTACACACTAGTTCAGGCTAGAAAAATCATATAAATAGGCCATGATTTCCAGGAGCTACATTCATTTGAATTCGACCTGTCGGAGTAAGTACATCAAAATGGAGAAAAAAGAAATTAGAGCCGTCATCAAGCACCTCTGCTTGAAAAAATTATCTACCAAAGACATACACAGCGACTTGGTGGAAACATTAGGGGACTCTGCTTCTCCTTATTCCACAGTTGCACGCTGGACCAAGGAGTTTAAGTTGGGCAGAACATCGACAGAAGACGAACCTCGAGAAGGACGCCCATCCACGTCCCTCACTGAGGATAACGTGAAAAAAGTTAAAGATATCGTGTTGGCAGATCGAAGAGTGACCATCAGGCACGTAGCTGAGGTCACAAGGATTTCATATGGCAGTATCCAAAGAATCTTCGCAAATGAATTGCATATGAAAAAGGTGTCAGCGCGTTGGGTACCGAGAATGTTAACCGACGAACAAAAGAAGAAACGAATTGACACTTCCAAGGCTAATCTCGAAAAGTTACAACTTGACCAGGAAAATTTTTTGTCACGTTTTGTGACCATGGACGAGACCTGGATCCATCATTTCGATCCTGAAACGAAACAGCAGTCAATGACGTGGAAACGAGCCTCCTCACCGACGCCGAAGAAATTCAAAGTGTCGAGTTCGGCGGGGAAGGTTATGGCCTCCGTGTTCTGGGACGCAGAAGGAATTATAATGGTGGATTATTTGGAAAAGGGAGCCACTATTACAGGCTCTTACTATGCAGACCAAATAAAAAGATTGCGGGAGGCCATCAAGGAAAAAAGACGCGGCAAGCTGCGCGCTGGAGTGCTGTTTCATCAAGACAATGCACCGGCTCACAAAGCTGCAGTTGCGATAGCTGCCATTCAAGAAATGGGATTTGAATTGGTCGAACACCCTCCCTATTCGCCAGATCTAGCTCCCAGCGACTTCTATCTCTTTCCTCGGCTCAAGGAACACCTCCGAGGCAAGAAATTTGAAGACGATAGCGAAGTGATGTCCGCTGTAGAGGCTTTTTTGGAGAGTCAAGAAAAAGATTTTTTTTAAAGGGAATTTTAGGTTTAGAAAAAAGATGGACTAAATGCATTAACTTGTTAGGAGACTATGTAGAAAAATAAATTAAAAAATTTGGTATAATCATGTTTTTTAATATTCATTATCATTACTTTTGGATCACCCCTAGTAATTTCTTAATTGTAATAACAAACTTTACACTAAGTATTTAATTTAGCCGATAACGACTAATAGATTTTGAGTAAGCGTTCATTTGGTATGCATGGATTACAAGGTTCTGCTAAATATGTATCTGACAATCCTGTACATAAGGATTTACTTTACTTTCAACAATATTATCTAAACAAAATTAAGCAACTGATTTTCGTATAGTAGTCATAGGTAAATTTTGCTAATATGACATCAATATAGCTATAGGCGTCCCACAAGGCTTTAATTTGGGACCATGTATTTGTGACAAATGGTTCTCGAGTAACTGCTACACCAGATTCTTATAAAATTGTGCATTTCAAAAACTGGTATGCTAATGATTATATACGTGAATAAATAAATGAATGACTGTTCAAGTGCTTTACTCTAGCTTTACTACAGTGATGTAGTAATTAAATGTATTCAGTTATTTAAGCTTGAGTTACTGACATCTATCGTGACTTAAGTGTTTTTGAATACAAATTTAACTTGTGTAAACCTTTACAAAAAAAGGAAGTAGCCCTCTTTCAGATTCCCTTTCTATCTAACTAGGACCTTTGACTAAGAATGCTATTACAAGTACAACAACTGACCTACTTTTGAACATATCGGTATAATTTACTTTTACAAGGTAATCACGCAAAAATACCAGAGAAGTCTACAAAAACAGGTATCAACAAAATTCATGTCACACTTATTTCAAATTGAAGATTTCCACCGATGACTTTTAGTAGGTTGACAAAGGAAAAACATACATGGTACGAAAGGATAAGACAATACTTACAAAAATCACAATAAACACCTTCTTTCTAAACTACTACGGCAATTCGCAATTTTAGTAGAATGAGATATAATAATATACGGAGAATTTCGAAATCATTTTGAATACACATTACACGTGCTCATCTTCTTAAAGGAAATAATTTCGTGGAATATGTGAACGGTTCCAAGGCCATACTAGCGAAGCGTGTCTCCAGGAAGTATATTAAATTACGCAAGTGTTGAAGTCATTTAATTTTAGAGAGACGAATAAAACAACAGATTTCAGGCAGAATCAGGAAATGGTAATAAAAGCATTTTAATACTCTAATTAATCTCTTTGAAATATATAATCTATCAACATCATCATATCAGCTATAAAATCCACTGTTGGACATAGGCCTTCCCAAGGTATTTATGCTCATAATTGCCGCGCTGAGCAGGTTCATGCCTGCTCAGAGCGGCATCGCAGTTAATCGCAGACCGCTACTTCGCGACTGAACATGCTGCCCATCCCCGCACTGTATAATTTGAGCTGTGCTGTTTCCGATGGATATAACGCCGTTTGTCGGTTTTAGTACCTCAGTGACCCCTCACGACAACTGGTACAGGAAGAGGTTATACTCTACTCAGCCTTACCCTACAGCTTACACTGTATGGCAATCACGAAGTCAGCTAAACGCACGTAATCAAAAAAATTGTATTGACTTTTAGTTCCCATTGTACTTTACAAATACTAATTTGAAAATATTAGAATGTTTTTGGGAGATTTCCTACATATCTGGATACTATCTTCGATCCACAAATTAGCACGCACGAAGGTATAATAAAAATAATAATATACTCTTTATTGTATACCAAGAAAAATAACACAAAACATGGAAAAGTAGATACAAGTGGCGGCCTTATTAAATTTCATTTCAATAAATCAATTTATATGGTATCAAAATAAAAAGTCGAAGAGTTAAGCTCTTTATTTCAAAACCAAAATTTCAACACGTATAGTAAAATAGAAGAACGACTCTGAAAAAAATCATTTATCCCCTTTTTCACCTCCCAGATTAGGTGTTAACCAAAAATTCATAAAACATTTATTTATTTATTTTCTTTAGGACTACATTTACATTCTCAAGCCAAAATACTAATTTCATATTTAAGTGATCGATTTTGGAAAATATCGAACTTGTGTTTCATTAAATCATGTCACAGAGCATTATCATAAGATTCCAAACATGTGAACACAAACTAAAAATGTTACATAAAATCATTGATACCCTTTTTTCTTTTTCAGGGGGAGAATATCGCAAAATCTCTTCTTACTTACTTCTTAGTAGCCGAAGGTGGCGTTGTTGATCAGTCAGTCTGGACATATTATTTTATTCGTATAAAATAAAGAAATCTCTGATATTTGTAAAGAACATGTGTATACATATATATTACAAAAACATATACCTACATAGAGCAGATATAAATACGCCACAGATTTATGTTAGTACAATCTTATGTTATCGCTAACTCAGCTATACATGATCCAATGCTTAGGATTGCTATTTGCAGATCTTGTAATTATTATTGACAAGCGTATAATAAGCTTATGGAAAGACAGAATCTGTAATGAACATAATCATAGAACATTGCATTTAATATCCGTTATAGGACACGTCTACAACATTATTTTCATACTTTTTTAAATCGGGAAAGCTCTGAACGCGTTCAATTGAAATCTAGAGAGGTATTGCTAAAACTCATGGAAAGATCATCTGCTTCAGAATCTTACTCTCACCTGTACGTATTATTGTTCCTGTTTGAAGAGTAAAAAAGGCAGTGAAACTGACATTGAGTAATGTGGCATAATATCATACGCACAGATATCCTTGCAATGTATTTTACTATATTTTTAATTTAAAAAAGGATGATCCAGACCCTAGTTATATTTCATTAGCAAAAACATTTTGTATCTTGAAAACAAATTCCTTTTCAGATAAAAAAAACACGAAATCTTTTACCGCACATTTAATTCAAGCAAACTTTTCTCCCTTATTGATCTGAATGGGTACCAACGACCAGCCTAACTTGGCCTCCGATCTTGCCTTATTAAGGCCAGCTTCTGTTCGGAGCTTAACCGTAACCCGAACCCGGGAGAGCTCAGCTTACACCGCTCCGCAATAACTCAAAATTCGTAACAAGGATGTGTCAGAAGCAGCTTTGTTAACTGGATTAAAGATATCTGTGTAACGCGTGTAATTTATTATTCGTATTTGAGAAAACGCGTCAGTATTTAACAAAATACTATCAAATTTATGCTGTATATTCTTACGATTTTTAAAAATATATTTTATAAGTTGTTTCATAAATATTTCTGAGAATCAATGCGTAATTTAAGTGCCGGAACCGAACACATGGCGGTAAATCCACCGGAAAATCAGCCAAAATACATGCGTATAGGCATAGCATCATCGGATCAATACCATCACCGTCGCAAATAGGCGTTTTGCAATTGCCACTACGCGTACTTAGCGTGAAATTTATGGGTTAAATTCCCCCATGAGTCATATGATGATGAACGCGTACACTCCTCATAGAACTACTTCTTATTAAACTTTAACCATTTGTATGACGTTCCGGTTAATTTGCAGCTAACATTTTTAAAGGTCTACATAAACTGACATTAAAAAGTTTTCTCTTTAATAATAGAAGACTCGTAATTTAACTTTCATGGTGCACCGAGTAGAATTGTATACTGGCAGAGTAGAATAGTACCTCCCCCTGTACCAGGTGTCAAAAGAAGCAACTAAGGTACTAGAACAGGCAGATGGCGGGATATCCATTTACTCTGCGATTGCTGAAAAATGTCCCCTTACTTGGGGAAGCCTATGTCCAGCAGTGGACTTCTAATTGCCAGTAATGATTATGACTTTCATGGTAGCTAAATTAGGCTTATATTTGTAATCAGCAGCTTTAGTAAAACACTTAAAGGTAATCTCCTAGCAGGTGTATCTCAGACAATAAATTAGAAACTGTCCAATAAAGGAACGAGAACTTACTTTCTCTTCGTATATTTAAAATTTAGATTGCTAGAAATCTATTTAGAAATTTAGGTAATGTACCTTTTAACTTTTTTAATGTAGGTTTTAACAGTTATTCGAGATACTGATCTCAATAAAAACCCTGTTGACCTTTTTAAGTTAAAAAAGGAATGTGTTGTCTTTAATCATTAATATAAATAAGATTAGAATTGATTCCAAGACATACAAAGGTTGTTTAAGTCAAATTGACAGAGTAATTATTATGTTACTCAAATTCAGGCGTAAATCTTATCATTTCAGGGAAAAAACACTTGTGCACTAACTAAAAGAAATACTTTAATCAAATATATAAGTTGTATATTTTTTACCAGATTTTTTTCAAATCAGTAAGACATTATAAAAAATTTAGTTTACAGACAGGTATACTTGCCCGCGCAAATTGCTGGTATAAGTCATGGCAGCTTGTAAATGCTCCTATCATCGCAATGATATAACCAGCGGGCAATCCTCTAACTTAAGATATTACCCAGGGATACCAATGGCTAATTGAAAAACCGATAATTGCTGTTTGGTGGCAGAAATAAATTAAAGTTCCCATTCTCATGGACCCGTTTGTAGACCACTTTTGTAAAAGCCTCAAGTATTACCAAACTATTCTGCCATACCGAAGTACATCCATGGGGCTTTGAACTGCTTCGAATGCCACAAATCTAGGACTATTGCAAATAAATATCAGTCCTCAACCTCTTGCTTTTTAGCATAGCAATATTGTTTGACATGTCAAATACAGCCTGTAGAAGTCAACTGCTGGACATAAGTCTCCCCAAGAAAGGGGGAATTTTGCCCATAACTGCCACACTGGTCAAGTGTGTTTGCAATCGCAAAACGCAGCTTTCGCGACGGGGATGCTGCTGCCCATCTCCAACCTGTGCCTTTGAGCTACACTATTTCGGATATACCACCATTCGTCGATTCTGGTCCCTTAGTCAGCTCTTCCGACATTTGGTAGAGAGTAAAGTGCTAATCTACTCTGCCGGTACCTCACGGCCTCAAAGACAATATTATTTTTCAAATCTCTTTTAAAACAGACTATAAGTTGAAGTGTCCGCAAAAGCCCGCTGCAAACCGTGACTGACCTTGAACAGCACTAGGGCCCGATGGCGCATTTGGTATTGTTTCTATTTTATGAGTCAAGAGTTGGATACCCACCCAGAACAAATGTTTTTCTTGATTATTTATTTGTTTTCGTTCTGAAAGTCTGGAAGCTAATTTGTGCTAAAATATTATACTTTTAAAATGAAACATATGTTAACTTCACATTTTACGTATAATATTTTAGTAAACTTACGGAAACAGTTATATCAGAAATCGATTGTGACAGTTAATACTAGAGCGGTTTGATAAGTCAGTGACTTTGAATTATCCGCGCAGTTATTCCAAATGCACCAGTGCTACCGTCAACTGTAATTTATTAGTGGGCAACTGTCAAATTTTGAGCAACCTATGTTATGCAGTTGGTGTTTGCAAAGTTTCTTTTTAAAGCAGACAACCTCGTAAATTTTACGAAAATGGAAAGAAGTGAATTTTGTGTGGTGATTAAGCATTACTTTTTACGAAAAAAAAACATCACTGGCACTAAGGAATAGTTTGATAAATACTACGGGGATTCGGCGCCATCAATTTCAACTGTAAATAAGTGGTTTACACAGTTCCGTCGTGGTTGTATCAGTAGGTACTCGTAGTTGGAAACCGAAATAAATCATTGCTTTTCTATTTTAAGGATGCTGATAGGTGATTTTCATTTCTTTTTTCTTATTAAAATCGAAAGGAATTTATAGTTTGTGATAAATACTAAAATTGATTGATATATTTGTTTTTATATTATTCAATGCTATTTTTCCGGGACGTGAAATAAAAATTGTGGATTTGATTCCCACCTAGGACAACACCACATATGATGAAAATTTATATTTAAACTGTGTCTTATAAATATATATAGATAATACATCTATATATATTTAAATATTATATATGTGAATTCTCTGATGTCAGATATCTATAGCACAAGTGCTATAAGTTGCTTATCTCAGTCAGGTCAATGTGTGAGATGTCGTGTTTTCTTGATAATTCAGGAAGTGATTTCTCAAAACTGTAACACTAGAGGTTACCTTTTAAAAGGGTCGTCAGTTCACAAGGTTGGCGATATGCTAGAGATATCTTTGTGATGACACGAGCGTCTACAGGCTGCGGTCAAGTTTACCATAAGCTATGCTAGCAAATGTTTGCTGACTTCATAATTTAAAAAAGACGGATATATACAAAAAATATGATCTTGTTTACATTATACGGTATCCATGTAATGTACCGTTGCGGAAAAATGCTTGGAATAAAGCCTATATTATTAAGCTATGCTTTACCGGCAGATAAGAATAGTACCTCCCCTGTACCAGATGTAGTAAAAGGCGGCTAAGGTATCAAATCAAATGAAAGATGGTAGTATATCCATCCAAGACAGAGTAGCTCAAATGCAAAGGATGGGCAGCAGCATCCCCGACGCGATAGCTGTGCTCTGCGATTGCCAACACGTTTGCCCAGTGTGGCAATTAAGGGCAAAATTTCTCCATTAATGGGGAGACCTATGTCCAGTAGTGAGCATTTAATGGTTGTAAGGATGATGAATCCTATACTTTTTATACATCTATATACTTTTGAACGTAAACAAAAATATGTATCGTAACAGGAATTTGCATTGAAATTGACACTCTTTTGTTTTATAATCTTTTTTTGTTTTACTAAATAACACCGGAGCGGTTTCCAGAACGGATTCAGTTGAAATGAAAAACAAGGTCTAAATAACGGCATCCATCAAATATTCAAATTGGTATTGTTTTTCGAGAGAGAGAGTTTTTTTTATCATTGAGTACACAACCGTTTGTTTAAAAGGCTCAATCAAATTGTTAATTGTTTTATAGCATTCGTAAATTGTATACGGCATTGTGATTAGATCCTTCAACTCTCAAATATGTTTGATATTTTATAAATTTTTGGTACAATCAACTTTAAACTGAACTGAAAATTAGATTAATTAATCAGAGTACAATAATAACTCCTCCTGTACCAGGTATTGTAAGGCGACTGAGGTACTGAAACCGACTAATGACGGTATACCTGAAAAACCATAGCCCAAATGCAACAGGGCGGGAATGGGCAGCAGCATCCCCGTCGGGAAGTTACGCTCTGTGATTGCCACCACGCCTGCCTTGCGCAGCAATTATGGGCAAATTTCTCCTCTTTTTTGGGAAAGCCTATGTCCATTAGTGAATGTTCACTGGCTGCTATGACGATTCTCGTTCATAAATAGCATTGTATCGCAAGCTTAAATTATTAATTACATTCGTAAACAACAAGTCCGTAATCTTTACAAAGAATCTCTTTAATATGAACCAGGTATAAAAGTAGAATAAGGGTTTCTAAATAATACACAAACTAACTATATTCTGTCCAGGTAAGAAGATAATTTTTATCCCTTTGCTAGATTGTCTGAAATCCTTAAAAGTTCTTGAGACGAGGTCACAAATTTGCCGTTGCCGTTGCTAGCGCCTATAAACTACATTGACTGCTCATCGTATGAGCCGTAGGACATCCTCTAAGAAGAATTTTGCTTACAATATGACCGTATATTCTTCTGAAACAGATTCTCACTTCTTATGCCTCAGGACTATGCCAGACTATTGGCACAAAAAAAATATTCATAATTGTCGAAACTGCTAGACCTTAGCTGAGGACTATTACACGATTTTAGGACTTGAAGTACCTTAGAGTAGAATAGTACTTCCCTCTGTACCAGGTGTCATAAGAGGCGACAAAAGACTATCCATCCGAAGCAGTGTATCTCAAACGCAGAGGATGGGTATGGGCAGCAGCATCCCCGTCGCGATAGCTGTGCTCTGCAACTACCAACACGCTTACCCAGCACAACAAATAATTAGACGTTAAATTAAAGATCTACAGGAATACAACTCTAGCAGTTACGTATACCTACCCTAAAGTTACGCATGTTACTCCGGATCATTGTTTAAGCCCTATTTTTAAATATTTAGGATATGTTTCGCGATTCCATTTCATAATACTTTTATATTACATACATTTCATTATATTTTGATATATAAATAAAAAATAAATATATTTCCACGTCTCATACATTGACCTCATTTCGCGATAATTTACTTTAAACACTTGTGTAACGGACATCAGCAATAAAATAATCACAAATATACTACTTAAATACATATACTTAACACCCAGACACTAAAAAAACATAAATATCATCATATAAATATATGTCGTGGGTGGGCTCAAATCTTTCGACCAATTAAACGACCTTTCGGAGCACAAAACAGGATTCCGACTACCTGCCATCGTGTCCGTCATATATTGTTATACCGCCATCTGTTAGCAGTAAGCGACAACACCACTTCAACCAATATGTTCACCCTGATATTTCTTTACTTTCAAATGAAATATGAAGAAATTAATTCCTAATACATGATATTGGGCAGACAATAAAATATCCAGATTTCACATCAGCTATATAAAATGAATATCATGTACAAAAGCGGGCCGGAGTGCCCATAAAAATGGCCCAAATGACCAGAATAAAGTATCTGGGGTCGCTTCTCTCGCATCAAAAGCGCGCCGAGCGCCGAAAGGGTCAAATTTTAATTAGCCAGAGGTACCCTGCTTAATATTTGGACCCAAGCTGACGGGACCAATACTTGTTTAATCCTTAGGTTCCCGATTTTTAAGTGCTTACTCGTTGTGATTTTTGAACAGTCAGCGTTTTGGCTTAAATTTTGTAATACTTCCAGGGATCATAATTTATTAATGAGACGAAGTGCTTAACGCATTGTTCAAAAAAACTGTTAAATATCTGAAACATTTTTTTATCTTTATATGCTTTGTTGTATACAGAGGTTTTTAAAATTACGTTATAACGTCCCAATAAATGACCCTGTCAAGGCATTGTAGATTGAGTCGACAGTCTTGGAGTATCTTAAATTGAACATATTTTATAATATTATAACGAACCTATTACTAGACTCAAACTTCAATTCCAGAACCACTAAAAAAAGAGGGCGGGGCCTCTCATAGATGAGAGGTCCGATGCCCATTTTTGTCCTGCGTGCCCCGCGGCCGCGTGTTTAGGTACTGTCGCGCCCGCAAATCTCGCGGAATCTGAGCGGGATCGACGGCGATCACCCGAGAACGCCTCTAAAGGTTCGACCTAGGCTCGAGCGGTCATCGTTGGGGGTGAATTTTAAAATACAGCAAAAGATGTTGGACGGAGTGAGCCCCGCAGCATGTGCAGTGTTATTTAGTGTTGTGCCAGTGAGAGGGCGGGAAAGGGCTGCGATTTTCGCAGAATCTTATCGAGCGGGTATAATAACATTATGTTATACGGAACCGATGGCGCAGGTGGTATATATATGTATTTAAGAAGTATATTTGTGATTTCTGTATTGTTTGGTGTCCGTAACACAAGTGCTTTAAGCGACTTAACTCAGGGTCAGGTCTATGTATAAGATGTTGTGGGAATTTATTATTTTTATAATTACTTAAACGAAGGTCGAATATCATTATGGTTAGTACGGTATCGTGTTAAACGGAAAACTACTCTATGTAGAGTAGTTTTCCGTGAGAGAAACGATGAGAGATGTTACGTGAAGTCTGCGAGACTGTAAAACATAGGCTAGGTAACGCCCAACCACATTAGTATGCCCAGTATGAGCTGTGTGGGAGAGGGTATCAATGCCTCATTCAATAATCGTCTACATTAGTACCTGACTCTGACCCGCTGCTTACCGCCAAATAGTTGAGTTCGCATATATTTGTTTCCGTTTGCAAAATGAAAGACAGTGTCTTCAAGTCACAAGATTGGGAATGTGATAGAATTACATTGCACATAATGCTTTTTTCATTTGCATTGCCATGAGGTGCCGTGAGGCAGAGTAGAATCGTAACTCTCTCGGTTTTTCAAAAATCTGTTATGAATGGAGAAATTTTAATGGCTGAGGAAAAGAAATGTACGCCAGGACCGCGTCGTTGAAACCAGTGCTGGCGGGTTATCAGTCGGATTTTTGTATTGATACAGTATCGTGAAAACAATGCAAGCGCCATGCAGTATTATATGAGGTATGGAGTTTAAGTGTTGTCTTTTGCCTTTCTACTAACGTCATTTATTGCTCCGTATCTATAGTGAGAAACGCCACACTTAAAGTTTTCTGCGGCAAAAATTGAAACATTATTATAGATTACATTATAGAGGAATCTTTGATTCGGTGAGTTGATGACCTTTTATGAAGCAATCCGTGAGGAACAAACACACAAAGATGAAAAGGTCAATGGTATTATAAGCCACTTTTAAACCCACGCATAATTCCACACAGAGAGTAAATATTAATTGGGGTATTCGTTGATTAACTAGTCCTTAATCATTTGCTGGAAATCCGAGCTCATTAGACCGCTGATCACACAGATATTTAAAGGCTGCCTTAAAATCTTTATCCAAAGCACTACTTAAAATTACAAACACTATTTCTAATAAAAAAAACTTGTCAAAGAGAAGGATAGTACCTTCCCCTGTACCAAGTGTTGTGTGTTGGGTGGATATACCGCCACCTGTCAGTTCTGGTACCTTAGTCGCCTCTTACGACAGCCGGTACAGAGGAAGATAGTATTCTACTACTGCCGGTAACTTACAGCGTTCTGCAATGATATTTTCATATTTTCCCACTTTTATTTGCCTATCACTAAACCAGTACTTTGATATTAGGTAGAACCGCTATGAATAGACTTAGTTATAAAACGTAGAAACAGTTTGATAAGGGTTGACACGGACAGACGTTTTTATAATACTTCGTACTATCCCTTGTTTGAAGAAGTTTATTTGCTTACCGTCTGCATATTTTTGGCTAAACTTACACATGGAAATAAACGTACAAAATTAGTAACCGTGACAACTTTTTATATAGCTTACTTAAAACTTTTTAAAAGGATTGAGTCTATACACCTATAACGCCTTGACCAATTCAGCTATTATTTTTTTGCGATTTACATGCAAAAGTATTTCCCTTAAGGTCCACGGAAAGTTTTACATTACAAGAATACTAACTAAAGTATAATTTATGATTTATTATTCTGTGCGTGATATTTTTTAACTTTCACTTTTCTTGAAAAACACTTTTCTTTTTTTTCAAACAAGTGACGTATATTGTCAACGTCAATTTAAACAAAAATACTGAATGTAGTCAGAGTGGGCGCTGGTTTTAAATATTGCGAGACTTAGGATAATTTGTGATTGTATAGTCTGAGTACAGGCAAGGACTTTCATCTAGGTAACTTGGAGTTATTATGTCACAATACCCACTAATTTCTCCGCCTCTATCTATAAAACGGAGACCGGAAAAGCGTGTTCGCATTGTTGTGTTATTGCTCCTATTTGGCTGTAGAAATAGTTGAGTACCAATGCAGACGACCTTTGTATGAGGTCTGCGTCATGTACTGTTATTATTTAATTCATATATTGGTAGGGATTTCTTTTTTGCCCGGGAAAAGTTCTCACGCACCATACCTCCTGAGTATAGCTGAGTACCTTATCCCCACAATAACAACTTAAACATAGAGACAAAACCAATAAACCACATGGGATAACCCACAACATCGAATACATTGACCCGACACTGTGGTAAGTCGCTTAAAGCACTCGTGTTACGGACGTTGCACAACAGAGGAATCACAAATATACTACTTAAATACATATATTTGACATCCAGACACAGAACAGATTTTTTCATACGAGCCATTGAAAGGCCACTGCTAGACATAGGCCTCCCCAAGAAAAGAAGTATGTTGCCGATAATTTCCACGCTAGGCAAGCTTGTTGGCAATCCCAAAGAGCAGCTTTCATGACGGAGAAGCTGCTACCTATCCCCGCCATTTGCATTATAACTCAAATATCATCATATAAATATTTGTTCTGGGTGAGGATCGAATCCACGACCCTTGGCGCATTAGATAGGATTACTGCAATCTGCACTATTGGGCCCCAACAGCCCATTTTGTATGAAGTCTACTTTCTGTATATGTTTTTAAACCAGTATCGATTATATTTATTTACATATCGATACCAACAACTCTTTTAATTTATTCCAATCGTTCAACTTCCCGAGTGTTGTGACCTTTATCCAAGGGTTTCAGTATACAAAGTTGGGTTATTTATTTGGGGCCTTCCATCAGAGAACTGCTCTTATATGTCATCGTATATATATCATCTGTATATATATGATTTTAAAATCAAAGAACGATCTGCGTTGACACTGGACTGCTATTACAAAAAGCTTTTTCTAAAGCAATGTGCGATCGCTTTCAAATATTCTCTATTACTATTACATTAATTGATCTTCTACGATTTTAAAAAACCTTTTAATGGATTTTCGTGGAAAACCTTTATAGTAAATTTCATTCGAATATAACCGTTTTATTTATATATATTAATATTTTTTTGCTTATTGTGATCCGTTTGATCCAAATTGAGAGGGTAGTATTTATTTCAATTTTGTAATCAAAATATTTTTTTCATGAAAAATATAAAAATAAACCAATGTTTAACTAACAACGTGTTTTAGATTAGTTACTACGCTTCATATTAATTTTAATTTTAGAGATGCGTCACGTCATGATATCTTACAAAACAAAAGAATGACAAAGAATATTTATTGACCCCACAACATTAATAAGGAAAAAAAAATACAACACAATAAGTAAGTCGTAGAGAAGAAAAAAAAAGAACGGAAAAAGCAAAGAATGTAAAATAAAACTAAGATGTGAAGATGACGGTCAATTAGGTACCTGCCTCAGCATAAACTACAGTGACATCGCGTAGGATGCCATTGCAGTGTTGGTCTTCCGACAGGACCCAATAGTAACGCCTTCATCATCATCGTTCTAGCCATTATAAGTCACCTGCTAGACAAAGGCCGCCTCAAAAAGGGAGAATTTTGTCCATAATTGCCGTTTTTGAACTGCACTGTTTCAAAGTTACTTTTATAAATATACAAATGATATGCTCATATATATATATAAGGTTACGATCGCGAACGTTTTTAAGAATTAATGAAACTTAACAATAACAAAGCTTATATATCAGGACAATACATAGGTTATAATTTATAAAGATATGTAGTACATATTATAAAATCATATTGGAGGAATTCATTTTAAAATTAACACATATTATTTATTATTGTATAACAAAATTATGCATTACATAAGAGAGACATGTGCGACCCAAAGGTCCCCAGAATGCTTAGCATTTTCACGCTGCACAGCAAGCGAGATCTTCTGCATCAAAAAAATCCAATCCTCGGTCCACCAAACGCCTTCCTAATTCTTTGATAAAGCAGTTTCCGTCGCGAGTGCTAAAACGATTGCCCAGCGTGGCAATATCAGGCAATATTCCCCCTTTCTTATGAAGGCTCATGTCCAGCAGTGGACTTTCATTTGCTGGTATGATGATGAAGATGGTAATATTAAAGTGTGTTGTCCCGGTTTCCGACTGGATGGGATTGGGCGGCGGCGATATTTATTATTGTTGACGATTTGAAAGTGTTTGTAATGGGCCCACTTGAATAAATAATATTTGAATTGATATGGATTCTGTTTATCCAACAAGTATTGTTTTGTTGTTTTCCCAAAAGTCTGTAGAGGTTTCGCGTGAAAAAACGTCGTTGTGGTAAAAGCCGATTGAAATAAACACAATTTGTTTTTTATCGGTACATTAGTACTTTCTTAACGCCTATGCTTATTTTATTTTGTTTTTATTCTTTGTAAGGGATTGTTGTGGATTGCTTATGTGGATTCTGTCACCCACAATACAATGGCTCTTTAGCCATTACAGAAGGTATAGATGCAAAATGGATGCAATAAGTCTGTACGTAGAGTAATTAAAGTTGTTAAAGAAGACTTTGAATGGAGCAGTATTTAATACATTTTTGTCAATATTACTCTTGCAATGACAGCACTTGTGGACACCAATAACATTTTGCATATCCCATATTTGTTAAATCGGTCAAACACAAAATGTCGAAACTCAAATGTAATATCGTGGGAAGCTTTATTTATTTGATTATAATACTGATATCGCGTGGCGAGGGGTCGGGGGGGGGGGGGGGGTTACAATTGGAAAAAAATATAATTTTGACGCATCCTTTTGTGGTGCTTTTACGATGTTCATTTGTTATAGCCTTTTTATTATTTTTAACATCGTATCAACATACAATCATAATCGGCGTGATACTAAGCGTCACTGCAGCCTATAAACCTTGAGACTTGAACGTATTATGTCACATTACCCAGTAATTTCAGTGCCTATTTCAACCTTCAAACCAGAACACAGCATTGCAAATACAACTGTTTGGCGATATAATCAGGTGATAGTGAGGTACCAATGCAAACGACCTGTAAATGACGTATAGTTCATGTACCTATGTATACCGCTAAATAGCATAGCTTTGCTGCGTTTGCTGTGTTATGGTTTGAAGAGTAAGATAAGCAGATACTGAATATCTTGATCGTAAATCCTTAAACTACTAAATTGCATTTACATGAGGAAAACCTCATACAAAAGGTCGTCTGTATTGGTATCTCACTCTCACCTATTTCTACCGGCAAATAGCAAGTATTCGCATTGCTATGTTTCAGTCTGAAGGTTGAGAGAGGCAGTTTAATTACCCAGTAAACGCACTGCCTCTCTCATGGCATAATATCCTCAATTCACAATATCACAAGAATATCCCTCGCGCGGCAACATGTTGGTGATATTACGAAGCTGCAATGACGTTTATTACCACGCGCACTGTATGCTAGTTCGTCGACCTGGTCTAATAAAAAAAAAGTTGCTGTGCAAAAAAAGAAGAGAAGCTGTGCCTCTTATCATCTCGGGAACAGTATGGCCGTCGGATACCGCAAAAAATCCCTTTCATTTACTTCTACCGCTAATCTATTAGGTATATATGCGATGCAGGGTGTTTAACGTCCTCAGTACAGCAATAAAGTATCGGCTGAGTTTATTCAAAGTATCGGTTAGCAACTCTGATAACAGTTGATCACTATATCAGTTTGCTATCACCGTGTTATAGCGTTATACCCACTCGAAACAGCGAAGCTAGAAGTATTGAACAGGCTCCATGGCGCAGATGGTAGTGATTTAATATCGTACGCCAAGGGTTTTGGGCTCAATCCCCATTCAGGATAAATATTATGTGAGGATATTTATGATTTTTCTGTGTCTAGGTGTTAAATGTAAGCATTTAAGGAGTATATTAGTGATTCCTCTAAGTGCTTTAAGTGATTTATTACGGAATCTGGTCAATGTATGATATTTTGTGGGGATTTAATTAAAAAATTGAAACAATTCTGATTATAGACCTAAACCCTTAAATAAATAAATGAATAAATAAACACATTACTTCTCACAAATTTGGCTGTTATAATGATGATAATTTAAAAAAAAACTTAAATATTTCTTACATTTACACAATCATTACACATAATAAAACAGTTGTCGACGAAAACGAAAAGTCCAAATAAAAATGTAATAAAGTAAATAAACCACGTTTATAGCTGTTAAAAGAGTTGTTTAATCACAAATAAACACGTTTCATATGGTAAAAGTATATTAAGATTTGTAACTTTATTTGTTCAAATCTAGACGCTCAGTCCGGTGGGCGGTGGCTGTGTGTGAAAAATAAGAGGTTTCAAGTGGTATCCCACTAAAAGAATGGCCTCTATCAAAGTAATGGCCTTATACCGAGCACCTCGCTCTTTTATACATAGTAACTTGCAAAAATAAACTGTTCGTGTATATTCTTCTCTTTTTACGAATACCTCTTTATTTCCAAGATGGACATTAAGACAGTACGACAAGTATTGTTATTTCATTATCATCATCATATTAGCCATAAGATATTCACTGGACATAGGCCTCCCCAAAACAAGGAGAATTTTGCTCATAATTGCCGCGCTGGGCAAGCGGGTTGGCATTCGCAGAGCTTAACTTTCCCAACAGGGATGCTTTTGCCCATCCCCGACCTGTGCATTTGAGTTACGCTGTTTCGGGTGGATATACCGCCATCTGTCGGTACTGTCTATCGCCTCTTACGACACCTGGTACAGGGGGAGGTACAATCCTATTTTTGCGGTACCCAACGGCTAATTGCTATTTAACTATGTCTATTGATAAAACTATTCTTTTAAAGGCTTTAAAATGTGATATTTTTATAAGAATAAAAAATATTGAATAGTTTTATATACGTTACAAAATAGTGTATTAGTTGTGAATGCGTAACTGTTAAAAAAAACATATTTTTTTCACTTAATTATCTCTAGTGATATCATAAAGCCAATTATATACATATAAATGTGATAATCAAGCTAACTTTATTAATAGATTATATTATTTTATAAATATGTTACAGCCATTGATATTTAATTAAACGACAATTGACAAAAAATCCAGTGATATGAAATGTAATAATAAGCCTATTTTTCACAAGATATTTGATATTTTTATTATTATATTATTAATTTTAGAAACAAGCGTACAAATCTAGTCTATAAATATTAGTCAGAGTTTCTAATTTAGTTACCTTAAGAAATTACCTATGTGTTCCAATGATTCAACTGCCTTTGTTCTCTTCAAATAGGAAATTTGTTATTTAAAACAATGATGTTTGGCCGTAGAAAAAGTGGGGAGTATTGCATATTATGGTAAGAGGGGTCCTTAAAGGAAAAAAGCACTTATTTCACTGCAAAATATCCTATATATCGCTGAAAACATTGTTGAATTCATTATCAATATCATCATAGCAGCCATAAAAACTCCATGCTGGACACAATCCTCTCCAATAAAGGAGGAATTGCCACGCTGATCAAGCATGGTAAAAATTGCAGAGGGTAGCTTCGCGTCTGGAATTCTGCTGCCCATTTTTGCCCTGTTGCATTTGAGCTACACTGCTTCAGATTGATATACCGCCATCTGTCGGTTCCGGTACCTCAGTCGTCTCATACGACACCTGGTACAGGAGGAGGTAACATTTATTATAAATGTAAACGGGAAGTAAGTTGCGTTTTAAAACTATTAAAATATAACTAGCTGTGAGGTACTGGCAGAGTAGAGAAATATGTACATCCCTTATACAAGATGTTGTAAGAAGCAACTGAGGCATCTAATCTGACAGATATATCCATCCGAAACAGTGTAGCTCAAATGCACAAGGCGCGGAGGGAAAGCAGCATTCCCGTCGCGAAAAATTGGCGACACGCTTGTCTGGCGCGGCAATTGTGGTCAAAATTCCCTTTTCTTTGGAGGAGCTTCGTCCAACAGTGAACTTCCAACCATGACGATCACGAATCCGAGGCCGCGTCTTTTTAATAGACGACAAAGATCAAAAAACAACAAACGAATAATGAGGTTAATATAAAACCTATCAATGTTATAAATGCAAAAATATTTAATATTTTCAGACAAAATCTCTAAGTACACCATGTATTTATTATCTAAAAGATTATTCTATTAGATTTAGGAAAGGAAGACCCTAACGCTAAGTAAACCCATAACTAATAAGGACAAGGTAGACCTTCAAAGGAAATTAAGATCCCGCCACCAGTATAACATGTAACGTAAATCTAAAACTTGATTAAAATCGGCACAGGCTGAGAGGATGGGATATTGAATGGTCGTGTAATGGAAGATCGTCTATTAATCATAGGTGGAGTCGGAAGCCGAAGTACGAAACGTAAATTATTACAAACTCTCCTACTGCGACTTCGCTTCGTGTCTCCGTATCAATCAATATCAAACGTAGTCTATATCAAACTAAAACTCAAATATAAATTTTCACAACATCTCATCAACCTAACGCTGTGGTAAGTCGCTTAAAGCACTTTTTTTACGAATGCCAGACGACAAAGGATGCACAAAATTTACCACTAAAATCCATAAAATAAACACACAGATACATAACAAACACAATATCACCATATAAATATTTGCTAAAGGTGGTAATCAAACCTGCGACCTTTGGCGTACAAAATAGGATCACTACCATTTGCGCCATCGGGCCCGTCAAGTATACTTCATACAAGTAGGCCCAATAATTAGAAATAATAATAAGAAAGTAGTTACAAGTTTAATTATATAAGAGTTTCCATTGACACTAATTATTCATTATTGATAAAACCTTTCTGACCACAGTCTTTCTTGCAAGTTCCTTTCTGGTAGCTCGTGTAAAGAAAATGCATCAAACTGACGGGCCCGATGGCGCAGATGGTAGTGATCCTGCCTTGTGCACCAGGGGTCGTGGGTTTGATTCCCACCCCGAGCAAATATTTATATGATGATATTTGTGTTTGCTCTGTGTATGGGTGTAAAATATATGTATTTAAGTAGTATATTTGTGATTCCTCTGTAGTCTGGCGTCCGTGACACAAGTGCTTTAAGCGACTTACCACGGAGTCAGGTCAATGTATGAGATGTTGTGGGAATTTATTATTATTATTATTATTACTTGGTTTAACCCGTTGGGTGCCGGCAGACTAGTTAAAGGAAGCCCTAATTTACATGTCAGGTGACTTTTTTGATCCCGTGGAACGTCAGTATAATATTATGAGCATAAAGGAATTAAGTTTTCATACTTCTTAAAAATATTGTTTTTTATTGACGATATGAAGGTGCTTCTTACATAAAGAATATTATTAATTGGATATTGATAAGTAACCCAACATAAACCACAATTGCTTCAGCACAATCTCTTCTTTTACCTACCATGATTGATTAAGCGGATGCCAGCTAGCTTGACCCAACAGAGGAGCAACTCGAGAAGCTTGAGCGCCTAGAAAACTTTTGTATTAGATTTATTTTCGGTCTACGTAAATATGACCAAGTATCAGAATTTCGTGCTAAATCCGATCTGATTTCGCCGAAATGCTCATATCCTTCCGCTTCTCTATAAGATATTTTTTTTAATTTTCTCCTTCATCTTAACTTCAAATACGTTTCGTTTTTCTTAGTGATAATCATGAGAAATTTTTGAGGTCATCAGATAATTTGACGCTGAGCATGTTTGCACATTTCTCTGGCTTTCTCTGTTACTCGTTCACTGTTAAATGTTCCGCCTAATCTCTGGAGGGCTGGACCGATTTGGACGAGACTTTAATTGGTGAATAGTTTACGTTATAAATAGTAACTTAAGCTATAACACCACGCTACATCCGAAATGAGCGGAGCATTGGTTAAAAATGTGGCAAGAACGGGTGAAAATTTTACGTTCGTTGCGTGTGCTGCGTGGAAGTTTTCAGTTCGAAAATAACACATTGTCCAAAGTTACAATCCCACGCGGACGAAGTCACGGGTACAGTAAGTAATAATTCAAAAATGCACCGAATTATATAAATTACACCATGGAACCAGAATTAACTAATAAAATTAATTAAATAAGCCATAAATTAAAGTAAATCTGAATCTTAAAGTGAATTGTTATTGCATTTTGAATATAATATAATTTATTGTTGTGATTAGAACGAACTTCGATTCAGTTAGTAATTAACACTTTTGTCCGCTTAACGCTTCAATTGTTCCTAGTCTTAATGACAAAGGTTAAACGTTTGTCTTTATTTATTTTCCGCTAGGTATCTCAGAATCAAATCCCTACTAATATTATAAATGCGAAAGTAACTCTGTCTGTCTGTCTGTCTGTCTGTTACGCTTTCCCGGTTAAACCTCTCAACCGATTTTGATGAAATCTGGCATAGACAATCTTTAGACCTTAAGAAAGGACATAGGCTATTTTTGAACTCGAAATAAGGGTTGTAAGGGGTTGCAAGGGTGGATGAAAAGTTGTTTGCATGGATCGCTATTTTTAGAGCTAGAAACTTAAAACTTATTTTTCAGGCCATTGATTCGATATAAATAAACGTGACATTCAAAGTTTATATAATTTGAAGTAAATAGGTATGGTACCCAAAAAACTATTCCACGCGGACGAAGTCGCGGGCACAGCTAGTAATTATTATAAACTCGAATAAGAGAAAACTAGCCTAGCGGAATTAAAACAATTATTTTCCCCTCCCTGATTCCAGTCTTCTACGCAAACAGTTTTACAGTTTAAAGATAAAAGTCAGCATTATTCGTAAGTTCTTAACACTAAGTCATCATTATTATGATAATAGTAGCCGTAAAACATCTGCTGCACGGGGAATTTGCCTAAAATTGCTGCGCTCAGCAAGCGTGTTAGCAATCGCAGAGCGTAGCTTCGCGACGAGAATGCTGCTGACCCTTCCCGCCCGATTTAAATGTATTTTGAATAAAGCCTTCTGAGTTTTATCAAGGCTGCAGATTCTCGTGGAAATATAAACAATCTACATAAAGTTCCCTCCTAGGAAAAGTCGTCTGCATTGGCACATCACTCTCACCTATTCCTACCGCCACATAACAGTGTTTATATTGCTGCGTTCTGATTGTAAAGATGGGAGAGACAGTAAAAATCCTAGTTAATATGACAATACATTCAAGTCAAGGTTTTTAATGCGCTAGTGATACCTTTTTGATGCTTCGAGCATTTATAAGCTATCACGCGGGCTCTACACTTTAAAAAAAAGGTTCTGTGACCTCTAAATGGTCATGTTTTTCACGAATAATATATTATTTGAAGAACGACTCTTTAATTTTTACGCAATCACTGGTAAATACAATCGAATGTTACATTACATTACAGTTAAGTTGCATCGCCAAACTGTATCTTAAGGTTTGTTATCGTCAGGTTTTCGTTATTTCTCCCACTATAGCCATTCATCACCATCACTACAGCCATTGGAAGTCGACTGCTGGACATAGGCCTCCCCAAGAAGGAATTTTGCCTATAATCGCCTCGCTGGGCAAGCAATTGCAGAGCGTAGCTTTGCTGCTACCCATCCCTACCTAGGATAGGTATACCGCCATCTGTCGGTTTTGGAACTTTAGTCGCGTTTTACGACACTCGTAATGTCGAAAGTATTATTCCTCTACCAGTACCTGATGGCAATAAAAAATGTGTGTATTCCCAAATGTTGGTGTTATCTAACACACACCAAGTTAATTTAATAGAATCATCTCAAGCAAAATCACCACGTATCATTGGACCGATCCCTTAAAACCTTCGCGATACAAAAACAGTAGATTAATCAAGCAACCCTAATAAAGGCTAAACAGCTTCATCCCAGGGAGCCGTGGATCAATCCGCCCCAGGTGAAAATTGACTGGGCACTGCCAAAGTCAGGGTTTGTGATTGAAACGTTTCAATCCGATATTGCTAGTTCAAGGGGTAATAAATCTCAATAGGGAGCTACTATCGGACCCTGCTTGTGTAATTGAAGTAAGGAGACGTTTATAATGAAGGTAAATTAATGATTGAATTTTCATTAGCTTTTTATTTTGTTTATAGTTATTAAACCGGGAAGGTTAGTTTAAGTAACTTCGTCAATACTATAGTCAAAACTTTAATTAACAACTTTATATTTGACGAATCAGATGGAGCAGATTGTAGAGATCCTATCATGTGCGTCTAACTCGTTCGAT
The DNA here is from genome assembly GCA_020976665.1 of Heortia vitessoides. Lineage (NCBI taxonomy): Eukaryota > Metazoa > Arthropoda > Insecta > Lepidoptera > Crambidae > Heortia > Heortia vitessoides. Next base: position 1,215,736 of record JACJUM010000202.1, read on the forward strand.
ACCCACCCAGGACAAATATTTACATGATGATGTTTGTCTTTTGTATTATATTTGTGATTCCTCTGATGTTTGCTGCTCGTAACACAAGTGACGTAAGCGACTTATCTCGGAGTCAGATCAATGTATGAGATGTTGTGTGAATTTAATATTTTACGAAGACACACACCGCATGCAACAGGTCCTATTGAAGATTACTTGAGAATGACCTTCTGACCTTTGACCTTTGACCAGGATAGCCAGCAGTGGATGTCTTTTGGCTGATATGGTGATGATAGATCAAACGATGTTACAGCATGCGTGCGTGATGGTATGCTATACGATAGCGTATGTGCATACGTTATCACTAACGTGTTTATGTAAATGAAGTTTCCCATGAGCTCTGCAGAAAGCTGAGACTCCAATATACCTAACTAAAGAGACATGATATATCAAATCTAAATCAAAGATTCTCCTAATGACAAAATGAGAGAGAACACTGAAAACATACGTCCAACAGTTTAGGACTCTTGTAGATGACATTGATATGATAGCCGTGTGGTACTGGTAAAGTACAATAGTACTTCGCCCTGTACCAGGTACCTTCAGACGCGACTAAGGTACAAGAACCGACAGATAGTGGTATATCCATCCCTAACAGTGTAGCTCAAATGCACAGTGCGAGAATGTGCAGCAGCATCCCCGTCGTTAAAGCTGCACTCTGTGATTGCCAACACACTTGTTCCATGCGGCAATTAATTCTATATCGCATTGCCAACCTTCTGACTTAACGATATTATGCCACATTACTCAGTAATTTCACGGGCTCTCTCACCTTTCAGACTGAAACACAGCAATGCGAACACTGCTTTTTGGCTTTTGGATTAAGTCTACCGCACGTGGAGCTTGCTAGCTTTTCTGAACACAGCCAAGTTTGACGTGATGCGACAATACAACAGATATTAATACTTCTTGAGAACATTGCCGTAAGGTACCCGCAGAGTAGAATAGTACCTTCCACTGCACCAGGTGTGGTTAGAGGCGGCTAATGTACTAGAACTGGCAGATGGCGGTATATTCATCTGAAACAGTGCAGCTCAAATGCACAGGACGGGGATGAGCAGAATCATCATCCTCAGGCACCCTTGTAGCGAAAGCTGCACTGTGCGATTGCCAACACGTTTGCCCAGCGCGGCAATTATGGGTGAAAAACCTCCTTACTTGGAGAGGCCTATGTCCAGCAGTGGACTTCTAATGGCTTTTATAATGAGAATTTATTATTTGTTCCTTTAGCTTGTTAATTAAATACAACACCAAACTATCCCTTGATTTTGTTATCATTAGTTGTCAATAAACATTTGAAACAGATCTCTAAAGCTTGTAGTGCATGATGATATATATCATAAAGAATCTTATTTCATGTATAACTGTGGACGTGGCCCAACTATCCTGGAGTCTTGCGATATTACAGCCGACAATAGTTATGGAATGCGAGCAGCGGAGGTTTGCGTCCGGAAACTTTGTTATCCAATGATGGAATCGGTCAATGAGTGTTTCGAATTTGTCTTATTAATCTAAACTGTTTATTGTCTTTGTATAGATTATTTGCTGTTTTGATTTTTATTTTATAACTGCATCGATGTTGATGTCTTTGGACTCTTAGTAATGTTTAATATAAAATAAAATGCCATCGATATATTCTAGTCTATTGGGACTAATATTTTTCCTTAAAAGAAATCCGTACTATTTATTTTATATTTACAAAGTCGGTCAGTCATATATATATACTAGCATTATCACTAAGATATCATAACTAGCGCGTTGTCCGTATGTTATCTTATGCAAGTTTTTCCCAGTAATTTCACTGCCACTCTCTCATTACCAACTATAACATAATAATACGAATACTTTGGCGGAAAAGGTGAAAGTACGGGGTTTAAGGGTTTATAATTTTTTGGATAATATGCTATTTTAAAAGCGAAGGTTAACGGATACCCATTCTGTCACTTAGTCATGAAACCACAGGCCGTTAGTAGATAGCGTGTGTAGTACATCTGGGTAATTGTTCCTAACTCAACTGCTTTCAATTCTCCTCAGTTTATTCTACTTCTTCGGTTCAAAATATTACTATAAACTCTTTCTGTTGAATTCGTCTATAGCATAAAACACATCACCGGAACTTCTTGAAGGCTAGAGAATAAAAACATATATTTTATCAAATTAGGCCCAACCACAACAACTTATGAATAGTCAAAAATAAAACTTCTCACATTTTTAGAATTACGATGCGTCGAAAGAGTCATATATCAAATATGTCTTCGTGCAGCAAGCCCATCTTTAGACTAGGCTGTCTTTGCCTTCATTTTTTAACTAAGTTTTGTTTATTACGCGATCAACCAAAAATGTACTTGCAAATCGATGGGTATGAAGGCCCTGTGCCAACTTGGTTTACAAAATCTGTATATTAAAACTAAAAAGCTAAATAATTTTAATACTTATAAATACATAATATATAAAATAGCGTAATGAACCTATAGAAAACTTAACTTTACGACCCGCCCAATAACAGTTTTAAAAATGGCTTGCTGCACGATGACAAATTTAATACGTATGTATATTGGGGCACTAATTTAGCAGATTTATTATATTAGAATAATTAATTAAAACAGATAAGAATACAATTTTTATTTAAATTCTTTAAAACGAGGCATTACTTCACTATGTTACTGACAATATTCACTGTTTAAAGAGTTTCTAGTTAAGATATTACGAAATCTTGGTAGCACAGATTGTTCGTAGTTACTCCAATGGGATTCTGAACTGTATTTGACTAGTAATCTCTCTCAAACTTGGACGTTCCGCCACTTTCAGTAATGTAGCCTAGCACTGCATTAACTAAATGTGCCAATATTAAAACATGCTTGTATTGCCATTTCAGGCGTAAAAGTGACTAAATGTAGGCTCAGTACGGATTTGATAGATTATTGGGTAATTATTTATTTTATACAACAACGATTGATAATATTACCACCGAATTGTAGTAAAGATATATTTGCAATCTATAATAGACCAAAAGTGCAATTAATTATAGGCGAAAATCGCTTTTTAAACAATGAGTTAGCTCGGAAATGCATATAAATGTTTAACACACACATTTAAAGAGTCATCGTCATCATTGTGTGTTAAACAATTGTATGCCTTACTGAACTAACTTATTATTTTACATATTTGTTTCAGTTTGTTGTTGTTTCATATTTTATCATCATAAATATAATTCAGCATTTTCAATGCGTACAAACTCTTAAAGTAATTGGATTTATAGTTCGATAGAGACATGAAATGTATATCCAGCAATTTATCACTGCAAGAGTTATGCAATACCAATTCTCATACAGGAGAGTTTGTGCCTAAAACAGCTCGGCGGAAAGGACGTGAAATTGGATCTATTGGTTTACGCGGCCACAGAGACCACACTGAAAAAACCATAGCGAGAACACGTCAATCACTGCAAGATTTGGTAATCAATGTTTTTATTTTTTTTTCAAAGAATACTAAAGTGTTCACTATCTAATAGAGATATTGTCAGTTTTAATAGCAACAAAGATAGAAGTCTTAATATAAACAAGTATCCATTTACCATCATCGCAGCCGTTTCCCTGAGACAGGTCTACCCGAAAAAGGGGAATTTGTCCATAACTGCCACGCTGGGGGTAATGGTGGTGGCAATCACAAAGCGTAGCTTCGCGACGAGAATGCTGCCTATTCCCGTAATGTTGCGTTTGAGCTACAATGCTTTGGATGGATATACCTACAACTGGTAGGGGGGTAGGTACTATTCTACTATGCCGATACCACACAGTAAGCATAACAATTATCAAATTAACTTATTAAACGTCATTCGACGCTCAGTATCCAAGATGGCGGATTTCTCGTCCCTTGTCACTATAGTGAAATATGTTTTACTAAGACATAACGGTTGAGAAATGGAATGCCCCTAGAAATCAAAATAACTGTCCCAACTGGCTATGACACATTATTCTTGAATTTCTAAGTATGTTAAAATATCATTTTTAGAGGTATAAGACTTTAAATTGGCATCACTTTTTTAACTGGCGGCCATTTTGTCAGCTGTCAAGTGATTTTTGTAAAGTTTGGTGTGGCATTTCAACATGAATAGACGCCTGGATAACGCTTCCAAATTCAGCATTTTAATTTCGATAATCATGCTCTGCTGTAGCTATGGGATATTTTTGCACCACATTTACTGTAAATGATAATACACATCCACAGAGACGTCATGCAGAGCGAACAGAAGAAGTCATTGCTGCTTTAGCGCGTAGCGAACAGTAAGACCCAAATAGTCTTTCCGCTATCGCACAAAGGAATTGGATATGTGTTTATCCACTTTAAGAAAAAAAATTCGGGGATATATTAGCATGCTTACAAAATCCAACTCGTGCAAAATCCGCACGATCTGATATCACTATACATAAGCGAATTTTATTTAGCGATAAAGCTCATCATCATGTCAGCCATGAGACGTCCACTGCTGGACATAGGTCTCCCCAAGTAATCTCTAATAGGACCGGTTGTATGTGGCCTGTGTCCAGGGTGATCCTGTGTTTTTGTCAGATAGTTAATCAATCTTGCGGGTGGACGCCCTACGCTGCGCTTGCCGGTACGTGGTCTCCATTCCAGAACCTTACGACTCAATCGGCTATCGGGTCTGCGTACCAAATGCCCTGCTCACTGCCACTTTAACTAATACTAATCCGCCGGGCAATGTCGGTAACTTTGCGATACGATTCTCCTCATCCCTGATTCGATCGCGCAAAGAAACTCTGAGCATTACCCTCTCCATAGCTCGTAGAGTTACTTTCAGATGAAGCTTAATCTTGTTTAAATAGATACGTCAATAAACAAAACTGCCATATTTAGAGTGATGATAATCTTCAAGTGTATTTTGTTGAGACACCGTTCCATCGAGAAAAACTGACTGTGAGGTGTATTTTATAGGCGGGTGAAATAATTGGTCCTTACTTCTTTAAAAACGATGCTAGCCACAACGGTGATCGCTGTAGAACGATTACTTTTTCAGTTATTGTGATGCGATGTGCTAAAATTGTTCTTTGAATGAGAGCGTGCCCCATGTAGTGTCACACAGCTCGTGCCACAGTTGATTAATTGAGGGTATCGTTTGGTAACCGCATAGTTTCATGTTTCCAACCCGTCGATTAGCCTGCAAGCGTGTTGGCAATCGCAGAATGCAGCTTTCACGATGGGTATGCTGCTGCCCATCCCCGCCCAGTACATTTGAGCTGACTTTTTTGCATGGATATACCGCCTTCTGTTGGTTTTGGTACTTAGTCGCCTCTTACGACACCTGGTACAGGAGGAGGTACTATTCTACTCTGGCTAGTATCCTTCCGTTTCCACTCGATCCATTAACAACTGCTACGGTCGTACTATCCTGGTATGATAATGATGAACGTAGCCGATACTATTATTACTTTCGTACGTATTTACTTTCTATGCACTCATTTATTTGATATAGAAAACTTAAGGTTTAAAATTTAGGTAGACCTAATAAGACTAAAGTACTACCCTAATTAGTACTTACTACGAAGTCTAGCATTTGTCCCTAATTGCATAGATTCCAGCTTATAAATCGTCTATAACGAACACAAAAGTCTTTTGTAACTAATGCATTAACCAATAATTATTCCACAAATCATGTCTTGTATCACAAACGGACGCACCATTCTAATACGCGATTTAAATTCACCTTGTATCTCATCACTGCCATAACCTTTCTGGCCTCAGACGAAGTACGGCTCGCGAAATAATTCGACCTTACGAGTTCGTTCACCCCGTTGAGCCAGAGATGTAGATACTTATTTTGTAATAGCCTTATTGCTTATGACTTACTTTTTCGTCGCTCATTTCTACTGATACCTTTTCAGATTGTTAGATTGAAAATATTTATAATAATTTTTTTTTATATTCTAAGGGACATAATTATTTTCTATATATATATTGTAAAGATTAAGCTTATTTTTAAATGTAATTATAATTCTGATAAATCTGCCTGGGATTTAATTGCTCTAACCTAGCTATAAAACAATAATTTGTTAGCAGCGACGCCGGTTAAGGTTCCATTGACACTTCTTAGTATTGATGAAACCTTTATCACCGCCAGTTTTCTTTGTAGGTTCCTTTTTGGTGGCTCATGTAATGAACCTGCATTAAACTAAGTTTTAAGACCCGTCTGGTGCCGGCAGACTAGTATAAGTTAGGCCTAATGTATATATATGTCTATCATACCAGCCATTGGAAGTCCACTGCTGGATAAAGACCTCCCTAAGAAAAGGAGAATATTGCCCATAATTGCCGCGCTGAGCAAGCGTGTTGGCAATCGCAAAGCGCAGCTTTCGCGGCGGGGATGCTGCTGCTCATCCCACCCTGTGCATTTGAGCTGCACTGTTTTAGGTGGATATACCGCCTTCTGTCGGTTCCGGTACCTCAGTTGCCTCTTACGACACCTGGTGCAGTGGGACATACTATTCTACTCTACCGGTACGGCTCGGGCTTATGCTACATAGTATTACTTCTCGATCTTTCTGAAATGATAGTGTAGGCCCTGATTTAATATATCAGTCAGTAAGTCAGCCAGTTAGCTTTTCCTTTAGTGTCATCATCATCTATTATATTATATATATATTGCTATTGGAAGTCCACTGTTGGACATAGGTCTCTTTAAGAACTCTTTCTTCGAAATTTGGCCGTAATTGCCTTGCTGGGCAAGCGTGATGGCAATCGCATAGCGTAGCTTTTGTTTCTTTAAAATATGTATAGACAACATTTTACTTCAAGAAATTTGAAAACTGGTACTATTGTGAAGAAAAATCAGGTCTCTAAGCCTATAAGGCTTAGGGACCTGCGTTGATATGTCAGACAATCATTTAACTTTATCAAATATTTATATATGAAATACTTTATCATATATATATCCCGTCCCGTCCCGTATACTTTATCCCGTCAATTAAGGTGAGGTATGTATATTTAATACTTCCTTCGAGAGGCGTATGTTCAGCAATAGACTTCCAACGACTGTGATGACGATAATGATGATAAAGTAGCGTTTGTATATAAGATTTAAAATTCATATAAATAAATTGATGACATGTTGACCTTATTCACTTATGGTACATTACGGTATTGAATTATCACTGATTATTTATTTGCAAAACTGTTTGACAATTAACTGCTTGCTTTGCAAGAATCTGACAATGCGGGATGCAAAGAAGTCGGTTTTGAGGTAAAGAAATGATGACAGAGGTGTAAGCGACGTTATGTTGTCTGTGAATACATAGAGATTTAATCATTATTTGAACGGATTTACGGATCGTATATCCAATCCTATATATATAGAGTACAATCGCTTGCAACCCTTTGCGTGTTCGTGTCTTCAAAACTGTTATCCCTCTCTAGCCTTTTGTGACCCATATACATCTATCCCGCTCAATATTCAAGATAGAAATGTGTTTGCTAAGGTAAAATCCGATCGAGCAGATTGGACTGATCCCCTACCGTTGTGCTTACGATTTAACACCTTGATAGATACTTTTAAAACTTTTACATTTCTAGTAATCCTATGTTAATAATATATGACAATAATAAAAAAAAAATATTGCGACTTAAAATGAGAGATTACGACTATAAATTGAGATATAAACTAACATATATTTTAAGTATTGCCGTGAGGGCCCGGCGGAGTAGAATAGTACCTTCCTCTGTACCAGGCTACTAAAGTACCAGAACCGACAGATGGCGGTATATCCATCCGAGACAGTTTAGCTCAAATGCACAGGATGGAGATGGACAGCAGAATCCCCGACGCGAAAGGCGCGCTATTAAATTATTAATACGCTTGTCCAGCGCGGCAATTATGGGCAAAATTCACTCTTTCTTGGGGTGGCGTTTCTCAAGTTGGTTCAAACTATATACATTAAGAAATTTAGAAGTACGTCCCGAACAAACACGTAATCTTTGTAAATGAATATGATATTGGTTTGTTCAGTAAAAATCCTTTGCATCGCATTGAGGTTAGAATACAAATTGCCTTCAAAAATTAAATATTTTACAAAATTAAACCTTGTAAAAACGTAAGATATGTTTTGTTCATCATTAATCATCCATGCAACCATAATGTTCCATGGTGAAGCGGTGTTTTACCGATAGATGTATGGATGAATACATAACATTCAATAACACTTTGACATTTATATGATTAGGTAACCTCAATCACGCCAGAAGAGCAAAATGAATCTAGATGAAATATGGGACAAGTGTCAAAATTATGCGACGCCAGCGCCACTAGCGGCGGTGAGCATAAGTAATGAGATGCCAGCGCAACTTAGAAGCGTTAAACAGAGAATATGACGTGCGGTCGGTCTAGCGTAATTCAGTTTGCATCAGACCGCCGAGCAGTGAACACGCAATAAAACTGCCAGCGTTGGTATTCTGATCAGTGATTAACTTGAATAAAATTCTTCATCATCATCCAACTAGCGATTGCAAGTCCACTGCTGGACATAGGTCTTCCTAAGAAACGGGAAATTTTGCTTATAATTGCCGCGCTGGGCAATCGTGTTGGCAATCTCAAAGCGCACCTTTCGCGAAAGGTATACTGACGCCCATCCCCAACCTTTGCATTTGAGCTACACTGTATCGGACGAATATACCGCCATCTGTCGGATCTGGTACCTTAGTCGCCTGTTATAACGCCTGGTATAGGGACAGGTACTATTAGGTACGATAATGTCTACTGAAAAATTGACTGTGTAAAAGTGTGCTTATTAATAAAAGTGTCTAGACTTTATTATATTGATTTGGACTTATTTTACGTCTAGCAACCTTATCTACGAAACACCTATTGTAAGCAGACGACTATTGAGTAGATAGTTCCTTCCTATTATACATATCATAGTTAGAATTTTTTTTCTCTTCTCTCATTGGCTACCAAATTAATAGTCTGTTTATTTATTTATTCATTATAGTAACGTCTTGTATGCTAACAAGTGAGCACACCTAAATCACCTACCAGACTAACTCTTAAACATAAAAAAAACAAAACATTAATATTATACAGGTCAGTCAAAAAGTAAGGCTATTACACCTTAAAAGAATCTTAATCAGAACTTTCTTTTATATGAACATAAAAAGATCAACACAACATCGATATTCAATTATCCGCTCATAAATAAATGGACCCTTAGTTCGGGTTTTCCTTGCAAAACTACTCTCAGAGCTACGGTATAATATAATATACCCGATATTGTTTCTTTGGAAGGCTCCGCTGAGATAATTGCTACCGTTCCGTCAATGTAATCGCCATTTACATCGAGTCGGCAAACTAAGAGGGAATGCGATTTAGTAAGAAACAAACGAATATTTTCCCCACTGTTAACTAAGCGTTCAGGCTATTTGTTACTTCTTTAGTTTATGTTGGTGTATGTTCGCCTTTAGCTCGCTTTTCGGCTGTATTTACAATACGAGTTTAAACGTCAAACGAGTCTTTTTGAAGAGATAGATCTGATAGTGGTATCTCACTCTCACCTATTTCTACCGCCAAATAGCAATGCTCGCATTGCTGTGTCCCGGCTTAAAGCGGGAGAGAGATAGTGAAATTATTATGTAAATGTGACACGGTATCTTCAGTTCACAAGGTTGGCCACACGCTAGTGATATTTTTGTGATATCACGAGTGTCTATGGGCTGCGGTCACATTTACCATCAAGTGGATAGTATGCATGTTTGCTGACTTCGTAATATAAAAAAAAATGTTTCATTATCATCACCGTCGTGAAAGAACACCCCCAGCTGGACATAGACCTCAACCAGAAACGGGGAGTTCTTTTCATGAACACCGTTATGGTATCAGCAGAGCGCAGTTTCGTGACTGGAATGCTGCTGCTTATCCCCGCTCAATTCCATTTGGTCTACACTGCTTTGGATGGGTATACCACTTTTTGACGATTGCGGTACCTAACTTTGTTCTTAAGATAGCTGAGATGGTACTGTATCTGTTTGAAATGGAGTAACTAAATTGTAACATGGTGGGGATTAACAGCAGCATTTCCGTAATAAAACTATACTCTGCAATTAGCGTAACTTCTGAGTGTATATACCTATTTTCTGAGAATCTTGGATGATCTTGGAGTAGAAGTTCTATTAATGATATGTAGCACTAAGGTAATTAGGTTACTTTTACTTTGGCTGGCGCCAGTTCCAAAATAATAATTATCATCATCATAGAAGCCATAAAACGCCCACTGCTGGTCATCAGCCTCCTTAAGGAAAGGGGAATTCACGCATAATCTCTGCACTGGGAAAGAGTGATGGCAATCGCAGAGCTTAGCTTTATGATGGAAATGCTGTAATCCATTCAGCCCTGTTGCATTTCAGCGTACGTGCTTCGAGTGAATATACCGCTTTCTGTCTGTTCCAGTATCTCAGTCGCCTCTTAAGACAACTGGTAGAGTGGGAGGTACTATTTTACTCTGCTGGTACCACATGACCTGCCTTAATAATGTAAAATAGAATTACAAAGTTGGATCTGACATTTTAACGCTACAAAAATCTTAGAGAATTAGAAATGATCCGATCACTGATAATGTCGTAGACACTACGACTCTCACAAGCAAACCCGCTAACGATCGCCAGTTTGTTGTACAGCTGTGTACAACAAACTGTTACCCAACTGCCAGCTTCGCCAGCATTCTTCTAAAGCCGAAATCCGTCAAATTTTCCCGAAACTTTTAATGAAACGGTTTAATAACATAATGGTTGTTTTGGCTAAACAACCCGTAATGAATAATAGTTTCGAACTATGCCCACCATAACAAAGGGTTGAGTTATGGCCTATATATCAATTAGCTTACACTTAATGTCTTGGTATTCTCTGGTAATATATTACGGCAGTAAATAAGCAGGTTTTCGGGGAATTTGCTTCAGGTTTTTGTTCCGTATTTATGGGTTAACAATATACTTTGGACGTTTTATGACTGATATCATGGTGATGGTGATACATTAAATCATTTCCTTATTGGAAGTATTAATTATTTGTATTATTATTTTATTGAAGATTTAAGGAGTGTTTGTAATGGGTCTACTTAAATAAAGTATACTTGGGTCTGACTTCGACTTTGGTATTTGACTCTGACTTCTGTTGCAGCGTCACAGGTGGAGTGCTTTACAATATATGAAATATATACTCTTCTTTTGATCTTGAGGTACACCAGAAGCATTTACATACAGGTTGTCTGTTTTAGTACCACACTTTCACCTATTTCTGTCGCCAAATAGCAGTCTTCGCTTTTTTGAGATTCGGTTTGAAGAGTGAAATAGACAGTAAAACTACTGGGTAATGTGACATGATATCTCAAAATCCTTGTGATATAACGAGTATCTATAATCAAGGGCAACGCTTTCTACCAAGCGAACTGTTGTTTGTTTGCATTTCGACCTGGTCAGAAAAAAAAGGCTAATCAACATGTGTTAGACAGGTGATGAGATGCAATCTGTAAAGTAAAATTTATAGAAGTTTTACAATATATACTGCTTTAACTTACTCATTTATTTTACTAGCGGCCTATCCCGACTTTGTTCGGGTATATTAAACTATAGTTATCTGTATAGTTTACTTCTGTACTTGAGTGTATATTACCAAATTTACTGCACACAACAATTTTGTAGATAACACAAAATTCCTGATCTATCGATCCTTTGCAAAACATAATAAACATAATAAAAAAAAGAGTTACACAATTTGGTGCATTTGTTTAAGAGTTAAGTGTTAGTTAGTAGCGCTGACAAAAACTATTTTTGTTGACTGTTGGATATTGGCTGAGTAAAATAGTACTTTCCTCTGTATCAGACTTTCTAAAAAATGACTGAGGCACTCACCAACAGTTGCCACAAAATATCAAGACTGCTATAAGGCACAGAAACCCCGAAGCTATTACTATAGAAATGCAAATAACCCCCGGGCCGATATTTCCTTGGAGACATTTGCGTTCAGTAATGGGCAGCCCACGGCCGATTTAATCAGTTCCACGCTGGACATGTGCTATCTGACAAAGAATATTGCCATTTGAATTAAATGCAGGTGCCAAAACCAACAGAAGGCGGTATATCCACCCGAAGCTGTGTAACAGCATTCCCGTCGTTCGTACGCTTGCTCAGTGCGGCATTTATGTACAAATTCACATTTTCTTAGGGAGACCTATGTCCATTAGTGGACGTTTTAAGACTAAAATTTATATATACGTAAAATAACAAAAAGCGATGAATCTGATGAACTTGAAATTTATGTTTTTGTGCTATTTAAGATACGTTTACATATTTGTATTTGTTCTTTGTCTGGATTAAATATTTAATCATTATATACGTGACTCCTCTATTGCCTGGCAGCCGTAACACAAGTGCTTTAGGAAACTTATCTTGGAGCTAGATCACCGTTTGAGATGTAATGAGTTTATATATTTTATTGTGTTTGTACTAGCCATTGGATTTAAAGGCGCAACACGAGTAAATAATAAGCAGTTCCAGAAATCGTTGTTCTGCCAAATAAATTAAAATTATATCACTAAAGAACTATAAAAAATAAAAGTTTGTGATAGAAAGGTTAAAATTTACGAGTGTATGTATTTTTATGACATATAATCAAAATATCTGTTTTTATTTAGAGGTTTAAAAAGCGGATAGTAGCCGATTTTTTGACTTACTGAATATGCATTAAAAATTTCATAAGACTCTGTTAAGCCGTTTCGGAGGAGTATATAAACCAACATTGTGACACCAAAATTTTATTTAAAAGAAGAAAAAGAAATTTTATTTTGCTTAATATATAATATATACAAGTATATAGCTGAAGAGAGATGCATACAACACCAAAATATAGTCATGCGTTTTCAAGTAGGTGACTGCCGTAAATGAGGTGTATAGTATTCTAATTATTCAAGTCTAGCAACACGATGCTAACAATATTCATCAACAAGATATAATTGCATTAGCTATGCACGACGCATCTTGTCTAACTTGATTTCATATGCAAATATGGTTTATTTTTTGATTAGGGGCAAACGAGCCAACTATTTACCTGATAGTGGAGTCAAAAGAGAAAGCCAGACCTGGTAAGTAATCAACGTTGCTCATGGACACTTGTAACACCAAAGGAATCACAGGTGCGTTGCCGTCCTTTAAGAAAATGAATTTTGCACTTGAAGGTCTTAAGTAACAGTCTGGGTATGCCGACGCAATGAGCTTATTCCACGTATCAGAGGAGAAAATGGCGCATACAGAAGAGCTTGTAGTTTCATCGACTTGTGTCACGGCTTCGCCAGTTGCGCTGTGTATAGAGCATTCGTTTAGCGAGCGCATTGTCAGATGTACATTGTTTATGCTTTTTTTTTAATATGACCATGTTGACAAATATGCATATATTCCGCAGGTAAGATGTTATGTCACATTACCCAATAATTGCTGTGCTGTGAGGTACTGGCAGAATAGAATAGTACCTCCCACGACACCATGTGTCATAAGACGACTAAGATACCAAAACCTACAGATAGCGGTATATCCATTCAAAACAGTGGATTTAAAATGCACAGAGCGGGGTTGTGCAGCAGCATCTTCGTCGCGATAGCTGCGAACGCTTGGAACGGAAACCTCCTTTTTAGGAAAGGCTTATGTTCAGCAATGGACTTTCAATGAATGGCTGGTATGATGATGACGATAAAACAATAAAATCACTGCCTTTCTCACCCTTCCAACTGGAACACAGCGACGCGAACACTGCTGTTTGGCGGTGGAAATAGATGACAGTGAGGTACTAATGCGAACACTGCTATTTGTATAAAGGCAATGGAATACTTTCCTTCAATGTAAACGGGTGAACGCTAAAATTAGCAACAACCAACGCAACAATTACTAAAGCTCGAGCTATTCTACTAAAGATCGTGTAGATGTTTGTAGCAGACGTGAATGTGGCTCTCTTGTTGAGTGTAACAAACATTTTGTTGTATCGTCTCGCGTGCTTATACCGTGGCGATTATGCCCAAGGTATTAGCTCCAATTACGTGTTGTACAATTATCACGATGTGTACGCAATTCTACATAATTTCTTGGAAACAATTTGCTAAATAGACAACGTGTCTTGGTTATACCTCGAATTCTTAATTCGATTTAATTGCTTCGATATTGATGTATGTATGTATAATATAATTTGTGATTCTCAGAATTCTCCTTTCAGATAATTAATTAATTATATCACATACTCTAAATATTATTGGAATATTAGAATCATCATAATTAAGTTTAATTTCTTTCATAGTGCATTTTAAATGATTACAAAATCACAAGAATTAGATTAGTTTTGGATTGGGAATATAGTAACATTTCAACATCGTCATCATTATGGCAGCCGTAAAACATCCACTGCTGGACATAGGCTTTTCAAGTAAGGGGCTTTATGTCCTAAACTGCAGACGTGGTGACAATCGAAGAACCTAGCTTTGCGACAGGAATGCTGCTGCCCAACTGTTTGAGCTATACTGTTCCGAATGGTGCCGCTATATTCTAGTGCTGGCACCCCAGTTAGCTAATGACACCTGGTACAGGAGAAACGGGCATATGCATTTACTATTCTTTAGCCATTGCGTGCTTTAGATGAAATGACGATATGACACAGTGAAGAAGAAAATAAGATATTGACTAATAGCTTATTTCTTTCCTTATTGTTAAAGTTACATAGCAAATTTCGAAAGTATCAGTTCTTTGGCTGACATATTAAATCGCAACAAACTGGTAAAGGCATCTTCGCATTTTCAACATAGATAAGTAAGTCTATATCAAATAACTTCCCAACAAGTCATGGGTATGAATCTACGCGCAGAATGCCCGTATTAAAAATTCAACGAATTGCACACATGCCTGGGTAAGCATACTGTTTCGCTTTTTTGTTTTATCTAGCAGTCGTGAAGTTCGGTTTACTGAATGATTTCTTCTTTATATAAGAATAATATATTCTTTTGACTCTGGTGATAAGTCACTTAAAGCAATTGTGTCACGGATATCAGATAAACATTGCTACTCATAAGCCTTGCCTTGAAATTTTGCTCATAATTGCCGCGCTGGGCAGACGTGTTGGCAATTGCAGAGTGCAGCTTTCGCAACGGTAATGCTGCTGCCCATTTTTTGTATTAATGAGCTGCACTATTTCGTATTGATATACCGTCATCTATCGGTTTCAGGTTAGAGGCGATTAAGGCCTCTTACGACATCTGGTACAGGGAGGTACTATTCTACTCTGCCGGATTATATTACGGATGACAAACAGCAAATTAATTACAATAACATAATACTTGAGTTTATGGCTTTAACACCCAGACACAGAACAAAAACTAATATTCATACAAATATTTTTGCTGGGCAGGGATTGAACGCGCCATCAGGCCCGTTGGTCGGGCAGTAGTTCGAGATAAGGGTAGTTTTTAATGTCTTTTTTCTAATAGTGTTATACTTTCTGATTTTGGGATGACTGATTTTTTTCTGATCGTTTTAAGAAAATCAAAGGTATAAGACCGAAGAAGTAATGATGAACTTAATTGGAAAAAATATATATAAAATAACACTTCTGAAAAGATCCTTTTTCTTGGAAGCGTGTAGATTGATTAACTTATTAGTTTAGATCAGTCAAAAACTCAAATACATTATTGCAAAGAAAAGTTTTTCAATACCCTAAAGTTGTAATAACATCATCACCAACCACCATCACCACAACCACTGTTTTACAGGTTGAATTTTGCAGTTTCCAGAGGCACTACACAAATGGAAGATTACTAGTGAGCTTCTCACATACCACCCCCTATCTTAAGAGTCCGAGTAACCAGGGCGGCTGCAGAGAGTTGACACTAGCCACGTTTAGAGTAAGATACAGCGATATATAAGACATAGCCTTCATCTTTCTCCAGCTGGCA
The DNA here is from genome assembly GCA_020976665.1 of Heortia vitessoides. Taxonomy (NCBI): domain Eukaryota; kingdom Metazoa; phylum Arthropoda; class Insecta; order Lepidoptera; family Crambidae; genus Heortia; species Heortia vitessoides. Next base: position 1,231,752 of record JACJUM010000202.1, read on the forward strand.
TGATCGAAAGACCCACTCATGTAGCAGTATCTACTAAGATATCGTTTCAACCAATTTAAAATGGTTTTAACAGAACCATAAATGTGCCATCTTTAAACGTACTTGATGGGCTCCTCTTTCGTATCTTGCGCTGTAGATCGAAAAAAGTTTGGTTACTTTCGTATAGAGAAGTTCCAAGCCATTTTTTTTTTAGTTAATTTCATTATTACTTCTTTGGTCTCATAAATATGTTTAAACTAAAACTGCTCAGAAGGCATCTTCTAACAGTCCTGGTTAAAAATAACATTTATCTCTAAGTACTCTAATCTACTAAAATATACTATAATGTAATGACGGGCCCGATGGCGCAGATAGTAGTGATGTTGTACGCCAATGGTCGTGTGTTCGATCCCCTGAGTTCTGAGCCTGAGTCTGGGTGCTAAAAATGTGTATTTCATTAGTATATTTGTGTTTCTTCTATTATTTGACGTCCTTAACGCAAGTGCTTTAAGTCACTTACCACGAAGTCAGGTAAACGGATCAGATATTGCATAAATAAAAAAAATAGAGTATGATTTATTGTTATTAGACTAGGTCGAAAAACATGCATACAGGCCGCGTAATAATAACCGACACACCAGCCTATAAATGCTCGTAATATCAAAAGGATATACTAGTGCGTTGCCAACCCTGAGATTTGTAGACATTGTCACATTACTTAGTAATTGCACCGCACCTCTCACCCTTCAAACCGAAATACAGCAATGCGAACACTGCTTTTTGGCAGAAAAGGATGAGAGTGAGGTTCCAATGCAGATCACTTTTTGTGTTAGGCCTACCTCATGCCAATTTTATTAAATTGTTTTAGGGCATTAATTCGTTACCAAAACTTACGAATGGGCGTAGAAGGAGAAGGCCATATGAGGCAGCCGCCATCCTTTTATTGCCTAGCAACGTTTTCCGTTAATTTTTCTCATTACCAATAAACTATATATATAATACTGTGTGGACTGATCGTGGTACCGATCTTTAGCTAATTAATTAGTTATATATTATATACACATACTTTAAAAAATTTATGGGTTAATAAAATCATTATTATTAAGTTTCATTTCTTGTTCATGATGCACACCGCTTGTATGATATTGCGCAAGACCGCCATTTCAAATTATCACAAAATGACAAGAATTTGATTAGTTTTAGATGCACTGAGAATATAGAACATTTGAACATCGTCATCATCATGGCAGCCGTAAAAGGTCCACTGCTGGACATAGGCTTTTTCAAAAAGGGAGAACTCTGCCCGAAACTGTGCAGACGTGGCGGCAATCGAAAAACCTTGCTTTGCGACAGGAATGCTGCTGCCCATCTCCGAACAGTTAGATTTGAGCTATACTGTTCCGAGTGTGAACACACAATTTCGCACCGCACCAGCGTCGTCTAACTCCAAGGTCATTATCAAAAACATTATCCATCTTTAGAATAACAAAGACCTCAAAAGGTCAATGCAGTGTTTAACATTATTCAGTTGCCACTTAGACAACTGAATAATCTCAACTCCGAGTGAACTATTAAAAGTTTAGTGGAGTCGCCGCAAGCCGTGCCGAGCGGGCCGCGAGCCGGCTTCAACTATCTCCGCGGCGCGGTATAGTTGACCCGGGGATGATGCAAGAACTTTGATGCATTCAATTTAATGGCTTTATTTCTGGCAAAGCTGCTAGGCGGCACTATCTTCTCTTATATCACCAAAAACATAACGTGTACGAAACTTCTTTTTTTTCAATATTATGAAGTGAACAAACAAGCATACTGCTTGATAGTAAACGTAAAGCATATAGCCTGTATGATCACAAGGATATCTCTAGCGTGTCGCCAACCCTGTAAAACGAAGATACTATGTCACATTTACCCAGCAATTTCACTGCCCCTCTTATCCCTAAAACCGGAACACAGCAATGAAAACACTGCTATATGGCGGTAGAAATAGGTGAGAGGGAGGTACCAATGCAGACAGTCTGTGTGAGCTGAAACGTTTTACATAATTGCAACACTGCAAGCTAGTGAATAGGGCAGATTCTCGACAAGAACGCTGTTTAAGACGAATATATATATATATATATATATATATATATATCACCGATAATTTCGGTACCTCATTTGCCGCTTAGGCCATTTAAGGCCTAAGAAAACTATTATTATCATCTTTACGTAACAGAAAACTTTTATGAGTATAGCTTAGTGTTGCAAAACGTTGGATAACATTGAGTATTTCCTAACATAAGTACGAATAGAAAGGCAGACTTTGTACAATACATAATTATAAAACCTATATCGAAAGAAACGGCTTATTTCATCCTATTTGATTTCAGTTCGAGTGAATTTTGCATTGCATGTAAGTTCCTGGGATGAAATGTGATCTATTCCTAGGATTCATGCTATATACATGCTTAATTTATTAATTCCTATCTCAAACCACGCGCTTAAAAGACAGATTTGTATACCTGTATCCGTAATGTTTACTACCCCATGGAATGACACTTATGCACTGTTATAAATTATGAAGTTACTATGAATAGAGATATATAGAGATACATGGTAGAGAAGGTAGAAAGATATTTAATTAGTAAATAATAACAACCTAACAACCACGAACAAACAAGTATTTTCTTTTTACATTAAAAATACAGAAATCCTGACTTTGTATTATTATGCGATAAATGAATAAGCTCCAGAATATATACTCGTTAGTAAATATATACGGATTCGAATTTTGATATGTTACTCGGTAATGACGTGAGAGTTATATATTCTTAAACCATAATAAGCGTATCCTGTCATCAGAAATAATGATATCGTTGATGACAATTCACCTTGAGTTTCCCATCATCCACAAAGAGAAGAATAAATACAGAATATTAGGAAACAGGATAGTCAAAAAATGTCTAGCGTCGATCTTAAAAAAAAAACCCTGTCTTTAAACTAGATTTTCTAAATTTAAACACATAGTATTTAAAAAAAATATAGTTAAGTCGAATAACGTTCGAAAAATATTAAATTTCCTTGCAAATTATTACTTAACACCATAAATGAAACGCTTTTTGAATAATTTAAACTTATTCAAACAAATGTAAACTCTTCA
>JACJUM010000202.1:1244382-1301042 GCA_020976665.1 Heortia vitessoides
CAATCCGAACTGGCAGAAGAATATTAAGAAATAAGTTGTATAGGAAAGACTGCATCGAACAAAAACAAAATAATACTAAAATTGAAATATTCCATCGCACCTGCAAAGATAGGGATGGAATATTTGAATAGTAAATGAATATAAGCGAAAGCCGTCGAACTGGACGGGTGCGGGAATTCCGCCTCGCCGGCTCATTTCCTGCGTGTCCATTCGATGGTTGTGGGATTTTCCGACTTTTTGCTTCTCCCGTTGGTGTGCGAAGCAAATGTAGTTCTCAGAGACTAGTAATTGAAGCGATAATTGACCGAAGTCAGTGACCTCTTCTTTAAATTTAAATCTGTACAAAGGGTTTAAGAGATGGATATAATCAGGCCGTATAAAAAAGGCCTTATTAAAATCTCTCATGGGAGCGTCTATGTCTATTGGCGTATCTAGGGGATGCGATGATGCACTCATTAACGCAGTCGATAATTAATTAATGTACAGCTTTTCGAGTCGGTAGCCCATCGTCCAGATTTTTCATTAACCCTTATCACCATCAGCATAAGACACTCGTGATATCACAAGTGCATTGTCAACCTTGTGACTTAAAGATATAATGTCACCTCATCCAGTAATTTTACTGCCTCTCTCGCCCTTCAAATTAAAATACAGCAATGCGAATCACTATTATTTGGCGGTAGAAATAGGCGAAAGGTACCAAAGCAGACGACCTTTATATGAGCTCTACGAAATTTTAAGACCCGTCTGGTGCTAGCAGACGAGTTTATAGAAGGCCTTTTAAAGTGATTAACTATTTGTTCAAATGACTATAGTGCCCTGTCATTTTCAATTGAAACGGATAAACAGATTGTTTATATACATTTTGACGTCTCCGTTCTTTTTTTAAAAACAGATGCTATATAGAGACATCACATTAAAATTTTCAGTTTATATGAAACGTTATTATATTATTATATCACTATTGTCTCTACAACATTATATAATACAGCTACGGTCCACAGTTACATCCGCGTTCATTTGAGGTAAATACTAACCATATAATTGACTAGCTATACCCGCGACTTCGTCCGCGTGGAATAGCTTTTGTAGGCACCATACTGCTTTACCTTAACTTATATAAACTTTGAATGTTATGATTATTTATATCGAATCAATGGCCTGAAAAATAAGTTTCAAGTTTCTAGCTCTAAAAATAGCTATACTTCCATACAACATTTCATCCCCCTTTTCGAACCCTTACAACTCTTATTTCGAATTAAAAAATAATCTATGTTCTTTCTCATGGTCTATAGATTGTCTGTGCCAATTTTCATTAAATGAGAGGTTTAAGCGGGAAAGCGTAACAGACAGACAGACAGAGTTACTTTCGCATTTATAATATTAGTGGGGATTATCATTGATACTCCGTTTCGATTGTTCGTAGCGTGATGTTAATAACCTATCTTCCTCCTCTTCTCTATCCTATAGCCTATAAGGCTATATAGCCTATAGCCTCAATACGTCATGCCTTTATGTTAGATCATTTATGCACTTAAATTTTACGAACAGGGAAACGTTCTGAATGAAGTGTTATCTGATGTATTGCAGCCAACTTCCAATGAGATGAAGTGGTTATTTCATTCCACTCGGTTTGCAAACAAAATTAAACTTGGCGCTCACAACAATAAAAATAGACTATTTTTAGCTTTATCATCATACCAAAGGTCGTTAGTTCGATCACTAACCAGTACAAATATTTAAATGATGATATTTATATTTGTCCCGTATCTGGGTGTTGAATATATGATTTTGATTATAGGTATTTAAGTATTATATTTGTGATTCTCTATTGTCTGATGAACGTAACACAAGTGCTTAAAGCGACTTATCTCGAAGTCAGGTCAATGTATGAGATACCGTGGGAAATTATTTATTATTTTTTAAAATATATTATTAGAAAAAATTAAATACAGTAAACTTCAGCGGTATATGATCAATGGCTCAGATGGCAATGATCCGGTATCTTGTGCACGGTCGTGGGTTTGATCCCCACCTAGAGCAGATTTATATGATAAATATTTCAATTTTTTCTGTATCTAAGTATTATGTTTTTAATTCGTCTGTTGTCTGATATGCGTAACAATAAATATTAGGTACTTATTGCATCATTATCATACCAGTTATAAGAAGTCCACTGCTGGATTTGGATCCCCAAGAAAGCAGGAATTGTCCATACTAGCCGCGATGGGCTAGCATATTGGCAATCGCAGAGTGCTTCTTTTGACGCCCATATTAAAGCTGCACTGTTTCGGATGTATATACCGCCATTTGTCAGTTCTAGTACCTTAGTCGCCTCTTACAAGGGGAGGTACTGTTTTACTCTGCCTGTACTTTACGCCAATATAATATTTTATTTATTATTTACTCCCAAATTCCAAAAGGCTGTGTGTTGTTGTTTAGTCTTATATATTTCTCTACAACAATTCTCTCAGGACTATTCAATAAAAATAAACCAACGTGTCGCGTGTCGCGGTGCGAGGACAGACACCACAGTTTCTGCTTTTATTTGTAGAGTCGCAATCGGCTTGCGGCATGATTGCTACGCCCTTTTCCCTAGTTCCAGCTATCTATGTTTACGTTGAAGTTCCACGTGTAAGCTTTCTTGAACTCTAATTCTGGTAAAGTACATAAAAGTTCTAGTGCTCTATAAATATATCTATAAATATTTATTATTATATCAGCCATTAGAATGCCACTGCTGGATATAGGCCTTCCCAAAAAAGGGCTATTTCGCCGATTATTGCCACGCTGGGCAAACGTATTGGCAATCGCAGAGCGCAGCATTTGCGACTGGAATGCTGCAGCCCATCTCCACCCTATGCATTTTACACTGTTGCGGATAGATATACCTCCATCTATCAGTTCTGGTATCTTAGTCGCCTCTTGCTACACCTGCTATAGGGGAGGCACTATTCTATCGTGCCGGTACCACACAGCTAATCTAAACTACATATTATCTGTTTGTTAACTACCGCAGCTGTCAGCGCGACAATCATGGGCAAAAAACCTCCTTTCTTGGAGAAGCTCATATCCTGAAGTTGACTTCCAATAGCTGGTATGATAAATGGAACGAAAACTTGATTGAAAGAATAATCCGAATTTTTCGAAGTATTTAGTTTAAAACTTGCTGTATAATTTTTTCTAACATTATCTTGTTTACTGTTCATAATAAAATATTCCTAAAATTTACAATATCTACTATATTATTTTGATCTTTCCGTGCCTTATTAAAAAAGTTTGTGTTATCTTAAATATTCTACTATATGAAAGTAAACACACGAATAATAATTATACATCTTACTTATGTTGAATGGAAAATATTTTTAATTACTCAACTAATTAATAAATATTTCAACAATATGATCTATTTAAAAAAAACAGTTAAGATTTATTTTTTAATTTTTATTTTACTGACAGTTTAGATCAGGCGCCATCTTGCTTTTTAAATTCACGTTCCATTCCACACAAAAAAAACCCTTAATGTTAAATTTAAAAATAATTTATTACTATAACATAATTTTAATATGTATATATATAATAACAAATATATAAGAAATCTATATTATTACATTCATTATGCAAAACATAAAAAAAAAATCACAAATAAATCGTGTAAAACACAAATGTATTAAAAAGCAAAAATCATTTGCCCAGAAGTTGTCAACAATTTCAAACACTTTGCTCGAGTTTTACGAGTATTTGCAGAACAGCAATTGGTTCGTCGCCTCGGGTTGCATTTGTTTGCTCTTCGTCTGCTCTATGCTTACATCAAAGTGCCACGTGTGCTCTGATCGAGGGATGATAACACCAATGTACGAGTAAAAGCAGGACGGGCCAATAAAAAAAAACGGTTTGAAGTTTTTACTGTTTAAACATCAAAATTCACATCTGCAGAATAAAACTAATTTCTTTATTATATTAAGTCTAATAGTTACAACTTCTATCTATTTATGAATATGTACAGTTTGATAGTTTATACCATTGGAAGTCCACTGCTGGACATCGAACTCACCAATAAGGAGGGATTTTTGCCTATAATTGCTGCGCTGGGCAAGCATGGTGGTAATTACAACCCGAACCATTTTTGCGACGGGAATATTGCTGCCCATCCCCGCTGTGTGCATTTGATCTACATTGTTTCGGTTAGATATACCGCTATATCTGTCGGTTTTGGTACCTCAGTCGCCTCTTACGACACCTGATCTAGAGGGAAATACTTTTCTCACACACAGTGACACGATAAATAACACGGTCTAATGGAACGTGTTATTACTACGTACGTCATCAAACCTCCATTGCGCTTACAAAGTTTAGATAACGTTTCAAATATTGACAAGATACACGACTGTCGAGACAGCGGTCGGCGGGAGTCGAGCACCTAACACCGTGGATCATCATTTTTCACAAAATTAGCGACGTTCGACCGTAACTTAACAGACGTATATATACATCCTTATGAAGTAAAAAACAAAGTCATTTCCCGCTGTCTGTCTGTCCCTGAATATGCTTATATCTTTAAAAATACGCAACAGCAGTTTTTTTCAGATAGAGCGATTCAAGAGTCAGCTGTTTATGTATAATACATGAATATCATAATAGAAAAACAGTGTTAATTTGTAAGTTTTCTAATGTGAAATAGTAAATAAACTTTTTTTCGCTTACATTACAAACGCTGGAGCAGACGAGATAAATCAAAATAATGTACGACAGTATTATACACCTAAAAAAGTCTTCAAAAAAGTCCGCGACGGCATGTTTCTATCCCTTAGTGATAGCCGACAATAACCATTTTTTATTCTCATTGCACCCGTGCGACGGGTGCAATGAGAAGCACCTCGGGCGGGTCGCTAATAACATGTGTTATGTAAAAGAAATAAATAAAAAGTTGTTATTATCACCTTACAAAGAGACACTATGCCGTGAGGTGCCGGCAGAATAGAATAGTACCTCCCTTTGTACTAGGTGTCGTAAGAGGCGATTAAGGTACCAGAACCGACAGGTGGCGGTATATCCATCCGAGCTAGTATAGCTCAAATACACAGTGTGGGAATGGGCAGCGGCATTGCTGTCGAGAAAAGTGCACTCTGCGATAATCAACACTCTTGCCCAGCGCGGCAATTATGGGCACAATGCCCCGTTTCTTGGGGAGAGGAACCAGCAGTGGAACTCCAATGGCTTCGATGATGATGATGATGAAAGAGACACTTTAAATATTTTTTAAACCTTTCGCTAATGTTGCCAGTTTTACATATCGACTCGTATTAATGCAAGTAGACGCTAGTCTGAATCCTATCTGTGTATGATTAAAACATATCCGGTTGAATCTAGCGGGCCGCTGGCGATCGGATTTTTTTTTCAGCTCGAAAACCGACGACGTTCAATAAAACAACTTTGTGCTCTGTGCGCTGTGCATACACGTTGATAAATTGAACTTTTTTTATTGAACTGACTGTTGACTGCGGTTTCGTTAGCTTCATATTAGTTTTATTTACATGTGAAATTGGCAATCCCGTGGGAAAATTTAATAGGTAAGTAAGGTAGCCTTTCTATACTTGATATTGCGAAATTACCAATAACGTTTCAAAACTTCTGTCGTTTTAAACCTAAAATAGGGCGTAATAACGCAGATGGTAGTAATCTTACCATGGGATCGATCACGACCTAGGAAAAATATTTTCATGACGAGTATTTGTGTTTCTTCTCTTTGGATTCTTAATATGTGCTCTGTTTTTCGATGTCCACAATACAAAAGTTTTATGAGACAACTCGGAATAAGTGCAATATATGAGATAGTTTGTGAATTTATAAGACTATATATATTTATAAGTTTGTTATATACAAATTTTTGTTTTTTTACCATAAAGAAGTGCTAATGTTACTCGTATTTAAATAAAGAATATTTGGAGTTACGACGCCACAATACCTTTGAACATTTAATTCTATGAAACAGTCATCGTCAAGATATTAATTTTGGGCCGATCCACACATTTGGAGTCTGTTATCAATCAGATTGTATCGGAAAACGAGAACAAATGACTAATGACATTAGCGTTGGGCTAGTGACACAATATACGGATCATTGTACAGCTTCCGAAGTGTATTACACGAGTAAAGCAATAATACATTAGCCGTAAAACGACCGATGCTTTAACGTGAATGTCTTAAAAAAGCGGAGATTTGATCCTTAATTGCTATGCCGGTTTCGGATGGATACAGCGGCATCTGTCGGTTTCATTTTATCAATCAGTTTCTACGACATCTGATACAGATAAAATATATATGCATTGTTAATAAAAAGATAAATAATACTTTTAACGGTATTTTAAAAGGACACAGTAGATAACTGTGACTTTCTGAGAAGAGATAGTGAAGTAATAATGTTAAAAAATGAAAATTTTATTTAAGAGGAAAGAGAAAATATTTTCATTAGGGTTGTCGAAGCGTATGTTATACTACTAGGCATTATTATTGGTAGGCCTACGTTCCCATATTAAAAATAAGGATGGGAAATCACGAGAATGAGATAGATTTTCACCAGAGATGCTACTATAATATTTTTGCATCTGTCAATTGCAATTGACGCAGTGTTTGTCAATCAATTAATTGAACAATTCTGAATTCACGTAAATGCTCACATTCATTTTGCTCACGAAGACATAACATTTCGCTAGTTTACCGAATATAGGTATACCGCTCAAACTCTCCCCTAACAAATATAAGATGAAAACAAATACACCCAGAAAGAACTGGCGGCAAATAAAAAGTTCACCAAAACTTCACCAACAAAAAAAGGGAAATTACTTTTGCCGAATTCCCGAAATTCGCTCGTCGTAATTCTGCTTTTCGACAAAGGTTTGCCAAATTTGATTTGCCTGGTATTTTCAGGCGTGCGCGTCTACAATCTTTAGAATAACGTTTCATTTGGTCTGCTCGTATTATCACAAGGGTATCAAGCGCGTTGCCAGCCTTGTGGTAAGACGCTATTGTTTTCTTCATTCCCCCGAATTATACTTTTCTGATAGTCGATGGTTTCGTCTGTGGAGAACAGTTTTTGGTCACTACACTTCTATCCCTACAATATAAAATCATCAATATCATCATTACAGCAGTTGGAAGTCCACGGCTGGACATGCCTCCCCAAGAAAGGGAGAATTTTCCCATAATTGCCGCGCTGGTCAAGCGTGTTGGCGATCGTGGAGTGCAGCTTTCACGACGGGGATGCTGCCCATCCCCGCTCTATGCATTTGAACTGCATTGTTTTAGATCATCCATCCGCCATCTGTCAGTTCAGGTAAAGCAATTATCAAAGTTTTAAAAACTCGGGTCAAAAGCTTTAGTTTAAACTCTATCTGCCCTCAGCTCTACAAAGTTGCAAATGTCAACAAAATGCAAATACACCAAATTGAAAAAAAGAAATGCAAGTAACATCTCTGATTGCCAAGCCAGCGAAGTAACCTCCGCAGAAAAAGAAAATTAATACCGTCGCCAAACTAAGTTAATCCCAAACTGTTTTCCCGACTGGTGGCAATAAAAGTTCCTTCGAGCATAAATCGCCGTTGCCGTTCTTCATTTCCAAAGTGATTGCAGGACGATGTTGCGCGTCACCAGTCGATCGGCCATATCGATGAACTGAATTAGTCAGAGAGATGTGGTCATCCTCACGGTTATAACGAAAAAAAAGGAAAATTTGACTGTATTGGTCACTTGTTCTTATGGTAACATTATTATTGTCTCGACTGACTGGTCGCGTTTTTATTCTATTTTGTTTATTTCTCTTTTTCCTTTTACTATTATCGCTTTTTGCTACATCACATCATCAACATTATACCAGCCAATTAAAGTACACTGCTAGATATAGGCCTCCCAAAGAATGGGGGACTTTTGCTTTAATTTTGCTCAAATCCCAGATCCTAAATATCCCTATCTTGGGGGGGGGGGGGTAATGCCCTACAGTAGACTTCCAATGGTTTTAAAGATGATAAAACTAAAATAAGCAGTTTAATTATATTACAAAACATATTTTACAAGATCTGCTGTCCATATTAAATGAAATTTAAAAAATATAGGGACTATTTTTAACTTGTTTACTACAAATAATTTCTGCACGCACCTTAAATTTAGTAATTACTTAATTAAAAGCTTGTGTTTGTTTTCGAGTTAAAAACGAAAAAATGTTCAGAGTAACTTTTTATCGATAAAAAAATTTCGATCTTAGCACATCACTGCGCTAGAACCACCCATCTGGATAAATACAGTATACCAACAGTTGTAGATAAATACAATGTTTTATATTTGCGGTGTATTTTTCATTTCAACATCACTAATTGCAAGTCAGATGTTCAAGTTTGAGGAAAGTAATATAGAATTGGAGTTTTATTTTTCTAATATTTCATCTCTAATTATGTTGTACTGTACATTTATTTAATACTAGCTGACTCAGCAGTCATCTTCTGGTCTGTAATTGGTTAAATAAATATATAAGTCTGTACGACACCAACATTTGTTGCAAACCAATATTAGTAGATAGCATTCTGAAGTGTCTGAAACTGTCAAATGAATGACAGTTTAATATTTTCACAAATGTGCTCGGTTATGTACTAGATGCCGCCTCCGTGACAACAGAGCGCAAAATATGTAAATAACGGAGTTATTTGCCAGTAAACATAAGACGAACAAGAGAGAAAGAAGACTTTTTTTTATATAGCTTGTCGACAAATAAGCACAAAATTCGCGTGATAATAAACCTAATCACCTTGAGACTAGACGCTCATATTATTACAAGGATATCACTTGCGCTTTGCTAACGTCGCCAACTTTCTAAAAGATACGTTGATAATGTCACATACCCAGTAATTTCACTAACTTTCTCATCCTTCAAATTGAAACACAACAATACGAAAACTGCTGATTGGTACCAATGCAGACGAGGTTTCTAAGAGGTTTACCTCTAGTAAATAATATTTTTAAATTTACATGTGCACTGCTCATTATCAGTTAATGGCTTTTAAACGTAATTTATTTAATTTTGTGTATGTTTTGTTCTCGAAATGATCTACACACACCATTTGTTTGGTAAATGTACAAACGCTAGTAGTTGATATATTTTAATAAAATATCCTTTTACCAACTTTCTGTGAACCAGTCTGTTCTTAGATGAATTCAAGGATGGTCGTTTAAATCTTTACATTTGAGCTGAACTATTTATTAATTCAATGTGTGAACCTTACTTAAAGGTAATCCGAATTGACACCTCATTATCATCACCATATCAGCCATACAAAATCTATTACCACTACCAAGACAGTTTAGGTCCTACGTTAATGTCAGTCAGTTTTTTCTTTTATATTTATATAAATATAATATTGTATTGATAACTTTAAAAAATCAGAGAATTTTTTTTTTGAATTTTGCCCCCTAATCTTAAGGGATGATTTTTGAAAACATATTTTACATGTGTTTTATAACTTTCAATGACGAATATCAATATATTAAAAAGTTTTATATATATTTTGCAACCCCATTTCAGCTCCTTAAAATAATTTTCCAAAATTCTTTCTCAGTGCTTCTTTTAATTCCAAAAAGAATCCCTGAGCAAAGTTTTAAGTTTCGAACCCTTGTTAAATTTAGGCCCTGCCTTGATTATGTCAGGCAATCAGCTTCACCTTTTTTAGTCAGTCTTCTCAATTTATATATACAGTTAGCAAAATAACACCCAGACAAATGATACATTTTGTAACATAATTAGAATACAATTTCAGCTGATGTTCCTTGGTAAGTAAAGCCCAGGACCACTTTAAAGACATCACAGCTGTGCCAACTGTAACAATGTACTAAGCCTGTCCTAGTGTAAGCATCCAGATATTTACACCCAAACTTGCACTAACGCTAATACAACCCCAGCTGCCTATTGAACTTGACCTATATCACAGAGGGTTGCGGCCGTACTATAAGACCGTCAGTCCCTTTCTGATCCATAGTGGCAGACGGAGTAGGATGATTTTTGGCCAAGACGCTCCGGGCAAGAAAAGGTCGTTTAGCGAGAGCAACGTTGATGACCCTTTTGGTGATTCGTATATTCGATTGTAAACTCTATTTGTAGAGTGATAAAGCGTGAATGATTGTAACGTGTTAGAGCTGCTCTTTTGTACTAATGAATGTTTTATACAGTCTTAACAAAATTACGTTTGTTACTCAGAATGTTTCGAAAATTAACTGAGTAATTTTAAGTGTAATATAGTGTGACATTTAGGCAATAGAGTTAAGAATAAAAACTAGCCGATTGGTTCGAACTGTGTATAATAGCAATTTCCATTGCTTTTTTCTATATAGACATGATCTGAATAGTTAAAGAGATTCATTTCAAATCCATGATTAAAAAACTGAAGTGCTCTTTTTTAAAGATGTCGTTTAATAGATTTTTTTTGTTTCAGGTATTTGTTTTTTTGTAAATTTCTATAACATCTTAAAAATTGATCTGACTCTGTGTTATATCGCTCAAAGCTCTAGTGTTAGGGACAACAGACAAGAGGGAAATTACAAATATAATACTTAAATACAATAATAATAAATAATTCAACACCCAGACACGGAACAAATACAAGTGTCAACATATTATTAATTAACAAACTATTATTATTATATAAATATTTGAACCTATGACCTTTAGCGCATAAGATAGGATTTACTATGTATATATTTACATCTGCGCCATCGGATCCCTCAATGAATTATTGACGTTTATTGACCGGATTAAAAAAATCTTGATGCAATTTACTCCAAAAAAAGATAGTAAGCTATATCTTGGACGTTAAAGATCGTGGATTCGATTCCACTCAGTACAAAAATGTATGCAATGAACCTTTACATAATTTTCTTGGAGCAGGTGAACGAACGAGACGTCGTGTGAGTTTATATATTGTATGTTATGTATAGATTGATTTTATTAATTTACGTCAAATGTTCGACCGGAAAAACAGTGTTGTTTTGTTCAAGAGTTTTGTAAAAACATACAAAAAACAAGTATCATACGCCAAGAAAAGTACGACTAAACCGAAATAGTTAAGCTATTCACCAGTTTTATGCTAAGTAACATAATTTTAATTTTTTTTAATTACCAGCTATATAATAGTCCACTGCTGGACATATGCCTTTCCAAGAAAGGATGTGTTTTGTCCATAATTACCGCGCTGGGCAAGCGTGTTGGTAATCACAGAGTGCAGCTTTCGCGACGGGTTGCTGCTGCCCATCCCCGCTCTGTGCATTTGAGTTGCACTGTTTGGATAGATCACCATCTGTCGGTTCTGGTACTATAGTCGCCTCTTGCGACACCTGGTGCAGTAGAAAGTACTATTCTACTCTACCGGTGCAACAGCAATGTGAGAGATTATATCATTTATATGTTAGTTAAGCTAGCTGGTATATGTGATTTTATTTATATTTTCTCCAAATGTAATGTGACAAGTAATTAATGAATTTGAATCTCTCTAAGATATAAAAAAATATAGGTATAGTAACAACAAAACAACTTATCCATTGACTTCGAGATAAATCTTTTAAAGCATTTGTGCTACGGATATCAGACAAGATATAACACTAAAATATAAATGTTAACCTTTGATTTATGAAACACTAATATTCCTTTCGCAACTCTGTCTGAGCAAACTTTACTTTACTTTAATATCCTTTCCTGGAAACCTATACCCTATTAAGCTTACTAGCAACATGCCTGCCCAGCGTGGCAATTATGGGCACAAATCTTAGGGGGGCCTATGTCAAACGATTAACTTTTATGGCTGATATGATGAAAATAGCATAAAACTTCAAAATAGACTTTAGCCCATCAATAAATTATACAATCTAACTTAACGTTCAAAAACGAAAGGAAAACGTAAATTACCTCGATCTAAAGTTAATCGTGAGGCATTACAGCGCAGGTTGGACTCGCCAACTTTTTATGCGATCCGAGCCAACTTTTACACCGATGACAAATTGGGGGTCGATTTTGGAAGTTATCCCACCATTTTTCAGTCACAAGAGGGGAACTTTGAAATGTGATGTATTGAGTTTTATTCGTTAGACTTTAGCTCCAATTAAATTTTATATAATCCAGTCAAAGATTTGAAGAGATTAAAAAACAAAGCTTACTTTCTAAAATGTAACGGCATTATGATATAATATAAAAGTCACACAACATCTCATATAATGACCTAAATTTGTGGTAAATCGCTTAAAACACTTGTGTTATGGATGCCAGACAACAGAAGAATCAGAAATATACTACATAAACATATATATTAAACACCAAGACACAGAAAAAACACAAAATGCTTTGGGTGGGAATCAAAACTCACGACCCTTGGCGCACAAGATGGAATTACTATCATATCTGCCATCGGGCCCGTCATCAGTTCAAAACTTTAATATTATTGTAAAATTATTTAATCTAGGGAATAAGTGCTACTTTATTTTTCATGATTTCCATAGTGTAAAGAGGACAAGGAAAGTCTGTTAATTTTTGTTTACATAACACGTCTTTTTTTTTTCTACGCCTATAATTAAATGTGATTCGTTTACGGTCAAGTTACGGTAACCATTTTCAAATGTTACAAGATATTACATAGTAGTTTTATTAGCTATAATATATGCTGAAATGACAAAATGCCTATCATATTAACTACCTTGGATTTATAAATGTCGATAAATGAATGTCATATATGTAAAAGTATGTTTATGGAAATGGAAGCCTATGTCCACCAGTGGAGATCCTACGAATGGCATTGATGATTATACTGCGTACAGGGTACTGTGTGTACCTAGTTAATAGAGAAAATGTTTGCTTTTCTGAGTTCCATAATGTACCGGCAGAGTAGAATAGTACCTTCCCCTGTACCAAATGTTGTACCCGTAAGAAGCGTCTCAGGTACCACGATGTCAGCTGTCACGAGACCACGCTCTGCCATAGCCACCAAACCTCAGGGCAGTAATTATAGGCAATATTGACGGGACCGATGACGCAGGTGGTAGTGATTCTATGTTGTACGTAGAGCATATATTTATATAATGATATTATTATATATGTATTTAAGTAGTATATTTGTGATTCCTCTGTTGTCTGCAACCGTAACACAAGTGCTATAAGCGACTTACCAAGGAGTCAGGTTAATGTATGAGATGTGGAATAGAAAAAAATCCTCTTTTCTTGGCCTCTCCCGTCTTCTCCTATGTCCAGTCATGGATCTTCGACGGCTGCAATGCGATGATATCGATAAAATTTATTTTATAATTTTAACACTTTGTTAGCCGTGAGGTACCATCAGAGTAGAATAGTACCTTCACTTGTACCAGGTGTCGTAAGAGGTGACTAAGGTACCAGAAACGACAGATGGCGGTATATCCATCCGAAACAGTGCAGCTCAAATACACAGGGTGAGGATGGACAGCAGCATCCGTGTCGCAAAAGCTGCAATTTGCGATTGCCAACACGCCTGCCTAGCGTGGCAATTATAGGCAAATTTCCCCTTTCTTGGGGAGGCTTATGTCCGACAGTAGATTTCCTGTAGCTGTGACGATGAACATTTTGCTAAACTGATAGACTAATGTTTTGTTTTAATTATAAAAATAGACACAAAAATCTTATACGACTCCAAAACAAGTTGATTTTATCACTTGTGTTACAGATATCTGGCAGCAGAAAAAATACAAATGTAATATTTAAATACATATATTCTTTACAGTGTACATTGGTTACCAGAATTACCAAGCAAGCAAATGACATATGCGGGCGGTTGGTTAAATATGTGCTTACTACATCTGTTGCCGGAAAGAGTTTTGTCCCAGGGACCAATGGACACCGTTTACGTGTTAACATTTATAAATCTTTCACATCAGCTGTAAGACGTCTAGTATCCAATGGTGAGTGTATGTAACTGCATAAGTTAAGGTTTAAGCAAAATTCTACGTTTGGTTGGCGAAGCTGTTTCTAATGGGTGGCATATAAGATATAAGATTTTTCTTATTGAATAAAAAATAATAGTTATTTAAAAGTAAGACATAAGTAAAGTAATTGCTTATAAATGGTTTTTGACATTTGAAATCAGAACTTCTTCCACTAAATTAATGGTTGTAAAATGAATGAAAAAAAAAGATAAATAGTTTTGAAATATCTTAATCTTAATATAAAAAAATCACACCATGTTGTTTGTTCGGGATGATATTTGAATGTACTCGACATGATTTAATTTTTTTTCTTCATACTTAGTTAGATACGACTTGAGAGATAGTATAGTTTCTTTCTCGATTTGTACTCGCAATATTATTTTCATGATAAACATTTAAGACAGGCTGTCTGGTGGTTTAGCTTTTACAATATAAATATAGAAAAATACAATTAGCTTTTATTTATATAACTTTAAAGGCCCCGTGACGGAGATGGTAGTGATCCTGTCTTGTGCGCCAAAGGTTGTGGGTTCGATCCCTACCCAGGACAAATATTTTCATGTAACACAAGTGCTTAAAGCGACTTATCACAGAATCAGGTCAATGTATGAGATGTTGTGGGAATTAATCATGTTATTATATTCAGATATGAAAGCAAGTCTTCAAGACGTAAGCCTAGAACAACTAAAAAACTTCAGCGCACTTGATAAGCAAATACTAGACTAAGCTAAGGCTAGGCTAAGACTAGGCTAAGCTAGACTTCGATAAGCAAAAGGCTCTGATGATAAACAAATAATGCCACTAGATTCTTCCAAAGATCTTCACTCTTGCTAGAATGTTTGACCAAACGATATTTCGTCAATCAGCAAAGCAGCAGATAATGACCTCCCCAACTGTGGAAGCGTGATGGCAATCGTAGAGCGCGACGTACATGGCAGGAATACTGCTGCCCATTCCCGCCCGGTTCCATTTGAGCTACATTGCTTTGGATGGATACAGCGCTACTTGTCGGTTCCGGTATCTCAGTTGCCTCTTACGACACCTGATACAGAGAGAGGTACTATTCTTCTCTGCCGATACCTCACGGCATTTTTGTATTTGAATGTACCTAAAACCAAAATGGCATTATATTTTACCTGATTTCGTTGGGTAGGTTTTGCATAGGATTTGTGCCTCACACTTTTACAGAAGACAAGGAAGAAAAAGAAGAAGGACGTTACAACACGTGACTTAAACATAGCAACACTAACGCCCTCTATATCTTGCGCGAGCGGAAAAGAAAATTATTACCAGCCGTAAACGTACGGTACTTTTACAGGCCAACAACAATTATTTGTCAATTGTGACGCGTTTAGATTACAGGACCTCAGTTAGTAGCTGTTACGACCGCAAACAACTCCAGTCGGCACATTTTCATGTTAATTTTCGTTCCGTCGTACCGTCTGTGTGCCTTCCGACCGGCAAAAAATTGTTTATGTCACATCTGTCTACCTCGGCGTGTTTGACTGAAACATAATGCCACCAGATGGCGCTAGTTGTTCTATGAAATGTCATTTCCCTAACCACTCAAAGCCATACAAATATATATAATATTCACACAACATCTCATATATTGACCTGAATCTGAGATATGTCGTTTAAAACACTTATATAACGAACATCAGACAACAGAGAAAACACTAATATAATTCTTAAATACATATATTTAAAACCCAGACAGAGAACAAACACAACTATTATAATATAAATATTTGTTTTGGGTGGGGATCGAACCTACATCTTTTGGTGCACAAGAAAGAGGTACCTATACTCGTCGAGCCCGTTAAAAATCTTGACCAGATCTTATAAGATATATACTGCTCTGTTGTCAAACAAATCCTGACATATGACTGCCGACGAAGAAGCATTGGAGTCTTTTCCTCGACAGAGGCTTTTTCTTCGCTTTACCGTAATAAACGACTTTTAATTTTAATAATGCTGATTCTCCAAAATTATTTTTTTTATGACTTTCATTAGTAATCGAAAATTATAATGTTACATTCTTATTATATATAATCTTACATTGTTAAAGAAAATTAACTAGATTTTTATTGTTTCAAACTCTGTTAAGTAATGTACATTACATATTTTACATAAATTAGACATCTTACAACGGTGCATTGTGTCAGCAATCTGTACCAGATGTCGTAAGAGGCGATTAAAGTACCAGAACCAACAGATGGCGGTGTATCCGTCCGAAATAGTATGGCTCAAATGCACAGGTTGGGGTTGGTCAGCATCATCCCCGTAGTAAAAGCTGCATTCTGCGATTGCCAACACACTTGCCGAGCGCCGCAATTATGAGATAAGTCTCCCTTTTATGGGGAGACCTCTGACCAGCAGTAGACTTCCAATCGCTGCCGTGATGATGAATCTACCAGTAAGCCACCTAAAAATAGCTCAAATCGTTTTTGTTATTAGTCGAAGCAAACAGACAGATAGCTAAACTGTTTATCTTTCTTGTGAGTACTTTATACTTTCTTATAAATACAGAAAAAGTTATCTTTG
This sequence comes from Heortia vitessoides, assembly GCA_020976665.1. Lineage (NCBI taxonomy): Eukaryota > Metazoa > Arthropoda > Insecta > Lepidoptera > Crambidae > Heortia > Heortia vitessoides. Next base: position 1,260,907 of record JACJUM010000202.1, read on the forward strand.
ATAAAGAGATACATTATTATAAAATATATTTGTTCTTTTATATCCAAGTATCTGGAAACTGCGACTCAATAATAAATTCAGTTTCAATGCGGATCCTTGATTCTTACTTTTCTCTCAAATAAAGGTAAGCTTGAGGAACTTTATATATCGTCAATTACAATATCATAATAATTAATGAGCCATTAAGGTTCATACAAAGTCATCCGGACAAATTAAAAGGCTAGCCGCAACTAATAATAGATTTTTACAATATATATATAAAATAACATTACAAACAGACACCTCAATTTAATTCATATTTTATATAATATTGCCTTATTGAGTTTCTAATAGCTCAATAAGGCCTTCAACTGTTTCAGTTGAACTCGAGTTATTATCAATTAGTGCTGTTAAAAACAACCGCATTAAATAAAATAATAATTCATGAAAGTAGTGAAAGGTTCCATAAAATATATTTCAAGGGAAATTGTATAACATTTTTCAATAAAAAACCACATGCATTTCAGGCTTACCCCTAAATAAATTTAAAAAAACAACATTAAGAGTAAGCTTATTTCTAAAGTATGTTAAAGTGTGAAAGAATCAATGTTAATTCTACCTTGGATTCACATCATATTATATCAGTCATAGAAAATCCACTGTTAGACATAGGTCTCCCAAAATAGGGAGATTTGGAACCTGGGATTTGAAAGTTATAACTACCAGCCTTGAGAAAATGATTTGATAGGGCAGACGCCGAAAGTGGTTCCAACATTAACTCCTTTGTATTAATGGAACCTTTATTACCACCAGTTTGTCTTGCAGATCATCTTTCTGGTAGTTCTTGTATTGAACCTGGTGCCTGCAGACTAGTTCTAGATGACCCTTAAAGTCACCAGTGGCACGAGTATAAGTAGTTCCTATTTTATGTTGTAAATATTATTTTTTGATTCATTTGATATTAAACGATGATCAAGTGCTCGTATCGAGACTACTTAAATGAAATATATTTTAAGTCTGAGTTTATAAGATTTGGAGTTAAAATAATCACGATCTTTTATATCAAGTAGACCTCATACTAAAGTCGTGTGCAATGGTGTTTCGATCTCACTTATTTCTTTGAGAAATAGCACTGTTTGTAATACTGTGTTCCAGTTGGAAGGGGTAGAGGGGTTCTGAAATACGGGATAAAGTGACATAATATCTTCCAGTTATAAGCTTGGCAACGCGCTTGTGATATTCTTGTGATATTACAGCTGCGGTCAACCGGAATGTATGTTTGTATGTCAACCTGGTTTAAATAAAAATACTTCAGTATACCTTGCCTTTGTATAACTTCAGTATAAATTAATGATCTTCTATCTCAATGATAAAAACGACTAAGAATAATTTCGAAAACTAAATACTATGCAGATAAAATTTAGCTCCTGCTACTTATTTTTTGTATAATTATTAACCATATATAATAATATCTTAATAATATAAATTTTCATTTTCCTATAAAGTATTTAAAAGGTAGTTTACACGTAAGTGAACGCGTAAATTTTATATGCCGTTGTGCATATTTTTAAATATTAAAGATTTATTTTAAAAATATTTTATTTAAAAAGTTTGACGAATGTATTTGTATACACTTAATGGATCAATTTAAATATCTCTTTTACTAATCATGTAATGTGGATTCCTTTTTTTGGTGGTTTCAAGCCATCCACTATTAAAATGACTTTTACAGCATCTTTGATAAGTACAGAGAGGCGACATTGCTCGATTTTTTAATTGGAAAATTGAACGTATAGTAATAAATTTCAATTAGTAAAATATTTTATTTATTTAATATATTGTATGTAAATTTAATAATTAAATTACAGTATTTCCAAAATAATTATAATATTCAACATGCTTTGTCCCGTTTTGTAAATCGTTGATTTTAATTCAGCGATATAACCTTTATTATTTATTTAAATATTAATTGACTCATTTTAAGTTTAAGTGCCAGTTTAGCCGCAAAATAAAAGGGTTCAATTCCAGCTTTAGATAAAAATTAAAACAAAATAAGTCTTTGCGAACAACCTATGGATTTCTCAAATATTATAGAAATCAGTCATAATACTTTGAAATTATTTTATTGAATCCGGTATGTTTAATACAATCTAGTACAAGTCTTATAATAACAGGTAAATATCAAAATATATACAAGAAGAAATCATTACTCCAACCATCTAAAAAATTATAGTATTTTGAACTCACTTCATAAATTCTAATTTCTTTAAAAATCAATACATCAAGCAATTCGGCTAAGTTACGATAACTTATTTAATTTAAAATGGTCTTTATATTAACCATTGCTGCAAATAATATTTTAGTATACTTTTTAATATCTTTTAATAAAGAGCTGATTTTATGGAGAACATTATTCACTTTTTGAACTGTAGTACAATTTTCGGCCAATGTTTAGTATGTATCATTAATTCTTAAATTAATTACACACATACTGCTATAAAAAGAAATAAAAAAAATAATACATTCATATTTATTTTATCACCAAAAATAATAACACAAAGCAAAAACATAAGCCTTAAAAGTAAAGCACTCGATTGGAAATGAAATGTAACAAATAAAATAGCTACTTCAAATTAAATCCCATTAAGCGCTGTATTTTTTTTAATTTCAAGACTCAAGCAACAAAATAGTAGAGAATTTACTAATTAAAAAAAATATAATAAAATATTTTTTTTCTAGGCTCACCAGTGCAGGGTAGTCATCCAAACTTGTCAGCAAGCAATCACAATTCACATCGAAAAAAAATTAAACTCACTCACCCGTTGGCCTGTACGGTTATGAGTCGGTAAATGTAGCTAGCTGTTAGGCCGGGCCGGAACGCCGAGCGCCGGGGCGCGCGGCCCTGCCACTGGCGGGTACTGCGTAGCGCGGACGACACACGTGCCCCAACGGCGCGCGTAGGCGGGCTTCTGACGTCGGGAGCGCCTCTCCCCCGCGCCGCGGCGAAAAAATCTAACCATTTCATAACGCGTAAACACTATTAATGATCGGGTGTTTAGACTTCTTACTTTTTTGGGGTAAAACTTTGTTGATGTATCATTGATGTTTGATATAAAACTTATGGTAAAACATGACAAACTCATTGAGACAAATAGAATGTAAATAGATAATTTATATATATTGATGAAGAAGAGTGAGTATAGTAAGAGAATACATTTTTAGTAGGTAATTTTTGATTAAGAAATTTCATATATATTTCTTTTAAGTCGTAAGTAAGTACACAAAATATTTTCGAACGTTGTGTGCTAGATTAATAAATTTTATGAAGTATGATAAACATTTTATCAAATTTTCATTTCACAAGTTTTTTATTACAAATGAAAATGCACTTACCAAATTTCAATATGAGAAATAATATAAAAATTCCTGATACGACCGTCCAATACCTCTAAAAAATTTTAATCACCGATGTTGAAACATTTATTTTACTGAGTAAAATCCATCAAAAGGTTTTTTATTTACTTAACACGTCTAATAGAGCTTTAGCTTAAAAGCAAACTGGGAGTGGGCATTGTTTTTCCGTTGTTTTCACACCAATCTTCGTCAAATATCTACTAAAAAAATTAAACATCATATTTTTATTAATCGTAATCTTCTTAAATTTTTACAACATTGATAAAACCTGTACGAAAAAACGTTTTTTACTTCTATATTGTATCTATAAGGAACGATTACTTAGGTTTTACAAATATATAAAGATAAAAAACTAGGAAACCTCGCACCACATTGGGAGTTATGAAAAAAATACAAAAATGTAATAAACAAATTCTCAGTAAACATAAATAATATTATATAGTTTATAAAACTAAATATATATATCATTCATAATTTATTAAATTTTTTATTATTATCATCAAAATTATATTCGCTAAATTTACTCTCGATATAAAATTTGCACCTTTTTATCATAACTGTCTGGATTATATTTAAAATATATGTTAATTCCGATACCTTAGTTCCGTCTTACAACACTTGTTTACTGAAAGAGTTATTTTTCTACCTCGCCAGTACCACACGAGTTGTATATAACGATATAAGTACAAACCGCATTTCACAACAAAGACTTTAGTCGAAAAATACAGAAAAGGGCTATGGTTCATAACAAATGCCATCACTCTGACTGTCAATCGCAAACCAATTAATACAGTGAGGGGACAAAAAAATAATTAAATGCAAACAGAAATTATCTCTCGCACATGAGTTGCTGCCGTTTCAATGACATATGCACAATCAACACTGCCAAATCCAGAATAAAATAATGACGAGACGACAACCTCAACATAATGAATATTCCTTAGTTTTAATGTTTTAACTAGTCAAATAGTACTTTATACTTTCCAAATATTTTCGAAGAGTAGAAATAAAATTTGAACCACTCATTGAAATGGAATGACCCAACTAAGCAGCGCAAGTCTCTTTGTGTGGTGTGGACGATAATGCGAAGATCCTTACCAGACCAAAGTTACCGTCATAGCCCAAGGAACAGCAAGCCCCTCGCCTTAACAAGCTTATAATAGCATAATGTATTGAGATGACGTTGTAGTAATTTATTATTATTTTTTAAAAATGTAGTAGATGGACAGACGATAACGGATTTTTCTGAATAGAACTCCATAATTTCAATAAATATATGTTTATTATATTTATATTACCTGTTGTCCGAAAGGGCAATTTTTTAGATAGTATTTATTGAACGTACAGAGATAAAAAACTAAGTCGCTTTCCGCCCCTATGTCTGTCCCTGTGTATGGCTTCGATCTCTTAAACTGATCTTGATGCGGTTTTAAAATAGATAGAGTGGTCCAAAGAAAGGTTTAAAAATGTAATTAATATATGCACAGTATATAAGAGAAACACAGATTTTAGAGGTTTCTAATGTAATGTCGCAATTTTATACAGTTTTTGCGATTGCATTGAAAACCTTGGCTGAATCCGACGAGATAGATCAAAATAATGTTCTGTATTATATAAAAATTTATATAAATATAAAACTAATATTATAGATATGAACTTAATGATAACCCTCTCAATAACCATTTTTTATCCTTATTGCACCCATGCGAGCTCGGGGCAAACAATTTTTCATGTAAAAATAAAAATTATATTTTAGGTCTAGGTACAGTAGAATAGTAGTACAGTAGTATAGTAAAATAATAGTACCCTTCCTCTGCACCAGGTGTGGTAAGAGGCAACTAAGGTACCAGAGCCGACAGATGGCAGTATATCCATCTGAAACAGTGCAGGTCAAATGCACATGGCAGGGATGATCAGCAGGATTCCTGCCTCGGTAGCGCTCTGCGATACCCAACACGCTTGCCCAACGCGGCAAAAATCCTCCTTTCTTGTACTATGTTAAGCTGTCAACTTTCAATGGCTGGTGTGATGATGATATGATAAAGACAAATTTGTATAGTTTTTTGTACAAGCTAAAGTTACCCCTAATGCTCAAAATAATATAAATTTACTGTATCATGAAACTTAGTTTCAAAACAAATATTTAAATATTTTTCTTTTTAGTCTGTAAATAAAAATATTCTATAATTATCCCAAAAATCTTGTCATAACCTAAAACAGTCAATTTTATTAATGTACGTGTTAAATAGTGTAATTAAGCATATGCTTTATTTCTCGAGTTTCTCTTATACGTTTTAATCTTTAAATTGTAGTTTGAATGTAACTCGAGACTTGCCTCACATAATTTAGGGTAACGCTCTCGCAGGACGGCCCGACCGTTGGCCCTTCAACACAATGCTGATCCTTCGATACCATCACGTGAATCACCACGTGTTCCTGGGACGATAACCTTAATGATTTGTCTATACAGAAAATTGGGTTAAAGTCTTTGTTGGAAACTATTTACTAAATTCTTATAAAAGTAAATACTTTTTTGTTTTCTATAAATCGATTGACAATATGTCATCGATTTTGTTGAGTGTGGTTTAGTTATTAAGGTTAGAAATGTAAGCAATTACGTCATGGATAAAATAATATTCAATACTGAAAGCTTTATTGTAATCTATATTCATATTCCTATAAGTGTAACAGTTATTACCAATTTTTCCACCAGTACCAGGTGTCGTAAGAGGTGACTAAGGTACCGGAATCGACAAATGGCGGTATATTCATCTGAGATAGTGAAGCCCAAATACTCAATAGAGTGGGAATGTACGAGTACAGCAACATTCCTGTCGTGAAAACTGCGCTCTGCGATCGCCAACACGTTTGCCCAGCGCGGCAATTATGGGCAAAATGCTCTTTTTCTTGGAAAGGCCTATATCAGTGAATTATCAAAGGCTGTAATGATAATCATCATAATATCAGCCATGAGACGTCCATTGGACTGAACATAGGCCTCCCCAAGTAATCTCCAATAGGACCGGTTGTATGCGGCCTGTGTTCAGCGCGATCCTTCGATTTTAGTCTTAGATTGTCGGTCCATCTTGCAGGTGGATGCCTACGCTTCGCTTGATGGTACTTGGTTTCCATTCCAGAACCTTACGACACCATCAACCAGCGGTTCTGCGAACCCAATGCCCTGCCCACTGCCATTTCAATTTACTGATCCGCCGGGCAATGTTGGCAACTTTGGTTCTGTTACAAATCTCCAATCTCCGAATCTTCCGAGCATTGCCCTCTTCATAGCTTGTTGAGCTACTCTCGGTTGGTAAAGAAGACCAATGGTGAGAGACCACGTTTCGCTGCCACAGGTCCATAGCTGGTAACATATCAATGATAATGATGAATAATTATCTACAATTATGGGCTCTGGCAGGTATCGAAAAGCGGAATTTAGTTGGTAGGAGTCAATATCTTTTTTATGGTACCATTGAAGACTTAGCATGTTATTTATTTATTATTGTGTTTATATTAAAAAAAATAATTTCCGCATCATATCATATATTCCGTGAAAAGTAGCTTTTGGTATTTATGTTACAGACTTCAAACAACAGAGGAATCACAAATATAATACTATAATACATATATTTAACACCCAGATACAAAATAAACATAAATATCATCATATAAATATTTGTCCTGGATAAGGCTCAAACCCACGACCTTTGGTGAACAAGACATGATTATTTCCATCTGCGCCATCGGACAGATGGTAAATAAATATCTATTTAATTACTATGATTTATTTTAATTTATCATTAAACTATTATTGTTTGGTTTATTATTAATTAGCTCGCAAATGAAGCAATGCCTTAGTTTATTTCTGATTTATCATTACTCTTATTTTTAAAGACCTGACAGACATTAATTTTAAAATAGAATATTTTAACTTTGAATTAAAAGATTAAGGCTTTTTATATCATTATTTAATTTGCATTTGATGTAATTATGCTCTATATAGAGTTGTGAGTATTTTTGTACAATTTTACTAGTTTCGAATACAAAAAAGAAAATGAAAGAATTTAATATAATCGATAATAATTACAATTCAATCTTAATCAATTTAAAGTACGATGTTGCGGGCTCCAATTAGTATATAAGAAGGTTTATGAAAGACTATAGTAAAAATTTACAATATCAATTCAGTTACGTAAAATGTAACAGAAAAGGGATTTTATAATACACGTCGGGAAAGTTACGTAAATTGAAACAATCTGTCCAGTCTAACTTCATATTGACTTTTCTGTACAAAGGCACATGTTACGAATATTAAAAATAACAAATGTGAAAGTATTTCTGTTTGTCAAAAATCATTCTTTTTGCTGTTTTTTCACGCTATATGGGTTTCTTGAAACTGAGGGAAGGAAAAATGCTTGGCTTTTAATTTTGGTTGACTCGTTTTGAGTATATTCTACTCGGATGGCTAGTTATTAATTAATGTTTACACAAGCCATCACTGCATCTGTGTAGTTATAGTTTGTAAAGATAATTTCCATTTACAAAAATGAAGTTAATTTTGTAACTCACTAATTATAGGAACATTGTAGGATTTAAGGACCATTTTTTTTTGCGTTTTATAAGTGCATATGTAATAAATAAGAATATTTGACAAAAACAAAAATTTTTGTTATACTGAAATATCCTGTAAAATATATTAGTCGATACAAGGATCAGCTGACTGCCGCGTCAAAACATACCGTAGCGTACTACGAGCTGACTACGGCGAGCCACTATGCTACGAGAACGCCCACGCACCCGCGCGGCGCGTAGCAGGGGGGCGGGGTGCGGCAGAACATGCCGGCTTGTTGGTAATCGAATGTTACGTAATGTGCTTTTGATGAGTTAGGTCCGACAATGCGGAGCGAAGCTTTTTACAGCGTATGTTTTGTTTACTGTTAGAATTATAGTTTGATTAGCTTATACTCGTAGCTTGTAGTTGTTCTGTCGTTTAAGAGTAAAATACTAATTCCGAATTTAAACATCACCGGATTTACACACTAAATTATGAACAATTTTTATATATTGATTAAAATAAAATATAATGATTAGCAGAGCACTATGAATGCAGTTCGTGCAAATTATTTTATTATATAAGTATAGTATAATTCATGAACATTTTATTATATGTAAGTAAACAAACAAAATTGTTATTGTTTAAAAATTTATAACTGTACGATGCGATTACGCGAGTGAGTTGCCCACGCAGCTGAAAATATATACAGATGGTGATATACCTATCGATAATAGCGTATCGTTAAAACGAAATCCATCTATAAATAAATAATAATAAATTCTCACAACATAGCGCACGTTGTGTCACCGACACAAGACTATAGGGAATCATGAATATAATACTTTAATATATATTTGAACATACGTATGGCACAACATACACAAAAATATAGCATATACGTAGTTGACCTAGGGATCCTTGACCTTGAGAGGAGATCGAACACTCTACACTCGACGCATGAGATATTGTTAATAATAATACTATCAATAAATTGACACAACTTTGCAAACGTTGACTTAACTCCGAAATAAGTAGCTTATAACACTTTTGTTACGCATATCAGACAGCAAAGAAATTACAAATATAATACTTAAATCATCATAAAAAATATTAGAAGTCCATTGTTGAACATAGGCCTCCCCAAGAAAGAGGGAATTTTGCCCATAATTGTGCTGGGCAAGCGTGTTGGTAATCGAGCAACACTGTTTGGAGTGGATATACAGCCATCTATCGATCGCCTTAACAGCCTTTTACGACATCTGGAAGATCCTATCCTACTCTGCGGTTACCTCACGGCAAAAATTACTTAGATATATATAAATAACCTTCAGGGATACAAATAACTCTCTCAGATATGAATACAAGTATTTACCATATATATAATTGCTGCGGGTGAAGATCGAACCCACTACCTTTGAAGCTCAAGACAAGATTACTACCACCTGCGCTCTCGGGGCTATCAAAATTATTGTTCATACGCCCTAAATACGTGAGGTATGTATTTAGGTCACCGGCAAAACCCAACACAAGTAAAATTCTTGATTAAATAAAATCAACGAGTACTAGAAATAATATTATTCACATAAACTTGAAAATTTGAATATCTTGGGAGGAAATTTCAAATAAAAATATCGTTCGGTTCCATCGAATAGCCGGTAACTAGGGATTCAGTAATCATACAGCACTTGTATGGCTTGTATGGGACGAGGTGGAAACTGGCAAGCCTTTACGTGATAGGCATGGTAACTTAACCTCTTCGAATCCATGATACACCAAATTTTCAACCGTATTTAAAGATTGTATGGCCTATATTGCTGTGAATAGTGACAGAAACTGTAAGGTCATGATACTTTAGTAGTCCTCTTTAGAGTTTCGATAGGCGATTCTTTGAGAGAATATGTCTCATTTCGATTTTTACAACGTAAGAATGTAGATGACGCCTGAAATATTTAATGGATGCTGATAATTTTGTGTGTCTTTGTGTGATGGGTTTTTAGAAATTATATGTTTGCGATTGTGATCGGCAAATATTTGTATGTGTGAAATATTTGTATGCTATTTGATAAATCGAGTGAACCTTCGACTTGGCTTATCAAAGGTTTCAATTACCACACCGGGGCATCTTGCTGTTAATTCTGCAAGCATGCTTCCAATCTATACATCCAACACGTTTCGAAACCTTATTTACAATATCATATATTTTTTTATTATTATGACATAATTGTATATAAAACTATTTAACGCCATATAGCTTTCTTTCGCATTGCTGTATTCCATTTTAGAAGATGAGGGAGGCAGTAGAATTACTAGGTGATATGATTTAATATCTTTAATTCACAAAATTAGCAACACGCTAGTAATATCTTTGTAATCCCTACTAATACTTTAAATGCAAATGTAACTCTTTGTCTGTCTGTCTGTTACGCTTTCCCGCTTAAGCCTCTCAACTGATTTTGATGAAATTTAGCATAGACAATCTTTGGACCTTGAGAAAGGATATAGGCTATTTTTTAATTCAAAATAAGGAATGTAATATACATATACATATATATCAACACACACATGTCTATATACATAACTGTGTGAATTTATATGTATGTATATTTTATCTACTGTTTTTAATTTTAATTTATTTAATTAAAAATATTTATTTATAAAAAATTTGTTTATTATATATATGTATGGTGGTGGTCATTCTTGGCGGGAATCGAGCTCATCACTATTGGCGCATAAGATAGGTTCTCTACCAAGCATGTTTTTTAATGTCCAACGGCGACGTTTACTTAGTTTATAACTAAATCATCACGAAGTTGTTTTTATTACGACTTTAATCACATCCTATACTTAATCTCATAATTCGTCCGTACGCAATAACCTTAAAAGGCGATCTTATATTATATATTATTAACTACAAATACAAATGTACAAATAAATACAATTGTGGTATTATTACTAGTAGGAATAATAGATATATAGTATTGAAAATAACATCATTGTATACAATCCAACGAAAGGCATACATCATATTTGTTATATTAGGAGGAAAGATCTGTACCGAATAATAAACCTCTTCACAAGCTTCCCAATAAGACTATTAGACCGTCTCGAGAGACTTTCAAATCGAACATTTTGATTAACATGTTGAATTTGGTAGCGTCGACGCCATAATCTTCCTCTCAAAGCGATCCTTACGATACCATGTTGAGGGATTGTATTCTTCCAGCCACCCGATCGCCACAAGTGTCCCCCAAGGATCCGTGCTCGCTTCACTCCTATTTTCGCTTTACATCAACGACATGCCCAGCACCCCTGGCGTAGAGCTAGCTCTGTTCGCGGACGATTCAGCCCTCTATTACACGGGCTTCTAACAATAAATATATATTGAAATTGACTAATATGGTATTTACCTTTGAAAAACAAAAAAGCGTTGTATTGTAAAGTGTAATGCATTTCAAAGTGTAAGTCGAAGGCACAATCTGCCCGGTGCATTTATTTTTAATTCATACTTTATTTCACATTAAACTTGAAATTTATTAATATTCTAGCAGTGCTTTGTCCTTATAGAATATAAATATGACTTTAGGATGTATAGTAGTTTTTTCGATAAATGGACCATCCTAACACTGCAATGGTTTTTCGTTTTCGTCATATTTAAATCCGACCAGTGGTTTCTGATATTAGCATGTTCAAACAAACAAACTCTTCAACTTTAAAATATTATTATAGATTATTACAGATTATTTAATTTCTTAGTAGCAAAATATCTAAAGCCGTTAACTAAAACAATTTTGTTTACTTCAAGTACGTTGTTCGTTCAAATCATTCAAACAGTATTGTATGTAATATTTATTTCAATTAATTTATAGCCATACTTTAATAGCTTCGTATACTTCTTCGCCTTAAAAATTTCACAGTTTTTATACAGTTCTGTAAAATACAGCTCAAATACAATACCAAAAACAACTAAGAAAATTTAAAATCTGTTCATACGAAGACAATTTCAACGAGGAAGATAAACAGGAATCCATCAAAACAGATAAACTACAAGATTAAAACGAATCTATTAAATAATTTCAACTAAAATTGCTCCCTAAATACATTTTCAATTTTAAACGGACTGAAAACGTTTAACGGTCCCTTTATCGTAATATCTCTTAATAGAATATCACCGATCAGGCTTAATCGACCGATAGTGATCAGCCATCAGCCATGGACGGCTATTTTAAAATGGATTCCTCAGGACAAAGGCCATAGCTAACATATTAACCGTAGGACGTCTCATGCTGAACATAAGTTTTCTTTGAGGTGATTTTTGGTAATCTAAGCTATAAGTGAAATAGAAATATCTACTTGTTACACCAATATTTATTTACTAAACGCACATAAAGTACTGCACATCGCCCTGTGGGCTCACGCGCACTGTGTTGTAGAAACCAAATATAACATTTTATTGAAATAAGTGAAAATTATAGATATTTCATAATAGCTTTCTATCCCCTTTTTACTCGTTAAATGATAATTTTAATTGAAAGATTAATTTACAGTGGTTTTATGACTTTTAATGAAGACCTTTATACTGAATTACATTCGAATAACTTAAAATACATGAAAGTTATATACAAACTTGGCTCTTTTGTTTCACCCATTCAGGAGGTTAGAAGTACAAAGAATAATGGAGCGCGTATGTAATGCGAGTAAAGTTTTAAAGGCTTGCAACTTAACGATCGTTTTTAATATTATATGCAGAGAGACGAGTTGCAGCATGTAATTAAAATCTTTAGGTATCTCATATTTTGTCATCGGTCAAATATAACAAATGTATAATGATCATTAGAAACCCTGTATCAATGATTTAATAACATTCTTAAACAAAACCGTGAGAGTAACTTTTAAAATAAATTACTTGTTCGGCTCATTAGCTAAAGTATTCCAAGACCGAAAGTTAGCCTCCGGTAGTCTATTAAATCTTTTGGTTACATTTTCGATCAGGTTTTAGAGCTAGATACAATGAGCGACTAATTATTCTCACCCTGAATAAACAACACAAAAGCGAATGTATCCAAACGAACGTGGACTGGGCAATCGGCACAGCAGCAGCCCGTGTATCCTGATGCATCAGGATAAATCTATTGCATCAGGATCCTGCTGTTGTAAATTGTAATTAAAATACACACTTTACCTGAGGTAGACCATTAAAGGGACCTCACTTCTACTTATGACTACCGCAAAATAGTGTATTTTGGTGTTACAATTTGAAAGGCAGTGACTTTTCTGCATAATGTGAAATGATACCTTCAAGTCTAAAGGTCCCTGTATTATAAGCGTCTATAGGCTGCAGTGGCACTTACTGTTGCGCGATACAGTGATTGTTTGTCAACTTGGTCTAATAAAATAAAGTAAAATGTATATGTATTATTTGTAAGAGAAACTTTGAAACAGACATATGTAATAATATTTAATAAATAGTAACATAATCAATCTGGACGCTGATTCAGCATACATAACATTACATCTTGATATCTTGAATATTATTGTTTCTGACAGAGCTTGTGAAAATAACATTCTAGGATATTTAAAAAAATACTAAAATAAAAAATATGTGTTAAGTCAAATCTACATGGAATCCATTTAAAAAATAAACTTACACAACATTTGTTACATCTGATACCTGACTCATGATATAATGTAATTTTATATATGATATAAATTATAATTATTTATATTTAGAATAAATAGACACCAATTGTTGTTTATGTTTTAAGAAATTAGGTAAGCGATTACCGAAACGTGCACATGAGGTAGACCTCATACAAAGGTCGTCTGGATTGGTACCTCACTTACCTATTTCTACCGCCAAACAACAGAGTTTGCAAAACTGTTTTCCGTTTTGAAGATAGATGTAGTAAAATTAATAGGTCGTGATGACTACATGCTTGTTTGACGACCTGATGAATATTTAAAAAAAATCGTATTACCAACATCATCAAATACGTGTTTACCATTTAAAGATTTTTGTAAGAATGATATGGTGCTAACGAGAGTAAATAACAAAAAGCAAAAGTCACGGTCTCTCTTAGCCTAAATTGAACACGGTCTGAGATGACCTCCCAAAAGAGGACATTAACCTTTAATAAATTAAATGTTAGCCGCTTTTGCGACTATCGCCACTGTGTAGGTTTTACCTACCGATTGGTGTACCGATATTATATTGTTTGAAGACGAACGGACTCTTCTTAGTATTTGTTTCAACGATCTATAGTATAGATTATGCGGTCTTTACTAATATTATAAAGAGAAAAATTTATTTGTTTGTCTGCTACAGTATAATTTAAAAACTACAGGACAGATTAAAAAAAATATTTCACTATTAAAAACTTACTTCTTTACTAAACAACCATGCCTACCCAGCTCAGCGTCTGAGAAACAATCCTCTTGGTTGTTAGTAGGTACTACTTTAAAAAAAAACACCCTTGATCAAAAGTCCAAATCTTGAAAGTCTTGTAGCCCTCGTGTTTATCGCATATCAAAAATATAATGATATGGCAAAAAGGGCATGAATGTCTGTTCATAAGGGTGTGTTGGTTACAACACTGATATAAACATTGGGTATGGCAGAAGAAGCACACGAGTAGAATAAAAACTGTTGAAATGAGAGCACTTCAAAGTTTGTAGGGAGTGAGTTTGACTGAAAGTTTAAAGAATGGTAAGATACGAAATCAATTTGGAGTAAAAGATGACAACAAAAGTGATGTTTGGAAAGCAAAAGAAAGGATGGAAGAAAGTAGAATGACTACAATAATAAATAGAACCAAAGTAAATGGGTTAACATATTTTAAACAGTTAAAAAAAAGTATTGAATAAGGGCCAGGTTAGAAGTACCAAGAATAAACGAGCGTGTATAAAATGATTAATGCGAGAAATGGAAGCGAGAGAGGTATGCCAAGAACGTAACAATGGAGATATATAGACTCTGCCTACCCTGATGGGACAAAGGCATGATAAATGTATTTAAATGAAGGCTTTGTTGTATTGTTTTTAGTGACTCAACCAATAATTCATTTCCCGACCACCTTAATAAGAGAAAATAAAATATAAACCGAGCCCATAATTCCTTTGTTAAGATAAAAACTAAAAGGCAAATGTAGTGTCAACCAGGTACTGAGTTAAACGGATTTTCAAATAAAAACTCCCGCTGTGGGTACTCTTTGATCAAACTTTTCTTTGATTACAGTCTCTGTGATTCTTTTTTAACGATTTTAAAAAGTGGCCAAGAGCAGCGCTCTCTTGCTATAGGTTCCGCCTTATTTGCAAGAATTGAACATTAATTTGGACGTTAATGATTCATTATTTTACTGTAGGTACAACCCATCTTGTAATGTTCGCAGTAAACACAAAATTTAAGTCGATTTCCATTCCATAATCTCCAACGAAGTAAATCATTATCAAGGCTTAAGTATTTATAAATGTTTTGTGCAAATTCGATGAATAATTCCAATGTAATAAACATGTCGGAAAATATGTATAAACGAAAATATAAACGAGAACGAGTTAAAGCTTAAATAAATAAAGTAACCAATAACAGTATTAATTATTTGAATACTTAATGTAATAAATTAGGTTTTAATAAAATCGTAAAATATTAACTTTAACGAGAACCTGATGAGGTTAGATATTATATTGGGATATTTTTATTTGATTCCATTGAAATACAAAAATACAGTCCGCATGATAGTTCCTTAGCCTTACAACAGACTATAGACGCAAGGATATCACTTTTTCATATCACAGTTTTGCTAATCTTGTAACTTAAAGATGTTACGTCATATAACCCAGAGATGCAAACACTGCTATTTGGTAGAAACAGGTGAGAATACGGTACCAATGCTGACGACTTTTGTACGAGGTCCTACCTCACCTTTTAATTTCCACCTCATGTAATAATAGTTTTTTGTGGCAAATAAATAGCATGCAGGAAATTACAAATTGGAACTTTGTAACAAAAGGCAATACTTAGAAACTGCTAATACAAGTATTGAGGTTAGAATGCATGAACATTTTTTAACTTTTTCGTCCAAAAATATAATAATATATTATCTATAAAAATATTTATGTCCTTAATTGCCATACTGGGCAACTGTTTAGCAATCGATGAGCATACCTTTGACTTAATGATTTTTAGTAAACTATCAAACATTCGGTTAAGTGGTGAACAAGCGTTTCGCGTAAGGATCACTGTGGATTCTAAGATCATCATTTTAGCTGTGGCACGTCTAGTATTAGACATCGGCCTCCCCAATAAAGGAGTTTTGTTCCCATAATAACCGCGCAGCGTAACCGTGGTGGGGATACTTATGTTCTACCAGACCTAGTTGCATTTAATCTGCGCTGTTTTAGATGGATATGTACGACACCTGATATAGAATGAAGTACTTCTTTACTCCGCCAGTACAACACGGTTTACAGACAAGTATATTATTACAATGTTGTGACATCAATAGCGCATTGCCAACCTCGTTAGCTTGCCAAACTTTTGGCCTTGACATGATTAATTATCTAGAATTTCACCATTCAAACTGGAACGGAACTGGAACGGTAGATATATTGGATAAGTTCTTATGCAGATCACTATTGTGAGAGGTCTACCTCAAATAAATACGGATACGGTACCCTAAAACTAGTAGAGAAATCCAAGGGACCGAAGTTATCTTATTAAAAGGACGTTTAAGCGGGAACACTTTTCTAGAAATTTCCGTGGCTCGGCGACCAGCTTGGCGTTCTTAATTATTACGGAATTAATTCAGCTCGGTAATTGAGACAAAACAAACCGCGACTTCAGCGTTGTTAGTTGGAAATTCCAACCATGGTATATTTTTATTTGAAGATTATGAAAAGACTAATGTAGTATTCGAAATAATAGATACCTCATGGAAGCCTTAAAAACCATAATAAATAAATAAATTATCACTCTACGCAAGCGCGAAGCGTAGCTTCGCGACGGGCAATTTGCTGCCCACTCCCGCCCTAATGCATCTGAACTTCTCTATTTCGCGTAGATACCTGTCGGTACCTCGGGACCTGTCGGTAAGGTACCTCAGGCGCCTGTTAAAACATCTGGTACATGGAGTGGTATCATTCTAGTCTGCCGGTACCTCACGGCATACAACCTATATATATATATATATATATATTTAATTATTGTCAAGTAGTTAGTGTAACCCATATAGGCGTCTACGCTGACAAACCTTTATCTGAAACCTAGTATTTAAAACAATTTAATTCCAGGCAGTTTTAATGTTAATGTAACACTAAGATACGTTTTAGAAATAAGCTTAACCTAGACATAATTTCAAATTTATTTATCGGTAAACCTGAAATGCTGCCTAGTATTTTGTTGTAAAATCTGATGCAGTTGCCTTCAAACGAATTATTTATTTTATGGAGCCGCATAGTGAGTACAACGAACTTACATTTATTTTTTATATTAAAATTATGTTTTTTTCTTAAACGTGCCTAGAGTTTATGTACAGACAGGCAGAAATATTTAAAATTGGTTAAATAGTTTAGAAGTTCATCTCGAACAAATAACTAGACCAACATTTTAATACATAAAGATAAACATGACTGTATTTCCATTAAAAACTTTTAATACGCCGATTCAACTACTGCATTTCGTAGATGCCGCGATGACAACGCATCCTGACGGTAAATTAAATACCACTAGAATTGAAAACGCGAAAAGTCGTGAAGATGGATGCCTGGATGTAAGTCTTTCATACTAATAGATTTTACAAATCTTTAAAATATTAATGCTTGTGTATAACCTTATACATAACACAAAGACTTAAATCTATTTGTTTTTTTAAGTTGTTTACAATGAACATAAATTATAACTATTTTTTTAGGTTTATCTTTCATAAAGTCTATACCGTACTTCTGCTATTTCTAAATCATTAAAATGATTCTTATGTTATTTAATAATAATAACATTATACTCTATGTACTGTTTTAACCGTGGGGTACCACCGGAATAGATTAGTACCTTTCTTTATACAGGTGTCGTATGAGGCGTCTGAGGTATTGGAACCGACAGATGGCGGTATATCCATCTGAAAAATCGTAGCTTATATACTACAAGGCGGAGATAGGCAGCAGCATCCTTGTCCGGAAGTCGCGCTCTGCTTCCCCAAGTTTGGGGAATTTTTGCCCATAACTACCGCGGTGGACAAGCCTGTTGACTACCGCAGAACACAATTTTCGGACCTGATGCTTATCCCTGCATTTAAGCTACTGAAGGGAAATATCACCATCTCTCGGTTCTGGTACCTCAGTCGCCTATTACGACACTTAGTTCAGGGGCAGGTACTATTCTACTTTTCCGGTACATATACCTAACAAAAATTGAACTAGTGAAACTATAGTTTAACGTAAGGAATAATAAATAAATAAAATATGATGATTCTGGTGAATGAAGAAGAATGAATGAATGAAAACCGACCCGTAATGACGATGAAGAAATGTAGTTTAAATCAAACAAAATATAATTATGTAATATTTATTTATTTATTATATTCATATATTGAATTTTCTTAAAGCTGCCAACATGTCTTTACAATTGTATGTATTTATCTTGAATATTGTCAGGAGAATTCCACCAATATCGTGGGTACAGTTTCCACGATGTATTTTCCAGCGATATTCGGCCGAAAGTTTACTGTTCTCGACGGAAGCCTTAGACATCGATGTCTTGCTTAGTGACACTTCCATGATAACCGAATGTATATGTTAAAGTGACTGGCCCAAAAGAATTTCTCTCCTATTTCTTCGTATAGTGTATTTTCCGTTTTCTCTAGAA
This sequence comes from Heortia vitessoides, assembly GCA_020976665.1. Classification (NCBI taxonomy): domain Eukaryota; kingdom Metazoa; phylum Arthropoda; class Insecta; order Lepidoptera; family Crambidae; genus Heortia; species Heortia vitessoides. The sequence continues at coordinate 1,279,707 of JACJUM010000202.1, forward strand.
CACTAACCTAATACTCAAAGAAGTGTCTACTTTATATTTTGTATATTTAATTTAAAGATGTATTTGTCTTTTTCTATTTGTTTATGATCATTTAAATGAAACGTTAAATACCGAGCTCTCTTTCACTATCATTTTATTAACTATTTGATAACTAACTAGCTGCTAGAATTCAGCACGGTCTTTAATTTAATTATATTTACGGGCCCGGTGGCGGTGGTGGTAAAGAATAGTGATCTTGTGTCAGGGGATGTAAGTTCGAGCCCCACCCAGGAAAAATATTTATGTAATGATATTTCAAAATAAAATCAAAATATTCTTTATTCAAATAGGCCCATTATAAGCACTTTCGAATGGTCAAAAAAAATAGATCAATTTTAATTTAGACATTTTTTACTAAATTCTATAACACTCATTAACACCAATGACCCTGATGACCCCACTGGATTACTTTATACTAGTCTGCCGCCACCAGACAGGTCTTAAAATACGACAATGTTATGTCATCATTACCTCAATTACCAAATATATACAGTCATACTACAACTTTTATATTATTCCGTTAAGCCTATAATCGGTTGGATATAATAAATAGAAAATCTAACGTTTCATACACCAGCTCTACCATTCGCAACAATCGACAATACCCTTTAAACGAATATATAGAAAGATGAACCAACGATGCACGTGGAAGATTAAAGGTGAGCGTACACTAAATCGTGGCGAATGTATCAGAATGTTCAAGAAGATTTGCCATAGCGAAACTTCAAGGACTAAACAAGAATCTAATTCGACTTCGTAACTCCACGAACCTGCTAATCACTCTATGGATAGACGATGATTCTAAAAAGTATACTTGAGCCTGAGGTTTTCCTCAGGCTCAAGTATACTTTTTAGATGTTGATCTCTTACATAGGTCATCGTATTTTTGTTTATCTATCCTCGGTCGTGTATGGGAGACCTGGAGTCCTGAAATACAGGAATGCCCTAGTTTAGCCTCAAGTCCACCCAAATAATGCTAAGTTTATTAGTATGAAGGTACACATAAGTAGTATGTTACTATTACTTTTGAGAAAAATAAACAACTTTTCATTTTCATGTGCATCTACACCTTCATCATCATCATGTCACATGAACTTAAAAGTCAGCTGCTAGACAAAGGCCTCCCAAAAAAGGGGGTTATTTTGACCATAATTGCTGCGCTGGACAATCGTGTTGGCAATCGCAGAGCGCAGTTTTTGCAGATGCTGCTGCCCATGCCCACTCTGTGCATTTGAGCTACACTGTTGCGGATGGTTGTTACCATCTTTCAAATCTGGTACTTCAGTCGCCTCTTTAAACACTAGATATAGACGGAGGTACTATTCTACTCTGCCGGTGCCTTACTCTCAACTTTTTGTACCAATTAATCCCAGTGTTCCGCTTTGAAGAGTGAGAGAGGCACAGAAATTACTGGGTAAATATGACGTAGCATTTAGTTCACAGGGTCAGCATCACACTAGTGATATCTTTGTAATGACACGAGTATCTATAAGTTGCGGTCACTTTACGATAAACGGACCGTATGCTTGGTTGCTGACTTTATAATATTAATAAAGAACGCTTGATGCAGGCCCCATACAACCTGTCCTATTGGTGTTTTCTCGGTTGAAACTTATGGAAACAGGAAAGAACAGCTGCTATGAAGATGTACTCTGAGTTCTTCGTGAACAAATACACGTTTGCCTTTATAACACTGACCGCAGTCCATGTAATATCTCACTCGATAATACATTAGCACACAACTTTGAACCTTATCCTGGTCGAATAGAATCTAATTTTGTTTAACGAAGAATCAGATCTAGCAATTTTATATTAGCAAAACTGTAGCTCTTATTGCAAGGCAGGAAAGCTGATTTTAACGTTGAATCGTAGATTTATCTTTGCTTAAGAAAAGATGGTGGAATGAATTTATCATATCCTCAAGGATAGGGCTGGATCATCTATGTCGTACCTGCGAATTGCTGTTTTATATGCAAATACGTTGTTGATCTTCTGAAACTTGATATAATGTGTTTATTTATGAGGGTTCATTGAACTTACTGTGTTTGAGGGGCCGCAACGGCGCTGATTATAGCAATACCATTTTGTGCGACAAAGGTTGTAGCTTCTATCCCGACCCAGGAAAAAATTTCATATTTTGTTCTGACTTGGTGATATTATTGTGTTTAAATGTGTAATTCCTCTGTTGCCCCATATCCGGAACACAAGTGTCTTAAGCTACTTATCTCGGAGTCGGGTCAACGTATGATATAACGTGTGAATTTATTATTATTTTATATATATATGTTTAATTGAAAAATGGTAATTTCAACTTGATCAGCTTTTCTTGTGTTGTTTTATTTAGTATACATTTATAATAATAAGTCTTCCAACATCTTATACATTGCGTGGACGTCATGATAAGTCGCTTAAGATATCTATATACTTAACAATCATACATAGACTATGTCAAGATTTGTCTTGAATTAATCTCATGAACGTTGGCGCAAAAGATAGAAACGCTCCAGAATACGCCACAGGATCCTTCAACCCATGAAAAAAATCAGGGTCTCTAATTCTTCATATTTCCGTTCTGTATAAGTAAGTTAAATAGCTATTACATAAACACAATTATCATATCAGCCATTGGAAATTTACTGATGGACATAGGCTTCCCTAAGAAAAGGGCAATTTGCCGATTGGCTTGGTCTTGCGTGTTGGCAATCGCCGAGCGCAGCTTCTCGACAAAAATGCTTCTGTCCAGGATAGGTATACTGCCATCAGTCTGTTCTGGTACTTCAGTCGCCTCTTACACCTGGTACAGATTATACGGTATTATTCTACTCTGCCGGTACCCCACGGCTATTATATGAGAAATTATTGATAATTAGTTCCTCCAGCAACACCTATGTAGTAGTTGGTGCTAACGACTTAGGAAATATTTCAGCTGTTAAAACATATTTTTTTGATACCGGCGCTCTCCTCCGCGGCATACTCGTTTCGCTCGCTCGGTTCGTTGTGGTTGCAATTCTAACCTAATCTAACCACCACGTCCATATCGTTTCAGTTGACAAAAAATATTATGTGTTTACTTTGTGCAATAATGTTGTAATTTATTCTGTGTCATTTACCACTGTTTTAATTGAGTATTCAGACCAGTAATAAAAAAATAAAATGATGAATTCCCACAATATCTCATACATTGACCTGATTCCATGACAAGTAGCTTAAAGAACTTGTGGTACGGGTATTAGACAACAGAGTAATCACAGATATAATACTTAATTACATATATTAACACCCAGATATAAATATTTGTCCTGGGTGGGAATCGAACCCACGACCTTTGGCGCACTAGACAGAATCACTACCATCTACGCCATCAAGCCTGCGCCGTTGTTTGAATATACAAATTTGTACATAAATGTTTTGATTGCGTGTTGCTCGTATATCGTATAGCGTATATCGTCGCTCATTAATACAATTGTCGTAAGGGACAATGTGCAGGTATACAAAAAGGACAAAAAAGAAAATAAAATCGATAAATTCTTTATAAGTTTATTATTAAAAAGGCTATTTTTATTTATGTTAAAGCTGTTTTGAATACCTATTTTTGAAATTGAAAACCTCTTTTACTTGAAACTAAACTATTCTCAACTTTTAACTTATTAACAAAACTCAGAAATAAACAAATATAAAAATTTTTGCCTGTATGTCCCTTATGCCAATTAAATTTCTGACAATCGATATATAATATCCGAATTAATTACTCGGACTGTAACATATACGTTAAATTAAAAACAAAGAAAGACGGAATAGCGATCTACGAATATCGCAGAACTTTCGTAATCAATTTCTACTTTAGCCACAAATAAGTCAGGATGTTAGTATACCTAAACCAACCGTGAAATCAAAGTAACCTTTTTATAACCAGAGAAGCGTATAATATTTACCTATTTTTTATTATGTTACCCAATATTTCGACGCAACCATAGCAAATGCGTTATTTTTTCAATCTAGTTATCTATTTAGGTTATTCATGTATTATTTGCGAATTTAGTCGCATAGAAATATTTGATCCTATCCCGAGATACACCGGAGAATTTCGAAGAATCGGATTTGGATCACTTTGGAACCGTCTAGATCTTTGGAATTGTTTTCTATATTGGATTCATATTTTTGCTAAGCGATATCGATATTTCAGAATATTTGATATACGTAGGTATTCAAAGTAAGAATTATAAGAAATTACCTGTTTGCCGTTATCAGATAATAATAATAATAATATATTCACCCAATATCTCCTACATTAATAACTTACGGCACTAAAAAGATAATACTTAAATAATATATGTATTCAACACCCAGACACAGAATGAATACAAATATTCTTCATTTAAATATTTGTCCCGCTAAATGTGCCATCGTGTCAATATTGAAATCTAGTTTCCTAATAACTGGTATTTGGATCATCATTATATAAACCGTAGGCTGTCCACTAGTAGACTCCCAAAGTGAAGTGTTGTAAGCTTCAATCCGAATGGTCTAGAAACTTCTGGTCCTATCGACTTTCGGTTCTATGCCCAGGCTCTTCTCTTTGTTGCAATTTCATTGTATGTAATCAAAATACGGCCAATAAAGAATATTTTGATTTAATTTATTATATTATTATTACTAACTATCTCAACAGATGTTATACTGTCTTAAATATATGTTAACAATAAACAATATATTGCAATCATTAATTAATATATAAACTATTATATCTCTCAAGATGGATTAAATTGTACACCGTAAGGAAATATTGATTAAAATCGGTTCAGTAGTTTTTAAGCTCATTCCGGACCAAAATCGTGACACCAAACTTATATATATAAAGAATAGGCACCAAATCCTCTCAAATAATATTAATTTTATATAGGTTTATAGAATCGTTTGTAATTTAAATTACTTTTACTGTGATGATAAAATAAACATAAGTTATTATTATTAAAAACGTTACAATTACGCTATTTGCTTAAAACGGACAAATTTGCTGAATTTTAGTGTCTTGAAAATTCAATACTAATAAATTAATGCAAAAATTTCATCGTTATCACATCCGCCATGGGATGCCCACGGCTGGCATTAATTAATCAAAGAATGCCAGTCTTCTAATATCAGTTGGTTCCGTTATAATAAATTTGCATCGGAATTACCCCTCAGTGCTTCAAATAAATGCTAAATGTTGCGTAAAGCGCTGCAGCAGCTGAATTGTTGCAGGTAATAGCTCGCGTTGATAGCTGACGCAGCTCGCTCGCTCGCTCGCTTGCTCCATTTACTTACAGCAAAATTGTTTATTTGTTTCACGCCTTCCTCATGATATATGTATATTATTTTATTTTTTAACAAAACCATCGTCAGTTTTTGAGCATTTGGTATTATTTACTGGACTGCTCCGTCAAAGAATCACTCATTAAGTAATAATTTATTTTTCTATTTAAAAATGTATTACCATTTTATGTCTATTATTGTTATTCGAATTCTAGATCATTTAGGTACAATTTAAAGACTCTATGTAATACATAGAATATACGTCACTTATCACTTATGTATGTCGATATTCATATTAATACATAGAAACCAAACAGAAGTGGCTGTTACTTAAAATAACTGCTTTTTACTAAACGCATATGGACGTATATACGGTGTATATAAAAAAATAACAATTATGAATTCTCCCGATTTGTTTGACCGATCTTAAGGAGACTTTCACTTGCAGGTAGCGGATATCATACCACACCATAGATGGGCATCTATGGAACATACTCTCTGCGACTATATGTCAGACAGATACGACTTGAGGACCTTCAAGAACAAAATCCATTCTCTTCTTAAAGGCCTACGACTTCTTTGGTGTTGCAGAAGTCAATAATATCCGGTGATTACTTACTATCACGTGACTCGTTGGCTCGTTTGTCTACTATCAATTAAAAAATTAAGCTTTATTCAAAAATTTCAACTCACACATTATTTTGAAGAACACAGCGATAATTTAGAATTCACATAAATAAAATTGGACTGTCTGTTGGTAATATTAAAATATGAACTGTCTGTTTAAGTGGGTATATGCTTTTTAATAAGTACCCATGGATGTTCACAAAGGACATACAGCAACAGACCAACCTACCCAAATCTGTCACTACTTCATAATTAATCTATAAACGTGAGATATTGAGTAAAAAACATTTCATATTTTAACCTCCTTAAGACTCCGTAGACTCCGTTGCTTAGCGAACTTGTTTCACGGACATCAGTCAATAGAATAATTATTACTTAAATATATATTTCTGAAACCCAAACACAAGATATACAGAAATATCATCATATTCATATATTCCGTACGTAGAGATCGAACCTACGACCCCTAACACATAAGAGAGAATCACAACCATATGCTCCAATGAGTTCCTCAATATTCCACGCATTTTCTTTTTAACAATCCGGGTAATTTATTTATTGTCCTTTGTTGTTAAATATATATTTATTATGAGAACATTTTTTTGTATATTAATAACTATTTAGTTGACGGACGCCAGTCAACAGAAGAATCACAAATATACTACTTAAATACAAATATTTAACATAGAACAAACACAAACACAAATATCATTATATAAATATTTGCTCAGGGTGGGAATAAAACCCACGACCTTTGGTGCAAATAATAGGATCACTACCATCTGTGCCATCGGGCCCTTCAATATATTTGTGTACTATATTTATGATTCCTATGATTTCTGACGTCGACAAGTGCTTTGAGCGACTTATCTCGAAGTCAAGTCAATGTATGTAATGTTGTGTTATGTGAATTAATAGATTAGACCAGTTTCCTCGAGTTCCTGTTAAATTATCAATGTGCAAACAGTTTGCCTCAATCGACAATCCACCGTCACCGTCATCAAATTCCCCAAAGAAGGGTAAACGAAAAAAGTCCTTTAACGAAACAAATTCAGGCGACATTTTACAGCGCAGTAAACACGGGATTTATGTAACAAAAACAAAGTAGGAGCGGCAGTAAAACCGTTTTTGTAGTAAATTGTCGGCGGCACTATCCTGTGGGGGGCGGGGAGGGGGACTTATGACCCTTCGGTAGAGCCGTACACGTGGATCCATACATAGTAAACTCAGTTGTCGCAACGAACTGCAGGCACGAATTGAATCGATGAAGATACTCAGTTGAGACGCGACGTCTTTGGATGCGACTTCTCACTATTTCGGCAACGTGCTATCAAAGTCAAAGTCAAGTCAAATATATCTTTATTTAAATAGGACTATAAGCACTTTTAAGGCAATTAAAACAAAAAGAAATAGATGAGTATAGTTATACATTTGATAATTTCAATTTTAAACAATTTACCGATGACTCTAACAAATGGTAAAACAAATAGGTCATTGAGTGTCCTACTTAAACACTAATCTGCCGATATCAGACGGGTCTTCTAATGGTTCATTGCGCGAGCTACCAGAAAAGAACCTGCTTGAATAACTGATGGTGATAAGTTTCCAATAATACCTACCATAAATTGTTACCAACATATCAAACAAATCTACTACTAGTATTTAAGTCCAACTGACTAATCCGTTGATTCCACCGCCAAAACCGTGTTCGTGTTCCGATTTGAAGAGTTAGAGAGGCAGTGAAATTATTGGGTAATGTGACATAAGGTCTTTAAAGTTGGCAACGCGCTAGTGATATCTCTCTTATAGTATGAGCGTCTATAGGTTGCATTGACGCTTTCACGCAGACTGTACGCTTGTTTGTCGACCTGGTCTTATAATACTGAAACCAAAAAGCTCAGACAATGCTAGTACTTTATTAAAATAAGACTAAGCTACATATAAAAAGATATTTAGCATAGTTACTATAGTCTTTATTAATATTATAAAGAAGAAACACTTGATTGCTTGTTTGATGATTGAACTCGAAACCTCTTCATTATTTTAAATAATTCTCTTATCATTAGCTTCATCGTGACCAAATAATATCAGGAAACAATACTTTTTGAAATTTTGACGGACCCGATGGCGTAGATGGTAGTGATCCTATCTTGTGTGCCAAAGGTCCTGCGTTCGATTCCCACCCAGATATATGCCGATTCCCACCCATATTTGATATTATTTGTGTTTGTTCTGTGTCTGAGTGTTAAATATATGTATTTAAGTATTATATTTGTGATTCCTCTGTTGCCTGGCGCCCGTAAAACAAGTGCTTTAAGCGACGTACCATGGAGTCAGGTCAACGTATGAGATGTTGTGGAAATAAATATATATATAGGTACATTATATCAAACTATAAACACCTGAAATATAATGTAACAACGCATGTTTAATATTATTGTGTTCGATATACTCAAAAACTACTCGTCTGATTTAAATACAAAATTACAAAAAGAAAGTTGCTTTATCATTAAATTATACAAGATATATTTCAACCCTATATTGTAATGAGAACTTTGCGAATAAAACTACTAGGTAAATACTAGGTAAATTTGATATAGTAATATACATTAAGTTCAGACGCTAGTGATATCCTTGTATTGACACTTGCGTCAATAGGCTGCAGTCACGTTTACCATCAAGCGGAACGTATGTTTGTTTGCCGATTTCATACTCATCATACCAGCCTTGGAAGTCCACTGCTGGACTTAGACCTACCCAAGTAAAAGGAGATTTTGCCCATAATGTCAATCGCAGAGCGCAGTTTCCGCGACGGGGATTCTCCTGCCCATCTTCACTCTGTACATTTTAGCTGCACCGATGTACCGCTATCTGTCGGTTCTGGTACCTTAATCTTACAATACCTGGTACAGAGGTAAGTACCATTCTACTCTACCAGTACCTCACGACCGTTAAATAATAAACTATTTAAAAAATAACGACTAACGATATTTACCTGTTAGAAGTTTGTTAACCGCCTTTTCATCATGATTCTTAAAGTCGTAGAAAATCTCTAGGCCTCTTAAAGAAAGGGGGATTTTACGTATAATTGCCGCGTAAAGCGTTGCTTCTCCATAGTATATTACTGCCCACTGCCCTGTTGCATTTGTCACGTCCGGTGGATAGACTGCCATCTGTCAGTTCCGGTACTTCAGTCGACTGTTCATAGTACAGGGGAGGGTACAATGCTTCTCTGCCGGTACATTATGTGACAGACAATTTGCCGGTCTAATGGCTTAAATGATAGTGAATCAATCTGGTACGCCAAAAGTCGTGGGTTCGATTCCTATCGACGTCAAATATTTATATGATGATATTTATGTTTGTTCTGTGTCTAGGTGTAAAATATATGTATCAAAGTCGTACATATGGGATTCTTTTGTTGTCTTATGTCTGTAACATTAATGTGATTATCACGATGATTTATGTGACTTATCACGGAATCAAATCAATATATAAGATCTTATAGGAATTTGTTTGTTATTATTTATTTATTTTTTAATCTAATACGCACGCTATTGCAACGCATAAATATTGTGCATTGAACTCGCAATACACACTATAAAATACGAATTCACCTATATATTGCGTGTACCACAATAAATTCCGAAGCAGAAAATGCAGCCGCTCTGCACCGGCAGTGTATTACGCTCTCTCCCCCTCCCCCCCCCGCACACCCCCTTCGAGGTATAACGCGCTCAATTGCTGCTACGACTCAGGGCCGATTAAAACTTAATCCGCTGGGCCGCCGATACACCGCCTGCTCTAGGCTCTCTTACACTCTCGGACAATATCTTATATAAAAAGGTCTGCAAACTGTAAAAAGGTCTGTATTGAAGTTTATGTTGGATGAGACATTGACAGAAAAATAGTTTATAAGAGAAGCCTCTTTTTTGGTATGGATTGACTACTATACTTTTTTGAACTATTTTATAAATATTGTAGACCGGGTCAATAATACGGGAATTATTAATAACTATCAGTAATATTAACTTTGCACACCCCATTTACCTCTTGAAGCATGATTTTTGAAAAGATATACACTTAAACGTGTTTCATGACTTTGAATAGAAAACCTTTCATAAAGAATTTTGTTTGAATGACTTCAGAAGCAGCAAAGTTTCATACTAACTTTGCACCCCCCGTTTTCTCCCTTAGAGGGGGAATTTTCAAAAGTACTTTCTTAAAGCATTGAGAAAGTATTTTTGAAAATTCCTAGCACCCCTGCGTTATTAAAAGAACCCCTAAGATAATGGACAATATGTTTAATGCCCGGTGAATTTGATTGTTTAACAAAGATTGAAATCAGAGTACTTTGAAGTATGTATGGTGTGAGTTTGAGAGATAGATTAAAGTATAGTGTGATAAGAGATCTTTGTGGTGTAAAATATGATATTGTGACAATAATAAAAAAAAGTAATGTTGAGATGGTTTGGTCATGTAGAAAGAATGGATGGAAGTAGAATGACTGCACAAATATATACAGCAGTAGTCAATGGTAGGCTTGGTATAAGACGACCTAGGCGAACATATCTTGGCCAGGTAGAAGAGGTATTAAAAAAGGGCCAGGCTAGAAGCACCAAGAATAAACGAATGAACGAACGAAAGAACGCGTGAATAAAAGGACTAATGCGAATAAGAGAAGCGAGAGAGGTATGCCAAGATCGTAACAAGTCGAGATCTATAGTCTCTGCATACCCCGATCGAACACAAGCGTGATGTATGTTTGTAACTTATAATATAATGAGAACGCGTGGTACTTTAAATGGTCTAACTGAATAACGTACAATGCAATTATGTGCAATAACTGAAATACCGGGTAGCTCCCACAACCTCAATAGTAGCATTTTTTTACAATTTTACATACTACTATATTGACTGATATAGTTTAATTTTCTTTGGCATATACAAATTATTAACAACCATATATTTATGCTTAACTATAATTTGTTTAGCCGTGAGGTACCAGCCGAGTAAAATAATACCTCACCGTGTATCAGGTGTCATCATGTCAGGCGGTACATCCATACAATAAAGTCAGCTTAAATGTAGAGAGCGGGGATGAGCAGCAGCTTCCCCGTCGCAAAAGCTCGCTCTGCAATCATATAGCGCATCGCCGCCCTGTGCATTCAATTACACTGCTGCGGATATACCGCCATCTGTCGATTCTGGTAACTTAGTTTCCTCTTACAAAACCTGCTACAGGTACAGTTCTATTCTACTCAACCGGTACCATACGGCAAAACCCATTACCTTCTTTATAAATGAATAATATCAGTCGTGTCGTATTGTAAAGTCTAAAGGAAAGTTCCGGGAAACTGCATTATATCCGATGGCCGATGAATCCGACGCGGAACTCCGGCAAACTATTCAATTGATATTTGTTTCGTAGCTAAATATCGGGAATTTCTTATTGAAATGGACTAAAGAATAGGCAATAACTGAGTTTTACTTGGATTTATGAAGTTTACCTGAAGAATAAGTTTAAGAATCAACCATTAAAAAGTTTTCCCTATTCTATATTTCAGATCATTTTTCAGCTTGGAGAAGCGGATACATGCTTTTTTCATGCTAGCCTTAAAGAAATTCTGAATTATCATCGTATCGTGATGTTACCCGCGTAGTTTTCATTCCTGTGAGGAAATAAATAATAATATTTCTTGCTGGTAATTGGTGAATATATAAAATATATGAATTTTTTTATTCGATTAGCAACTTAGAAGATGATAGGTAAGCGGGGATGGGCAGCATCCCCGTTGCGTAAGCTGCGCTCTGCGATTGCTCACTCCCTTGGCCATTATGGGTAAAATTCCCTTTTTTTGGTTAGGTCTATGTCCAGCAGTGGACTTCCAAGGCTGGTATGATGAGTATGAAATCGGCAAACAAACATACGTTCCGCTTGATGGTAAACGTGACTGCAGCCTATTGACGCAAGTGTCATCACAAGGATATCACTAGCGTCTGAACTTAATGTATATTACTATGTCAAATTTACCCAGTATTTTCACTGCCTCTCCTCACCCTTCAAACGGGAATACCGAAATATGAACACAATTTGGCGTTAAAAATAGGTGAAACTGAAGCACCAATGCGGGCGACCTTTGTTAAAGGTCTGTATTATGTATAGAGAACGAACTCCATCTTTTCAAGCTTTACTTCTACGACAATAGGATGCAGTGACGCTAGCTATCACGCAGATTGTGTGCTTGTTTATCGACCAGATCAAATAAAACATCATCATACATTATACCAGCCATTAAAAGTCCACTGTTGAACATAGACGGAAGGGGGTATGATGCCTACTCCCCAAGAAAGGGAGTGTGTTGCCCATAATTGTCGCGTGATGACAATCGCAGAGCGTAGCTTTCGCGACAGTAAAGCTGCTGCCCATCCTCGCTCTGTACATTTGAGCTGACTTTTTTGCATGGATATACCGCTATCTGTCGGTTCTGGTATCTTAGCCGCTTCTTAAGATACCTGGTACAGGGGGAGGTACTATTCTACTCTGCCGGCACCTCACGGCTAAAAAACTACTAATACAACATAATGTTATCCAAATACCTGGACCACACCGGGTTTAAATTCAAAAACACCGAACACTTTGAGATGATTAAGCCAATAATCGACGCAGTAATATTTCCAATTCAAGCAGTGTTCATCAATTAGAGGTTATCGGTTTCAGATTCAATTGCGAATATAATAAAATAGTTGGCATTAATAGTCGAATAACAAGCTATCGAACTGAGATCATAAATTGCCTCAACTTTGCATGCCTTGTACTACTTACTTTCTTTTATAAACTAGCTGCTGTTAAATCTAAATATACTTTATTTTAGTCCATTACATTAATTTATTATCTGTTATTGCAATGAGGTTTGACAGAATAGTATTGTACCTCTCTCTGTACCAGGTGTCGTAAGAGGCGGCTAAAATACCTGAACCAACAAGTGATATATATATCCATCACAGAGTAGCTCAAATGCACAGGGCGAGGATGGGCAGCGTCCCCTTCGTCAAACGCTGCGCTCTCTGCGCTTGCGCGGCAATTATAGGCAAAATTAACCTATTTTTTGGGAGACTTATATTCAGTAGTAAACTTCCCGTAGCAGATATGATGATGGTATTTTAATAAAAAATATTACAAACTAATGTTTCAAGAAGGAAGTAATTAAATGCACAATAAAACCACTGCGGCTATATACATTTTTTATTAACGGTTATGTCAATAGTACCTCTCTCTGTACCGGTGTCTTAAGAGGTGACTGTTCTAGAACTAACAGACGGCGGTCTTATCATCATTATCATCATATCAGCGATGAGGCATCAGCCATAAAAAGTCCACTGTAGGACGTAGTTGGATTTTGGTCCAAAATGCCGCGCTGGGCTGTTGGCAATCACAGAGAGATGACAAAACTTTGCGATGAGGATACTGTTAACCATCCCCACCCTTAGCTGTTTCGAATGAATAAACCACTATATAATATAAAATAATGAATGAATGGATTGTTACACCGATCTGACTAAAAGGATGACGCTGGACACAGGCCTCATACAACCGGGACGCCTACCTTGGGGAGGCCTATGTCCAGCAGTGGGCGTTTTACGGCTGCTATGAATAACCGTCAAAGAGAAATAGGCATACTAAAGTATAAACTTTTAATGTAGTACCTTTGTTTACAAATAAATATTTAGTTTAATTATTTACTTTTATGTTCTAGTTTTTACTGTGCATCCTAAAAATCTTTACTAAAATAATTATTAAGAGCAAAAGATAAGCAGTGATAAAAAAAAAACCTATTTTGTTAAATATGTTATTAGGGGAGAATTCAAAAGTCTACAATCCCTTCATAAAGGCGCCCTTCACAACATTGACCCATTATTTTAAAGGACCGGTTAGATTGGGGTTCCGCTGTCAAACAGAAGGACCCTCAGCAGCTTGAGCGGGCATTGAGTGGACGCCACTTTGTAAGTCATTGACAGAAGGTAGAGCAGGCCATGCTACCATTAACATTTACTTGGGAATGTGACATAATATCTTTAAGTCACAAGGTTGGTAACATGCTAGTCTATTCTTGTGATAATACGAGGATATGGGCTGCGCTGATGCTCTCATATCTTACGGACCGTATGCTTGCTTGTCAATTTAGTTTAATGGATCATTGTTCTCTAGGTTTTGTTACGATACATGGATTGTGATTGGATACAAAACATTAATGTGATGAGCAATTCTTCTGCGTCTGGTTACTGGATATGTATTTAAGTTTTAAATTTGTAATTCGTCTGATGTTTGGCAACCGTGACAAGTGCTTGAAGCTTGTGAATTATCAAAATTGTCAACACGCATGCCCATCACGAAAATTATGGGTGAAAATTCCAGCGGTACAGCGGTGTAATTTCAATAGTTGATTTGATTATAACACCAAAAGTTCACACACCAGCCACACACATAGGGTCTTTTCACTAATTAGAAGTCCTATTTTAGACTTAGACTTCCATTAAAGAGGAATTTTGCCCATAATTGCAGCGCTAGCCCTCAATCGCCTCTTACGACACCTGGTATAGGGAAAAATACTCTACTTTCTACTCTACCGGTACCTCACGGCTGTAAAATAGCTAGGTAATTACGACTTAATATCTTCTGATCACAAGGTTAATGACGCACTAGTACTTTTAATATCACGAGTGTCTTACGGCGACGCTGAATATCACATCGACTGTATACTTGTTTGTAACTTAACATAAATAATATACAATAAAACATGTCTGACTTCTGACAAAGCCACCAAAACCCTGTATTACTTTTACGCAATCCTATATTTCATAGTAAACTTCACAAATGTCAATCATATTACACAAAAAACCCTCTGTGTAACCCCAAACAAGTTTGGAACATATTTTTGTCCACCAAATTCCAAAGAACACAAAGCCACCGCGGCATCCGAAACACCCAACTCACAGCAGCCAACGTTTTTTCAAGCTTATTACAAAGTTATTTCAAATATTCCTGACAGACAGATATCACGATATCCTCTGAATAAGTCAGAATTGAAATCACAAATAAAATATTGGGAAAAAGTCTTGTTGCTTGTATTGAGGGTGTTCTCGATATGAGAAATATCCTAAAACACTTTTTTTTATTGACCAGGTCAAAAATAAACATAGAGCCCGCGTCATAGAAAGCGTCACTATACTATTGACGCTCGTGATATGACGGGGATATTACTAACGCATTGTTAATCTTATGACTTGAAAATATGTCACATTTCCCGGAAATTTCACTACCCCTCTCATAGTTTTTGAACCAGAACACGGAAATAGGTGCGTGAGGAACTTATGCTGACGACCTTAGTAGGTTATCTACCTGTCTATTGTAACTTTGTATATTTGTAGTACTTCGTAGTATATTTGTAATTTCTCTGTTTTCAGGCGTCTGTAACACAAGTTCTTTAATCGACTTACCACGGAGTCAGGTAGTGATTATCATTGTATAAGATCTTGTGGGAATTTACTATTAATATTGAAGTACATATAACTACATACATTTCAATGTATACCCATTCAAAAATCAAGGGACGCAAATGGTAGTAATCCTATCTTGTGTGCCAAATGTCGTAGTTTCGACTTACATCCAGGACAATTATTTATATGATAAAATATTTGTATTTTTTCTGTATTTCGATGTTATTTACATGTATCGAAGTATTATATTTGTGATTTTTCTCATGTCTGATATACACATAATATGATAGCAAACAAACGAGTAACATGTTATGATATGACAATAAGTTATCATCATCATCATCACCATATAAATATCTTGGCATAACATTAGATTCTTTATTAACTTTAACCCTCATATAAATATTTTAACGCAAAGAATTCGGAAATTAACTGCAGTTGTTAGAAATATAAGACAAATTGCTACAGAATTTTTTTTAAAAACATTATGCGTAACTCTATGTCAGTCTCTCTTGTCGTACTGTATTACTATTTGGGGAGGTGCTACTAAAACGAATATGTTACCGCTAGAAAGGGCACAGAGATCTGTGCTCAAAGTTATGTACATTCTACCCTTTAAATATCCTACCTCAACGCGCTACGCTAAGTATAATACAATAAGTCAATATTATTTTATTTTTATTCATTAAAAATCCACAACTCTTATATTCTTATTAAAAAAATATTGTCGAGTCTTACAGCCAATAAAGTATTTTACATACAACTCAAAACGTATAAAACATAACAATAGGAATTCCGCCAATAATTGTCACACTGGGCAAGCGTGTTGGCAATCGCAGAGCGCAGTGTTCGCAACGAGGATGCTGCCTCTCATCTCCACCCAGTGCATTTAAGCTACGCTAGTTCGGATGAATATACCGGCATCTGTCGGTTCTGGTATCTTAGTCGCCTCTTACGACACCTGGTTACACAGGAAGATACTATTATACTCTGAAGGTATCTCACGGCAATGGCTATAGATCAAACTATTAAGCAGTCACAGGTGGACATGGCCTCCCTAAGGAATTATAATCATTGGAGGGTTTTCGTCCATAATTGGTAGGCGTAGTGCAAATCGTAGCTTCTCAGCAAAGATTATATTTTGCTTTTACATTTCTAAGTCAACAAACAAGTACACGGTCCGCGAGCAAGTCACTAGCACGTTGACGACCTAGAGACTTAAAGATATCATGCTACAAATCCCTAGTAATTTCACAGTCTGAAACACAGCAATACGAACACTGATGTTTGGTGTTACAAATAGGTGAGATAACTATATACTAATACTAATATATGAATCCGCAACACATTATATATTGACTTGACTATAAGTCGATTAAAACACTTGGGTTACGGACATCACACAACAGAGGATTCACCACTATACCACTTAAATATATATATATTTCTCACCCATACACAGAGCAAACATAAATATCATAATATAAATCGGGCTCGTCTGTAATCATCGACCAATGCAGACAACCGTTATATGAGGTCTACTTCATGTTGATTTACCGCCAATACCGGTAACATTGCATATTAGCTACGCCAGTCAGGACTGATATCTCTCGGTTCAAGTAATTAGTCGCTCGTACATCAACTGATACATTATACTCTGTCTAATTGATAGTATCGCTGTGGGGTACCGGTGGAATAGAATAGTACCTCGCTCTGTACCAGGTGTCGTAAGAGGCGACTGAGGCAAGGGAACCGGTAGATGACGGTATGACCATCGGAAACAGTGCAACTTAAATACTTAAAGATTGGGGATGGGCAGCGGCATTTCCGTCGCGAAAGTTGCGCTCTACGATTGCCACTATGCTTGTCCTGCGTGGCAATTATGGGCAAAAATCCCTCTATCTTGGAGGGAACAGTAGACCAATGACTGATATGATAAAGTTAAGTAACAAAAACACCAAATTTTCTGCCTAGATTATGCAAACGCCTGTTCAAAAATATTTTGAACAGGCTTGACTTTCTTAACTAGAACACATTTAAAGACTTATTCACGTCAAAACCTTCATCTTAAAACACTATGTTAAAAAATATCGTAACATTCATACATAACGTATCATCCAATATTTGACGGGCCCGATGGCGCTGATGGTAATGATCCTATCTCATCCGCTCAGGAATTGTGGGTTCGATCCCGAGCCAGAACAAATATTTATTTGATGATATATGTGTCAGTCCTGTGTCTGAGTGTTAAAAATATGTATTTAAGTATTATATTTGTGATTCCTCTGTCAGACATCAGAGAGTCTGTAACACAAATGCTTTAAGCGACTTACCACGAAGTTAGAATATAGTATGAGATGTTGAGTGAATACTCAGTTAAGTTAGTGAAAACATCGTTTATATACAACGTAGTCTAGATATTGTTCCAGACGCTCTCCAAGGATCATTGTAAGGCTGTTTGCAATCGGCTCTAGTATCTGAGAGCCCTCGCGACTCAGGATGGGAACCTTTCTAAAGATCTACTGCGGATCAATTTTCACTTTAGCGTAAAACAACATAATAGTACTTATTATTATATTCGATATATAAAAACTAGAATATTATTGTCTGTCTACAAATAACGTCAAACGCGATTTATTGGCGAAGGCGCAGACGGTAGTGATTCTATCTTGTGTACCAAAGGTCCAACCAGTACAAATATTTACATGATGAAGTTTATGATTGTTTAGTGTCTGGGTGTTAAGCATATGAATTTCAGTTTCATCACGAAATTAGGTCAATCTATGAGATTTTGTGGTAATTTATTATTAAATTAGTTAGTTTTTCTATCAAACTAATTAACCTACAGACAATAAAATATCAGTTAGCTACGCGTTATCAACAGCGAAGCGTTGAAGTTATCTAAGGTTATCGCTGTCAAAGTCATAGTCAAATAAAGTGAAAATGTTTGCTTGATAGTAAGCGTCACCGCAGCCGTAGGCGAAAAAAACACTTGTAAAATCATAAAAATCACTAGCGCGTATTTAACCTTGTGACTTGAAGATATTATGTCTTATTAGCCCGTAACTTCATTGCCTCTCTCACCCTTCACATCGAAATACAGCATTGCGAGCACTGCAGTTAAGCGGTAGAAATATGTGAAAGTCAGGCACCAATGCAGACCACCTTTGTATGAAGACTTTGTACCAGGTGTAGTAACGTAAGAGGTGACTAAGTTACCAGAACGAACAGATGGTGGTATTTCCATCCAAAATAATGCAGCTGAAATGAGCAGTGTGGAGATGGGCAGCTGCATGTGCAGAGCGGCAGTTATGGCCAAACTTCCCCTCTTTCTAAGGGAGGAATTTGTCTAGTCATGGGATCGTCCATCCCGCTCTATGATGATGAACAATTTTCTTTTGGAGCTACCACTACCCACGTGGTAGTCTTATGAAGCAAGTAAGAATTGCAAAAGCTCAAGGTCGCTGAATAATAATCATTAGGGTCATCATACCAGAATGAATGTTGGAAGTCCACTGGACTGGCTGGACATAGGCCTCTCCATGTGAGGAGGTTTTTTGCCCATAATTGCCGCGCTGAGCAAGCGTGTTGACAGTCGCAGAGCGCAGCTTTTGTGACGGGGATGCTGCTGCCCATTCCTGCTCTGTACAGTAAAGCTGCACTGTATCGGATAGATAAACCGCCATCTGTCGGTTCCGGTACCTCAGTCGCCTCTTACGATACCTGGTCCAGTTGGAGGTACTATTCTACTCTGCCGGTACCTCACAACACCACATTATAAATATATACATAAGATTATGACTTACTTGCCGTAAGTAGAATGAGAGTTTCGTTACTGATCTACTTTAGCTACTTTCCTAACATCCATGTATACCTTAATTACTGCTTGAAAGTAGACTAGAAAAAACAGAATAGAATACTTGAGCTGTTTACTGTTTAGGTTCAATATACCGCTATATATCTAGCAGTTTCAGTACCTCCGTCGTATTCAAAGTAAAAACTCTGTTGGTACTCCACGGCTAATACTCCTATCTAATCGAAATTAAGTTCTTAAATATATTACGTCAGTATGTTTTACATAAAAAACTGTTCAGGGCAATGCTATTTAGTTTGTATTGTATCTAGGCTAAAAAATAATTTAAATATCTTCATTTTACGAGTAAACAGCGGCTCCGTTATCTTCCGCGAGCGTGCCAAGCGCCAATCAATCATGAAATGACTATGTTGGGCTTAATTTAGGGAATATAACACATGCCAGGCCGAAGAAGATGGAACCTTATAAAAGCTTATGAAAAATAAAAACAGCACTGAATATTATTACAATAATAATTTGTGCTGATTTTTACATTGCATGTTCATCACGTTATGACTTCGTCATGATCATCATGGCAGCAGTAAACGTTCACTGCTGGTCAGAGGCCTCCCCAAATAGTATTTATGTCCATAACTGCCGCAGTGAGCAGGCGTGGTGGCAATCGTAGAGCGTAGCTTCACGACATTGTCGCTTCTGCGTACTCCACCAGTACCCCATGGTAAATTGTTACTAAAGCTGCCCAGCGTGGCAATTAAGGGTGAAATTCTCCCCTTTCTTGGGAAGGTCTTATGTCTGTGGATGTTCCACGGGTGATCTTATCGTCATACGAAGACATCAATTGCATTCCAAATCACATTTAGTCTTTAGCCTGTGAATTATCTACATTTGTACATACATTAGGTTATCTTTTTTCATAAAAACATGCTAATACTGTTGAAAAAACAAAATTAACATTTAAAACATAAACAAAATAATAAATACCGTTGTAGAGCTATGTACGTTTCGACTATAAAAAATTATTTTATAATAATAAGATAATGATGATAATAAAATGGAATCAACACATTGTCACATTAATGTTAACAAAAACAACTATATTTACATCAAAAACATTTCATTTCATAGCCGAATTTGATGTGACAGAAAGAACATTTTCCCCGTGATACTCGGAAAACGCTTTCACGTTTAAACGCAAATAAATACAGTTGGTCGGCTTCTAGTGAACAAAATCGACTCTGAGCCGACGTAAGCTTTCAATCGATTCTGTTAGGGCTGCTGTGTTAAATAACACGAAAACAATCTTAAAAAGGTTTTCCACGAAGTAATAGTTCAACTGAATTTTTTTCTTCTTGATGTCTATAACACAAACGCGTTAAACGACTCATCTCGGAGTCAGGTTAATGTATGAGATGTTGTGTCAATTTAATATTATTTTGAACGTTCACGCAAACGTTCGTATACTTTACGTCTTAATCAGTGTTTAAAATCCCATTAAAAATTACCTCTTCTGGCTAAGGACACACACGAGAAAGACTTAGCCTACCTTTTATTCTGAAAAGACTATTTTCGTGGTATTATTAATAAACGACGTTTGTAGTACTACGGAATTTCTACCGATTTAAAAAAAATCGATGTGATGTGAGGTGATTCGAAATTGATATTATACTATCATGTCCTATTATTATATATATTATTATAAAAGTGGTATCTACTGAATGGTAATAAATCTACACCATATCAGCAACCGCAACATGGGCAACCCCATCATGGGCTCATCATCATTGTATAGTACAGCTTTCGCGACGAGGATGCTGCTGGCCATTCCAAATCTGTGCACTTGAGCTACACGGTTCCAGTACCTTAGTCGCCAAGAAGGTACTATAATGTCTCTACTTAGTGGCGACTTCACTAAGAGGCTCTATAATGTCTCTATCTATTGACGACTTCACTAGGAGGCACTATAATGACTACCTAGTGACGACTTCACTAGGAGGCACCATTATGTCTCTACCTAGTGACGACTTCACTAAGAGGTACCATTATGTCTACCTAGTGACGACTTCACT